>JASGCC010000033.1:352500-772207 GCA_030067915.1 Hydractinia echinata
GTTTATTTTTCTAAGATTTTAAGCTACAAAAGAGCCCATATATATGTATATGTAAAGTATATTTCTTTCTGTATATTACTCTGGTGTTATGTTGGGTGTGGTAAAGTAAAATTATATCTGAAGATTGACAAAAGTATTCTTGGGCAGTTAATATATACATTTAAGATGTAATAACCTATATTTGGAGGCATTGATGTGGACTTGATATATGACATTTAGACAAGATGGTAGACAGAGACACAGGACATAACATAAAAAAATATGGAAACATTTAATGTATATAAAGATGACATGATAACATACAGAAATGTAGGCGTATAGCTAACCTATGTATATACACTCTAGTGATGGCCAAGCAGCCTCTCGAAATTAACTTTTTATATCATATTCACTGAAAAAAATTCAAGCTATGTTCTATAACTATTATTTAATCTTGTTCTTACTGACACAGCGTTGCTAAAGTGTGCAGTGAAAGTAAATTTTGTGTTTGGGTGGATATTTTTATGTTGATGACAAAGCCCAATCTTTTTGTTAAAGTTTAAACTGAGGAAAAATAAAAACGATGACGTTAAACTTGGAATGGTGTTTTAGAATGGTGTGACGATATTCCACCAAAATATTTATTATATACCTATCATTATAATTTTTGAGTTCTTTAATTTAGGCATTTTAAGAGAAACCGTATTAATTTTAACGTAATGTCTACATCAAGATTAATTAAAATAAGCCAAGTATATATGGTCTAAATAAAATTTGTTAACAGATTTGCTTCAACCCCGCTCCCTACCCCTTCACATAATTTTTTTGAATTAAGAAACATTTTTTGTCATTTCTCCAACTCTGGAGCATCTTAATACCTTGTATATTGTAAATATACATAGAGTCATTCCTAAGGGATTTTGTGTTTGCCATAAATCATTTCAAGTTTGGGTTATATACAGTTAACATAAAGTGTGACCTTATTATGTAAAGAGCCATGATTTCAAACCTGTTCAAGAACGAAATAATCTTTATGATATAATGTTTTATAGTTTTAGACTGACACAAAAATTATCAGTAGTAGGGAAGCTTTCAACAACAACATGGTGAAGGTTAGACGGAAAGGTCACAAATAGTTTGATTGTCATTGAAATTAAGTATGAGAACTGGACAAAATACAATTACTGTAGGTAAGTGAATTTTTATACAACAAACTTGGAATGTACTGTACATAAAATCATACACATTCTTTATATAGAAATCTTAATTTATATATCTTTCCTGCACTCTGCAATTCTTTTAATGAAAGTTGATAATTGATTTTTTTATCATTTTAATGTCATTACAACTGCCAAAAATACCTGATTTATGTTTTTTATCCTGTTTTTAATTCTCAGAATTAGCGTGAAATTTGTTAACAATTTAGGCAACTGTCAACCTTAAAGTTTCTTGTGTTTCTTATAAAAAATATGTCTTTATAATCCTGATCATTTATCCAATAAGTGACACACTTTTTTGATTACCATTTTTGTTTCCAACTCCCTCTGGTAATCCATACATGATTTAAAGATTAGTGATTCTTTGTTGCCACTTTCATTGATAATCCATACATTATATTATTAAATAAATTGCGGTGATTGTGTATTTACCACTTTCGTTTCCAACCCCCTCTCATAATCCATACATCAATTTATCAAAGAAATTACAGTGATTCTTTTTTACTACTTTTAGTTTCCAACTCCCTCTAAAAATCCGTACATCATTTTTCCAACTGTGATTCTCTATTTACAGCTCTCGTTTATATTTTCCTCTGATATCTGTAATATTTTATCAAAGAAATGACAGTGATTCTCCATGTTTTTTCTAGAAAATCGTGATACACTGGATTAGCATTGGTTCAGACTTTGGCGTCTTGTTTACGACAGCATGAAATTAACGATAGTACATAGAAGCACATGTAATTCCTATATGGAGCGCTACATTGTTACAGTAATGTGTTCAAGTTGGATGAAAATGACACTGTTGATTAGTGCTCTGTAATTTACCTTAATTTTAGTTGGAATAATATATATTCTTCTTTTTTACTACTCTTCTTACTCTGCCTAAACAACGGTAAAATAAACTTGAACTCGCTTTGGCTTAATGTTCAAATAAACGGGGTCTTGAAGTATTAGAGTTGAGGATCTGATCTATAAGCAACCAGAGTCAAGCATTAGTAGAATATTGCTTAATTTCAGCGCAAGTGTTAATAACCCTATTCGACCCGAGGGTTTTATTGACAGGGGGAGGGGTGGGGGCGGATTCCGCCTTATGCATGACTTTTGATAGGTTTATACAAAATAAATAAAATTTGGCACACTTATTTTACGTCATATAAGAAACAGAGGGCAACAAATTTTACTCTGTCAGGATTTTTACTGTGACGTCACCGGAAGCTGGAAATTTGTCCAAAATACAACTATCTGCCTAAAAATCAATTACTTAGTTTTAGGGCGAATTTTTACATTATGTTTGAAGTTTCTGACAGCCAAATAACATATTTTTTGTTTTTTACACAAAAAAGCCCGAAAATCTGATTTTAACGATAACCAATAGCAATAACAAATTTAAGAAACTAATAAACATCCTTCGATTATGAAAAAGGCTCGCATTAAAAATAAACGCCTCTCAAACGTACGCTAATTAACAAAACGCATTACTACTGCCTGTCTGCGTGGTCTGGCTTGGTTCGTCAGCGATTCCTAAACCGCGCTCGAAATCTTTAAGCTACAATTAAAAAAGTGCAATATATTTTTATCGACTTTGCTGTGACTAATAAGTTCCTGTACCTCACTTGCAAGATTGCCAGATTTTTCAATATTCCATCCTAAGCTATTACAAACTCGTTCCCAGATCCTTTTGCTTTACGAAATCGAAATGACAAAGGGTACAGGGATCAAAGATAAAGATATCTTACAGTTTTAATTTGAATACACTGGTGACATCTTTTTGTTTTAAGTGTTTAACAAAACATAACACCTGTTATGCATTTCGCCTTAACCATTCGCACTTCTGTTCCGACAAATAAATGTAGCGTAGAGAAGAAGACGTATAACTGTGCTCTTTAATAGTTTCACTTTTATGCGATTTAATTTGGATTGAAATTTGAGAGTAAAGATAACGAATTGGATCACTGATTTGGAAAACGATTTTGTATACACAAGATTTAAAGTTAAATAGAAGAATTTTGGTTAGGATACAGCTTGATAAAGGTATTGCTAATTATGCATTTTAAAACGAAAACTGTCTTTCTCCCATATACTATACTAGTATTGAAGTCACTCTCTGATAATAAACACTCTGGACCATCATAAGAAAAAAGGCGCCAGGGACTAAAAGCTGGATTACGATAAAACATTGAATAACCGACGCTGACTCTCTTTTTACCACTTTTGTTTCCATTTCTCTGGGATAATCCATACACCATTTTTGAGGAAATTACGGTGATTCTTATTTTACCTCTTGTTTTCAACAGTCTCTAATAATCCATATCGTAATGCTTCGAATACACGCCCAGGGCGTTTATTAAATTTTGCGAGGGAGAGCTTAATATTTTTTTTAATTACGGATGAAAGGAAAGAAGCCAGGAAATACGACAAACATTCGATAAGCCTTTACAAAAGAAATGTTCTTATTGGACATATGTATGCTACCATTTTAAAAATAAAAGTTGGACTAGTTAGTAGTATCGACTAGTTTCTGAGGTTTTTGAAAATGAACTTGCCAAGAGGAAAAAACGTTTCCTACGTCAAAGTTAAAGTTGAGAAAAAAGTGTACATAGATTTATTCTTATTACGAAAAACGAGGCAAGAGAGTTTTCCTTTTAATACATGTTTCGAATAAACGCCCCCGATGGATGTGCGCTATTCCAGCCGGGTGTGTATTAAAGGCAGCTTTTAAATTAAAAGGATCAGAAAAATGGGGGCGTTTAGACGAGAGGGGCGTTTAATGAAAACGGCGATTATTTAAACCTTTAATACATATTTTGAAAGATTACAGTATTACTTCCATTTATCAGTTTCATCTGCAACCGTCTTATATAATCCATACACTATTCTATCTAAGATAGTACAAAGATTCTCAATTTAACACTTTTATTCCAGTTTTCTCGACTGACCCCAATGATTGAACCAGAATACCGTAATGATCCGAACAAGCGCCTTGGGCGCTTATTAAATTTTTGGATATTTTGCATGGGCGGTTAATTGAGGGAGGGCTTAAAAAACGCTGGGCGCTTATAAATTTTTCCCTAATTTTGTACAAATTAAAGACAACGGTAATTTTCAATTTTGCTTTTTTCCTGAAAAATAAAACTGAACAAAAGATGTAACAAAATGAAGTTTAGTCTTTCTAGGGTTCTTTTAGAAAAAATTGTATAGAAAATTCCCTATTTATGGTATATAGAAAAGATGTTCAAAACAAAAAATTTGTGTTTTTTTATTCCCAATATAAGAAAGTAAAATTTTCAAATAAGCGCCCAGTTTCTCAAGGTAGTTTTCGATTAAGCGCTCCCTTTTATCAGGTGGGCGCTTATTCGAGGGGGCGCTTAATAAGTGCTGGGCGCTTATTGAACTTTGAGGAAATTACCTGGCCGCTTATTCGAGGGGGGCGCTTAATAAATACTGGGCGCTTATTCGGATCTTTACGGTATTTAATTTTTAATATGTACAACCGGTTACTTTTTGCTACTTTTTTAATTTCACAATAGGTTTGAAAGTAATGGAGGGTACAACGGGCGTAAAGAATCAGACAACGGAGAGGAATACGGATATAGAGAAAAAGGTTGGTTATAATTTTAAATGGTTTTTCAATGAGACACAATAGAACCCAAGTAAAGAGGATGGTTTAGTCATTTTGAGGCTTAATACTAATATGAATGCATAAAATTTCCAACCAGTTTTTATGTAAATTACACGACCTTTCTGTTAGTGCTATATAGTTTTTTGCCGGCGGCGTTGATCTAATGTTTAAACATATTTTGCCGTGTAAAAATAACATGTTTTCTCAGAAATCTTTAAATTATAATAATTATGTCTAAAAGGCGGGTAATCTCTTTCGTAGAGTGGGATGAGCAAAGATGAAACAAAGGAAAAGAACCCATCAACGGCAACGGAACTTTTAAGAAATATTTTAGCGTCAAAGAGCAAATTCAGAGAGAGCAAAGACAAGGATACCGAGCAAGAGATGACTTTGCAATTAGTTAATGTGACAAAATCAAGCGCCAAAAAAGAAGCATTGGAAAGTAAGACGATAGTGAAGGAGGTCAAGCAATTGAAAAGAATGGTTAATAAAGTTGAAATACTGGACGGTAGATACATAAAATTCGAAGACAAAGACAAGCAATATAAACCCGTTGTGTGTAAAGAACTTTCTTTACCTATTATTAACTACCTCAATCAGGGACCAGCTTTTGTATCTCCACCAAAACCTTTACCAAAGGAATCAAGAGATAATACGCAATTTCAATTGGATTCAAACTTTAAAGACGCGACGAAAAAGGAAAATGGTTATTGTGAAATATGCGCAGTACATTTCGAAGATCTCGAGATTCATCGATCAACTGAGCAACACACATCATATATATCTGATGGAACTAATTACGCTAGCTTGGATCGGGTGATCAGTGATGTCAATAAAAGGAATGAAAATGAAATAACTGAAAATTGTACCATTAAAGGAATCAGCATGTTTAACGCAGAATTGATTGAAACTGTTATAAGTCGTGGCTATGTCAAAGGTACTATTGAGGGCAATGAAGACTGTTGGAGGCACTTGGCATTTGCCAATGGTGGTAAAACTCAGAAGGATCTTGATGACACAAAATTATTGGAATTGGTACCTGAAGAGATCATGTCCATGATAGAGAAGCAAATAAGGCAGAGTCTTGGAGAACATTATGAAAACGGTTACATTAGAGATTACATCATAAAGGTTTTACTCCCGGACGCTATTATATGCTTGTTTTCTACAGTAATGAAATGGACAAAAGCAAAAACTGAGGAGCATTTCAAAGCATATCTTACGCACATAGATGAGAATAACGATATAACTGTTAAAGATGACGAGACTTTCCAACAGCACATCAAACGTGGAATGGTAAATCATCAAAATTTTATTAAAGAATTGCACTCCAAAATTCAAAAACAAAAGGTCACAAATAGACTTTAAAGTCACAAATGAGGCAGCAGAAGCGACGAAAGTTTCTGATGCTGAAATAGAAAGTGCGAAAAAAGTTTCTCTTCAATCCACAGAAGCCAATGCGACAAATACAAAGGGACAACTTAAAAAAAGAAAATCTGGTAGCATCGTTAAGGAATGTCCAGTTTGCAATATTAGTCAAAAATATATTACGCGTCATTTACGTAGAGCGCATAAATGGAGCTGGGAAAGCGCAGCTGCAGCTTCGAGTCAATTTGGGTTGAAAAATAGCCAGAAGAAAGGTGAGTTTGTTTGTTATATCATTAAAACCTATTCGGTCCCATGAGGGCGGGGGCGGATGCCGCCGCCTCAGACTGTTTTCCTTTAGTAACTTCCTTTTGCTATGCTGTATGGCTATGAAACTTACTGAGATTCAATAATTATCTATTAGGCACGTGGGTGCCAAATGTTTTGAACCCATACCTCTAGGAGGCTTAGATATTGGCTATTACTCGAAACTACCCCTAAAAATCTCTATGAAATCTAATAACTTTTGTTAGGATTATCCTTAGAGCATGAAAAACTTACATCACCACTTCGTTTCCTTAAGTATATTTCTTCTGTTTTTTGTGGACACATAATTATTCCGATTTCCAAATTTTGTCGGATTTTACCCGAAAACCAGGTTTTTCCCGATTTTCGGGTAAAATCCGACAAAATTTGGAAATCGGAATAACTTTTTAAGCGAATTATTTAAAAAACCGAAATATATGTTAAATAACTTTTACTTGGCATTCAGATAGTGGTATTTTAAACAAATTTCCAGCTTTCGATAATGTCACAGAAAAACTGCTGACATAAGCAAAAACGTATTGCTGCCGTTTTCTTCCTTTTATGACGGAATATAAGTGTGCCAATTTTTATTTTAATTTGGACAAGCCTCTAAAATGTTAGTTTCAAAGTAGGGTTAAAACGCAGTCAGACTATTCTCAGGACAAGTTGCGACTTTCGATTTCTCTGCAAACTAAGTGTACACAAAAATAAATTCCTCATTTCTACATGCATATGTGAATAACCGTATATGTTTTCGTCTTTTCTTTCTTTTAAGAATTGGAGAAGAAGAGTAGCAACTACCATTACAGTCGAATGTGTCCATTCCCGAATTGTTTTCTTGTAAGATCAAACTTGCCTGATCATCTAGCAAGATTTCACAAAATGGAAAAAGGACCCAAATTTTACGAAATGCTCAAAATAGCGCCAAAATTCGAAGAATCGTATCTGCCAAAGGACTTTTCGCAGTCTCCCAAAAAATCGTTCCAAGACATCCTCGTCAAGAAAACAGGAGAGGCCGCAAGTAGTAATGATAACGTCAATATATCGCAAAACAGGAAACGCAGGTTTGAATACTCATCGAGACCAAATTCATTAGAGAGCACTGCGGTACCCAAAGAGACCAAAAAAACAGTCTTTGTACACGGTGACGATCAAGAGAAGTTGGGAAATGAGGAATCCAGTTGCATCATTGAATCAATGCATCAATCTTCTAATGTTAATGAATTTTGTCAGTTGCGGCTACGGCCAAAAGTAAGATATGAGATGCCCGCAAATGAACAAGTGGCGGAGTCAGATGATTCTACTGAGGATGAAAGTAACATAGGCGGCGAAGATTTAGGAGAAAGCAGCGGTGATGATGATTGTTACGACCAAGCTCTTGGGAAGAACGTGGAAAAGCTTGTAGAACGGTTTAGGGAGTATATGATTGGTCCTGATCGCAAAAGAGATGAAGCTTCAATGTACGTAATTGCTGGAGATGTTCGACGTATTTTTCGGGCTATAAATGTTAAAGATGATGTGAGTATAGTTTTCAAAAATGGTGGTAACGACTTTAGAGAAAAGTATTTGAATCAATACTGCAAGCAAAAAAAAACGAAGGCAACAAGCGTGAAGAAATATCTCTACTCTTTAATTGATTTATGTGAATTCTTAACCGCAGAAGATGTTGCCCTACCAAACGTTTCCAGACACGACATTACAACAATGATTGGTAAACTCAAACAATGGAGAAAGAACTTCAGAAAGGAGGAGAAGCTAGCGCGATTTGAAAGAATGTCTGAAGATCAGGAAATGTTGGTCACTAAGGATCAAGTACTGAAATACACAAACAGTGATCAGGCTCGAAAATCCACGGAAATTATTCAAAAGTTAGCACAGTATGGCGCTTACCCCGTAAGTCAAACTGATTATTGTATGGTGAGAGATCATATTTACTTCACGATACATTTTACATTGGCACAGCGATCAGGTGTTACTGCCAACATGACCATGAATGAGTTCTTGAAAGCAAAGAAAATAGACGGAGTGTGGATTATCGATGTATGGAACCATAAAACAGTCGAGACTTATGGACCAGCTAAAGTCATATTATCTGAAGATAATTTCAATATTCTGAAAACGTACATCGATTTTGCAAGGATTCAAACTAATCCAAGGTGTAATGAAGTCTTCCTAAGCTGGTCTGGAAGAAAAGTAAAATCTGGCGATATTAGTAAAAGACTCCATTTGTTATGGGAACGAGTAGGAAACTTTGAAAACAAAATAATACCCAAAAATCTATCGTCGAACATTGTCAGAAAGTCTGCAAGCACAGGCCTGAGAGAGTCAAAAAGCGCACATATCGACGATGCCGCAAACTTAATGGCCCATAGTATAAAAACCGCTGACCAGCACTACTATTTGCGGAACATAGAAAAGTCTTCGTTGATTGGAACAAGTTCGGTAACGAATTTGTTTCATGGAACAGATGACATCAATAAAACGCCAACGAAGAAAAAGACTTGGACCGAAAAAGAGTGCGAAGTATTAAAACATACTTTTGATGAAGAAAATGAGATCAGTCTAAGTGAGGTGAAAAAAAAGAGCGACTCCTTATCGTCACTGAATGCTTCTCCCAGACAAATGTATGACAAACTTCGTCGTATGAGTAAACCTGCATTTTCTCCTATAAAGCGACGAAGTTTATTTTCCAATGAGGATATAAAAAAATTAAAGCATTATGGAGTTAAATTGATTGAAGGAGGTGCGTTAACAGAGGAGAGAGTAAGGGATTGTCTGAAAGAATGTAATTTGATGGAAAACTTTAGTTTTACTCAAATTCGAACGCGAATTATGTATGAACGCAGGAAAAGACGGTAAAATAAGGTGAGTAATTTTTCCACATTTTGTTTTGAAACGTGTGGTTATATCAGTGGTAAATAATTTTCATTATCTTATTTCTCTTTAGCTGATGAAGGTATTTGGATTTACGACTACCTGCTTGCACGGTACGAACATACATATCATAAACTAACATGTTATTAGTTTTTTTAGTTTTAATATTTTTGTTAAATTATCGTGATAAGGACTTTATTAGTCGGTGCAACTATTTCACCAATTTACAAAACGTTCGTTGTCGTAGTCGCGCAGTCACCTCATTCACGCGTAAAACGCCAAAGTTGTTGTTTTTATACTGTCTCGTTTCCAGTTACCATGGGACTTTAATTTCTTTTAATTCGCTTTTTATAGAAGAAACTTTTGGTCCAACTTCAATGTTTCTTAACTTTCACAGAGAGTGCGTCTGAAAATTTATAAAATCATTGCTCTTGACACGCACTAAAATTTTTTTTTAGAAGAAGTTTTGACAAGTTGTATAGTTTAATATATCAGGATATAAACGTTTCTTATTTGGAACGTGTATTTCTGCATATTATTTTCAGTTTTTTTCGAATATAAGAGTTAAAGGCCATACTTTTGTTGTCAGATTTTCAATTGACTGTTTTTTATAATTTTTGTTAAACATTTTTTTGTTACAAGTATTTTGACTTTCAAGAAAACGTACTTCAACGCTTATACATTATATATGGCTTACGCATAATCTGTCGCCAGCCTACAATTTATGTCATCAGAGATCAATAAGTATATAGGTATAGTTGTATATCATACAATAATTATTCTGAAACCTTGTACGTAATAATATAAAGTTCGATAAATTAGAGACAAATCATTCCCGAAACTCCTGATCTTTTCATTTTTTAGTATCCAAAATCACAATTATGGGAGTTTGGGCCCATTAAAAGAACTACTTGAATTTCTTGGATATCTATAATACCGATATAAAATTATTTCCCTTGATGTTTAAAAATGGGATAGCAGCACAACCGCTAATTATTTTAATTATCTCGTTACTTATATCGATTTAATTGCGTTTTAATATCTTTTCGACATATAGGATAGCTGCACAACCGCTGATTATTATAATTATCTCGGTACTTGTATCGATTTAATTGCGTTTTAATATCTTTTCGACATATAGGATAGCAGCACAACCGCTAATTATTTTAATTATCTTGGTACTTGTATCGATTTAATTGACTTTTTTCATCGTTTCGACATATAGGATAGCTGCACAACCGCTAATTATTTTAATTATCTCGGTACTTTTATCGATTTAATTGCGTTTTAATATCTTTTCGATATATAGGATAGCTGCACAACCGCTAATTATTTTAATTATCTCGGTACTTGTATCGATTTAATTGACTTTTTTTCATCGTTTCGACATATAGGATAGCTGCACAACCGCTAATTATTTTAATTATCTCGGTACTTTTATCGATTTAATTGCGTTTTAATATCTTTTCGACATATAGGATAGCTGCACAACCGCTAATTATTTTAATTATCTCGGTACTTGTATCGATTTAATTGACTTTTTTCATCGTTTCGACATATAGGATAGCTGCACAACCGCTAATTATTTTAATTCTCTCGGTACTTTTATCGATTTAATTGCGTTTTTTCATCGTTTCGGCATATAGGATAGCTGCACAACCGCTAATTATTTTAAAACATTTCAGTTATAGTATCGATTTAATTGCGTTTTAATATCTTTTCGATATATAGGATAGCTGCACCACCGCTGATTATTATAATTATCTCGGTACTTGTATCGATTTAATTGCGCTTTACTATCTTTTCGATAAGTATGTTAGCCCCACAACTGATACCGACTTTTCATACATATCTTGTTCGTGTGGGCGGTTTCGGACAATTAACAACAAGATTGCGGCAAATCTTTTATACCGACGGCATGTTTCAGCTTCTCCAAAAATGTCTGTAAAATTTACGTTCACTTAATTCGAATATTCAAGTTGTGCACCAAAATTGCCATGATTTTGCCAGGTCATTTATAACTTCAGGTAAAATGACATGGCAGGAAAAATCGGAAAGACTATGCACACAAATCAAAATTGTGCGCATAATCATGGGGGGCACAATAACTTTCCTACTAAAAAAAAGAATATGTATCTCTTCCTATCTTTTGGTTTCTGATGGAAATTTTTTATCTAAATTTTGATGCAAATACAATGCAGCTTTTCTAAATTACAAAAATATCGAAATATTCATCGTTTTTTTTAACATTGAACCATGAGATCGTTGATGTCTGGAAGGGCATTTTCGGCCAGTCTATAGATGTAAATTTAAAAAAAAAATTCACTCGGCGCTCGTCATGGGGGTGCCTCGGGGAAATTCACATATGTAATTTTTCTATAGTAATGCTTCGAATAAAGGCCTCCTTTCTCTTAAACGCCCCCTAAAATAGACGCCCCCCAAAAATGCAAAAAAATTAATAAACGTCTCCCTTCTATTAAACGCCCTACTCGATTAGACGCCCCCCGTTTTCAGTCATTTTTTAAATAAACGCCACTCTCTAATAGACGCCCCTCCCTCATAAGGGGGCGTTTATTTGAGGCGATAGTATATAAAAAAATCAATAACTGCTATTGTTTTCTCTTTTAATTAAAAGGCAATTTTATTGGTGCTATTATAATATAGAAATTTCATAAATACAACTAAACACAATCTCTCATATTGATACATCGGTAAAATAAGGAAATTTTCTATAAACACCCTTTTTCCTAAATCTTAGGTTTAAGGTTGAAAATTTAGAGTATATATATTATAGGTATCCTAAAAAACTGCAAAAGAGACGAAGTGTAAAAAATTTAATAAAAACCCCTCTTTTTTGAACACCCCCCTCGAATAAAAATGTCAAAAAAATTTAGTAAACGCCCCGGGCGTTTATTCGAAGCATTACGGTACTTCTCTCTAAAATTAATCAATAGTAAAATGAAACCTCGATTGCAAAATCTGAACGAGGGACTTTCGCTACTAGACTTACAGATATATTTTATGATCGTGTCAAGAGTAAATGTCAGGGAGTTATAAATGGATAAAAGTAGTAGGAACGTGTTCGAAATAATCCATGCTAAGCGTTCACTAAAGAATTGATCGATCAACGAAAAGAATTAAATGTTGGTGCGCGAAAAATTAATGTAACATGGGGGATGTAACAAAATTACATTAAGAATTTCGCTTTTTATAGTGACTACCCGAGGCGCCCCCATAGTGGGCGCCGAATGGGAAATTTTCAAATTTTCCATCTTTAGATTGGCGGAAAATGCCCTTCCAGACGTCAACGATCTCATAGTTCAATGTTAAAAATCACGATGAATGTTTCGATATTTTTGCAATTTAGAAAGCTGCATTGTTTAATTGGCATCAAAATTTAGATAAAAATTTCCATCAAAACAAAAAGGTAGAAAGGAATACATATTTACATTACACGACTACAATAAGATAAAATTTACATCACAGTTGGACTTTTCAAAATGTGCTGCCAGCCCCCTTAAAACATTCAGTGATTTTTATAATAATGATCTATGAGAAGGATCCGAATATTCCTGAACGACTTTCTCTCTTTCTTTCTTTCTTTCTTTCTTTTTTTAGTAGGAAAATTATTGGGGAGGGGGGGGGGGGGGGCTGACCCCCCCGGCGGTTACGGCACTGGATAATATCTGATAACATCGGGATTGAAAACTCGTTTTTATTTCAACATGAGAAAGCACTGTGGCAACTGTATTTTCCCTTATATAATTTAGTTCGATGCAATACATATATCCGATATATATCGGCAAACTGATATATTGCTGTACATATAGCACAACTTATTTTTTCTCTTAGATATGTTGGCCAACTTATATTTTTGCGTACTATGGTGGCCAACTTATTAAAAATCTTTTTTATTTCGGCTACGGCCAAATGTTCAAATAACATTGTTGTCAAAGTTGACAGTAATTCTCAAATTTGACAAGATTATTATCAATATTTGACAAGTGTTATTACATCGATTACAACAGTTTTTGTCTCTTGTATTGATTAAAAAATAAAAGTTTCGTGCATTAGATACGTATTTCACATTTTGAAAGCTCGAACATGAACTTTTTGTATTCCGGTTGCCGATATGAAACGGTTGTGCAGCTATCCTATAAAGAATCGGGAATATAATAATAATAATAATAATAATAATAATAATAATAATAATAATAATAATAATAATAATAATAATAATAATAATAATAATAATAATAATAATAATAATAATAATAATAATAATAATAATAATAATAATAATATTTAAAGTGGCTAGCCCAGAAAATTACAAAAACCTATAGTTAGTGGATTGTTTCCACTGGGGGTCACTAGAACAAAAAAGAAACAAAAAATGATAAACCTTAGACTGCCTCAGCTCAATCAAACATAGTAACATTTATAATCTGTGAAAATTGAAAAGAAAAAGAATAAAAAACAAAAATTAAAAAGTTAAAAAGTGATCTCCATTAGAATTTGCCAAATACATTAGAGATGGAAGTCTTAAATGAAAGCAGACTTCCATCACAGGTCAATTGGTCTGGAAGACTATTCCACACTTTTGCAGCTCTAAATGGGAAGGCTTTTTTGCCAAATTCCATGTTGACCAAGGGAAGTGTGAACCTGTTTTTGAAGCTCCTCTTGTTTGATGATTATGACAGTTTTTTGTCAAAAGGAATTTTGAGCGCATGTAATCAGGAGCAATGTGATTCATGGCTTTGAAAACTAATATGGCATCGTTTTTGAAGAGTAAATTATTCATTGAATATTCCCTCTCTTTCCCAAGAAAGGTACGGACACATTTTAATCGTTTTTCTAGTTTTCCCAATCTACCTTGGGTGGCACAAGCCCATGCCGAGGAGCAGTAGTTGAAATATGGCATGACAAGTGCATTAATTAAAAGGTTTTTGTGTGTGAGGTGTTAAACAAGATGCAATGGTTCTAATTTTAGAATATTTAATTAGTATTTTTCTATTTATGTCATTAATGTGCTCTTCCCATTGCATTTTTTGATCAAATGTTACCCCAAGATATTTAACTTTTTCACTCCTCTTCAAAGGAATACCCATATAGTTGATAGTTTTGTTCTCAACTTTTTTTAACTGGCTGTGGTTGCCGAAAAAGATTGTTTCAGTTTTGTCCGTATTAATAGTCATTTTGTTATTATTCAGCCAGAGGTCGACTTGCGAAAGTTCTAACTCGACCTGGGAGACAAGGGTATCCAAGTTATTATGGGACGAAATAATTATTGTATCATTTGCATATAGATGGTGGTAGTTTGAATTGATGACAGATTTTAAGTCATCAATATACAAAAGAAAGAGCAGGGGTCCCAACACAGATCCCTGCGGCACCCCAAAAGCGTCTTCATGAAGCAGATCTGATCCTGTGTCGTTTACAAGAGTCAGCTGCATTCGGTCCGTTAAGTAGGACTCAAACCAGTCAAATGCAGCATCTCTGATGCCAAAACACCATAGTTTTTTTAACAAAATTTTATGATCAACAGTGTCAAAAGCTTTTTTAAGGTCAATGAGCACAGCACAAACAAAATTATATTGGTTGAACTCAGTAAGAATAAAATCAGAGACATCGACTACTGCAGTTTCTGTGGAAAAGAGTTTTAGAAATCCGGACTGTCTGTCATTCAGGAAGTTGTGCTCAGAAATAAAACGAGACATTTGCTCATGCACTAACTTTTTAAAAATTTTCATAGGAATTGGCAAAATGGAGATAATTAGTAGGATCTGTTTTATTGCCACTTTTAAAAATAGGCGAGACCCTTTTAGTCTTCCAACATTTAGGTACATAACCAGTAAATAAAGATTTGTTGAAAAGACTTGATAAATAAATACTTAAAACTGACAAACCTGCTTTTAGCAGTCGTGAACCAATTCCGTCCAAGCTTGTAGCTTTATTAAGTTTTAGTGAACTAATTATTTTTCCGACACTTTTTTTATCTCAATACGAGCCCACCGAAAATCGTGTCCGCTAACAGGTGGATTAACATTAGTAGTGTCAGAAGAAAATTTAGAGGCTAGTTTGGCACCAACACTGACAAAAAATGAATTGAATGTGTTGGAAATTTCTTTTGGGTGAGAAGTTTCTGTACCATCGTTTTGGACTACTCGTTTTATCGAGGTATTATTGCCTGACTTATCAGGAACCAGTTTTTCTAGGCTTTTCCAAAGTTGTTTTGGCCGTTTTTGAAAGTCCTGCAAAACGTCATTATAGTACTTGTTTTTGAGTCGATTTTTGAGACCTATTACTTGGTCCCTTTTTTATAGCAAATGTTTTTTTAAAAAACATGTTTATGAGTTCCTTAAAAAAGAGGACTTGCAACACCTGGGACAGTAAAATTGTTTGGATCCTACTGATATATTACACAGAGATATATGTAAAATGGCATCAGTACCCTGAATAACGTACATCACAATAGTGATATAAAGTCGCTAACTTACCAAGGAGAAAACGTTGGTTGTACATTCAGCTAGGAAATCTTCATTATTGAACGTCGAAAAGTTATTCATAGTAACACATATTTTACCGAGTCACGAAATGTGACTATACCACATCAACTTGTAAATTTAGTAATACACTAAAAAGTAAAATAAACTTCTTCTAAAACTTTCTTGTTGTCGAGAAAAGAAAATGGCTGCTTTCCCTTCTCAGCGCGGTACCCAAATTCGTTACCAGTCTCTTTTGCTATATCTAAAAATTCCCTGAGATAGATTTGCTGGTTTCAGAAGATCGAAGTTGCATAATTGGATGGCGTATTATGATCACGTGTATTGTTTGGCATCATATTGTTATCGTGTCTGGATTAACAACGCTGTAAACAATAACATATTCTTTTATTTTTAAACATAAATTCCCCCGAAACGTTTTTTTACAGAAGGGAAGTTTGTTTTCTGGGAAGTTGGAGGAAAGTTACTCCTGAAGTTTTTTACAAATAAATATCAAACAATGCGAGGTATGGCGCGACAACATACATTTCAGGAATCACAAAGGTTCTATTCATAACATAAGCATTTAAAATTTTTGAAATATCTTACATTACGATACTGACAGGAAATTGTACACCAAATAATTTTTTATACAAGTTTTTCCTGGAACGTTTGAAAGTGAAATATACAAGATACAGAATACTCTGTTGTTTTTATTTATGCCTATTCAATTTTGTTAAAAAACCTTTTTATACATTTTGATGCACGCTTTATATTTTATAAACCCAACGGGATCAATGGCAGACATTCCGAACTTTAAATGTCAGAAGGTTTGCTTAGTTCAGTGACTACTCTCGGAGCTTTAGGGTAGGTTTATTTTTTCTCTTTTTACCAGCCATAACAACCGCGGAAGCAACAGTAAATAGTAAATACTCTGCTGCAGGTATGTTATAAGAGTTTTACTTTGGCGAAAGTGTATGCCAAGTTAAAATACGATGGCCCCTATGGCTCACTTCTCTTCTTAATAAAAACACTTTTCTTCTTAGTCAAAACACTTCTCTTCTTTCCTCGGGAATCTTCTCTTCCGATCGAAACACTTCTCTTCCAAAGTGAGAAGCACTTCTCTTCCATGAACTCAAAAAATTCCCAGACCTAATTCTGGTCCGGAATATATATTGAGCTGGATTTTGATAACTCAGGTTTTTGAATAAATGACAACCCTCGTCCCCAGGCATTTTTGCCTTTTCGAAATATAATGGGTGACGGCGAAAATCCCTGGGGACAAGGATGAATAAATGACATACCGGCTCCCGGCCATGTGTTCTTAGTAATTAATAACTCTCTAAAAACTTTGTGTGTAGTGGACCACTTTAGATAAAATATACAGTAGACTCTCTGTAATTCGAACTCGCCAGGGGACCGAAAAAAAAGTTCGAATTAGGGATAGTTCGAATTAGGGAAAGTTCATAAATTTTTTCTTTTGATGAAACTCCTTTCTCAAGTTGTTGGAGTGCCTCGTATTTTGTTTTCATAGACTTTTCACTGTGCCGACGTTTTGCTGGAAGAGTCGCCATCTTGTTGATTAATAACAAAAATATATCCTTTGTAGTTTGAAAAGAATCCTAGACCTTCGATTTTGAAATTGAACATGTAAAACCCTGTTTACACTCGATGAAAGATTAGCAGAGGGAGATAAAATGGCTACTTTACGTAATTCGATCTTTAAAAGTTCGATTTACGGGGTGAAATGATCTAAAGGGACCGGAAATATGGTTCGAAATATAGAGGTATTCGAATTATGGAGGTTCGAATTAGGGGAAGTGAATCATGAGAGTTTGTTAAGAGATTTTGACGGGACCAGAAGATTTGTTCGAATTGAGGAGGTTCGAATTAGGGGAAGTTGAATTACAGAGAGTCTACTGTATTGTGATATTCCGTTGAGGCATTTCTTTATCTTTTTCAATACACACAATATTCACACAATATATACACACAATTCTAACCAAGCTGGTCAGTATTCTTATTTTTCTATTGTTCTCAACAAAAGAACTATTGTTTTTAACCTAGAATCCTAGCCTAATATTCTTATAAAGCATATTCATTATAGTTAGAAAAACATGTGATTTGCTTGGTTGGCACTACCATGACTTTGAGGACTCTGGGCAGCCATTTATTTTGCCATTTATTGGGTCTATTGATAAATAAAATTAATTACTCTGCTACTTATCTGAATTGATTAGTGATATTATTTTATTCATGCACATGCTTCGGGACCTGCTACAATAAGCTCTCCGTAAATTAAGCACGTGTTAGCCAAGTATACTTCTTGCGAAAAGTGAAAAAAATATACAAACCATA
Organism: Hydractinia echinata; assembly: GCA_030067915.1. Taxonomy (NCBI): domain Eukaryota; kingdom Metazoa; phylum Cnidaria; class Hydrozoa; order Anthoathecata; family Hydractiniidae; genus Hydractinia; species Hydractinia echinata. The sequence continues at coordinate 370,704 of JASGCC010000033.1, forward strand.
GGTGTAAAATTGCGGACCAGATTTTAAATTTTAGTTGCGAAAAGAAAGTTTGAGGCCACATGCAGAGAAGTGTTAAGTGCAGAAGAGAAGTGTCAAAATGCGGAAGAGAAGTGTGAGAATACAGAAGAGAACTGTTTGGATCATAGAAGAGAAGTGTTTTTAAATTGGAAGAGAAGTGAGCCATACTGGCCATCGTATTAAAACCTTGAAAGTACGTTAGCTGCACTTTCCACAATGTCCGCAGTTATTGACAATCCGTTAACGGCACGGAAGGATCCTAAAAATCGGGATAGGTGGGGCATGGTCAGCAAAAAATATTTTAAGGGTAAAAAGTTTTTTCACGCGAAGCAATGATTTCTTTTAAGACGAGAATCGAAAAAAAAAAAAAATCGAAAATTTTAAGGTTCATTCTTCTTCGATGCTGCGAACATTTCTCGGATATCCCGATTCCTTGAAACAGTAATAGATGCAGACTTTGGATTAATAATAAGAGAAAAGAAAAAAAAGAGAATTGTTGCCATTCGCGAAAGATCCCTGCAAATAAAGTGAATTTTGATTTTTGTGTAAGTTTTTTACGCGAAATTCGTCCGAAGTTGAAATTCGCGAAACTTTTTGCTAAAGTATATGTCTCTAGCGGGACTATTAATAAGATTACGGATCTAATCAAATAACCTATCTTCAAAAATATCTATTAACTTCGAAATTCTGCATTTCATTCCATTAATTCACCTATGTTCAGGATTGTAGTCTACTAAATATGATGGTAGACTTTGCTGTAATTGCATTCTTGCCCTCAGAGCTCTTTGAGATTAAAACCTCGAGGTTTATCTTAACGAGCTCTGGAGTTGAGAATGCTGTGATTGGTGATGCGCTGTGAAAAGTATAGATACCAAATTATTCATCAATGCATAGATTTATTATTAAGTCAACACTGATTTTAGCGCAAATCTCATTGATAATTCAATAAGATAAGATCTCCTTGGGAAAAACCTTGTGGGCGTTGGAGATTAATTTATTCTGCATCTGTAGCATCTTGCTTTTGCGTTGGTTAGTCTACTCCCCAACATAGCTAAACGAAGATCTCCTGGGTCATACGATAGTTGCGCCTCTTTATAATCGGGACGTCTCGCCGAAGAGACAGCAGGAGGTGTAAACGAGGTTTAGTGGACGCAAGTATTCCGGTTTGTTGTACTTTGCAAAACGACAGAACAACTATGTGATTTACTTGATTCTTCTCGTCGTCAAACTGCTTGAACAGATGAAATGTGATTGCGTTCCGCACATTCCAATTGATTCTTCTCGCTTTTTATCGTAAAAAAGTCAATAAAAGTTCATAAAATGTGAAGGGCTAGGTGTCTTAATGCCAGTGACTTAAAAGGTTTTTCTTGGAGGGGGGTATGGAAAAAAAAAGAGAAAAAACGAAAAAAAATCTATTTTTGTGAATCTCCGCGCGTAAAAAATTTATTCAATTCTTTGTTTTTTCTGTCATAAAAACAATTGTTCAACAATTCACTTATTAAGACATTTTTTACTTAAGCCCACTTTCGAAAAATCTCTGGGTCCGACCCTGGCAAGCTAACCATGCTTAACATAAATGTGGGTAAATAATAAATTTTAAATTCGTTCTAATTTTTAATGTGTCAATTGAAAGGCCATCAGCTTCACCAGCTTCTGTTATATACATATACAAAAGAATAAAAAACAACAACAACAGAAAAAAAAGAAAAAACCAAACAACTTAAAAGGGAATGTTTTAATCTCCTTCCCAGTTGTCATGAAGCAACCACTATATTGACGCACTTTATGCTAAAATCTCACATATCTTCATGTGTATCAAATATCAAAAGTCTCCTTCATCATCCGACATTAACTTTTCCATTGACTTCGTTAACTGTTCGAGTTTATCAGCAAGAACATCGGTTTTTATTTCCATTCCATCCAGTCGCGAAGTGAGCACGTGAAAGTCTCGTTGTATGTGTTGTTTATCCGCGGTGCTTTCTCTACCATTATGCATTCTCTCTCTTGAGTTTCTCCTCGGTGAAGGTACTGTATTATCAATGAACGGTAAGAGAAAAAAACCTTTGACGTAACTTAAAATAAATACGACAATAATCAAGATGGCGATTTGTAAAGGATATTTCAGCAATAGGTCGACAACAAACCAAATCACACCAGTGACTGTAAGAAGCCTAAAATAATAAGAAAAAAATTATAAGCAATAACAAACACACGTATTCCGAGATTACTCAAGTTTACTTGTCAATGGTTAGACTCAAAATCTTAAATGGTACTAATTTCGGGGACGCCCAAATTTTTAAACCGTTTAGCGGATTGTTCCATAATACAGGTATTGTTAACAATGCATCTAGTGAATTTTTAACGTTGTTTACCTGGCTTGCTACCCTGCCAAAGTAAAACTTTTGCAACCTCCCGACTAGAGTAAAGTTGACCCTCGTTATCTCGCACTTCCCACTGTCTCAAACAAAAACATCGATCCCGCCAGCATTTACAGCCTCGCTCACTAAAATTTGTCCCGCTATCTGGCTTATAGAAATCAGCCCAACATGAACATTTTTTTTGTGCCGTCGAACTATATATGTCTATTATTAAATGTTTTTTATCTTTCGAAGGCTGGGTTGTATTGTTTTGATATTCTTTCTTCTGAGTTATACCACATTTCGTGGAAAAAATTCAAACTCCGCTATCTCGATTTTTCTCCTGGTGTAACCTAGCTGTTTCGAAAACCGTGCGTTTAACTTTTTGTGCGGTCCATTGAGAGTTTGAGATAGCGGGACTCGACTGAAAACTGACTAAGTGATGTTGTTAAGTCATTTCCAGAAAAAACAAAACAGAACCACTTCTACAAATATTATGTCAAGAGTTGAGGCTTATCGCGACAAACCGTTTAATTCTAAGAAATATTAGTATTATATCTCGTTTGCCGTACGTTTATATCTTCGTGATTTGTTCTTCAGTTCTTTTAAACCATTTCTTTAAGTGGACTTTCACTTTCATACGTTCGGCGGACGTATCTAACGGTTTGAAAGCGTTTTTGCGCACGGAGATCTAATAGTGAATTTCCTCAGTGCAGTGAGATGCAAGTTCGACACTGTAAGCAAGTAAGCAAAGGGTGTAGTAGGTTTCAAAAATGGAGTCGTTAGAAAAAAATTCAAATGTAATTTGATCCCTTTTGTTTGCTAGTCAACATGGAAATAGAACTGGCGCCTTAAACTGTAATTCAGCAGTCAGTGTGTCTGTACAGCTGCGTCTTTTTTGGATCATGCTTTAAAGATCGACTTAAATATAGAAGTTGGACCATCGTTTATAACAATACTAACACAAAAATTAAAAACACTATCCTAGTGGAGTCACCGTAAGTAATACAAATAAGAGAAAAAGTTGAATAAATGAAGTTTAGGAAATCGTGTGACAAAAACACAGATGACGTGAATGACACACGATCTGGTCTAATTAGCATATGTAATCTTCTAATTCCAACGTATACACGATGTCAAGTATTTTGTTTTATTATGGATTAAGATGGCATCTCCATGACAACGGATTAACATTCGCGCCACTATCATCCAGGTTTACATGTATAAAATTCCAAATGTCGGAAATTGATTGTTTGTTTCTTGATAAGCCAATCTCAATCGTCGACACAACGACGACAGGTGAAGTTAAAACAGCTAAGGTTGGTATATTTTTTCCGACACGTCGCCGATAAGATCAGCGTTTTTATATACGATGCGTAAAGGAAGCAGACAAATATGTCTTGTTTCGTAACATATATTAACCTCAAACAATAATTTGATTTAATGAACAAGAAAAATATGTTAATTTAACCTCAAGCAATCAAAACACGAATTATGACGCAATACAAGGAAAAGCATCGTCACTTTCTCCATTATTTAAACAATTGGAATCTTTTTTTTTCAGTTGTGAATTTCTTGATCAGAGAGCAAAAGAAAATAAGAGGATGGGAAATTATATCTCTGCTATTTGAGAAAATACCACGATCAATAATTAAACGATTTAATAATCTTGCTTCGTCACAACGTTAGAGAGATTATTTTTTTCTAAAATTCTCAACAACCAAAAAAATCTTAATTTAGGCAAAAAAGGAATTTAATTACATTTTTCCTCCAATTTATACCGCGTTATAAGGATATCAACCTCTTTCCCAGCGCTTGTTAGTTTTTTTATATTTGGATGGATTAAAAAAACCTAAAAAGCCCTGGAGACGAGGTGAGCTTTTATGCAGAAAACATGAAATATTCTATTAAAAGTTAGAAATTCGTGACATTTTTTGACAAATATCTGTATCAACATAGCCTTTTTATTACGTACCTATAAAAATGCTTTTGGCACGTGGAGACATTAGAAAGAACTAGATTGGTCGATAAAATAACTTTTTCAATTGAGATAATTGGATCATGTTTTTATTTATCGTTTTCATTGAACTCATTTGTTATTTCACTCTCACGATAAAACGCATGAAATAAAGAAGAAGCCACATTTGCATTTTACAAGCGCGCGGGAGAAATGATCGAATCTAATAGCTTATTTCATAACAGTGTAAAGATTTGACATAATTTTATTTTCTATCCAGCCCACTTCTCTTCACAGTATATATAGCGGTTTTATCACTATATTTAACCTTACGATATGTTTCGCTTACGTAATTAAACGTATGTATATATTCTTTTATAAATTAAATATTTACTTTTTATATGACGAATAAGACAATTAAGAAACAACATATTACTTTGTCAAATCTCTCCAAAGAGGACGAAACAATTACACAATTCAGTTAAATTTATCCCTCGTCAGTCAGCAATCTAGACGCAACATTAGCTTGACAAATGATGCGCGCAAATGACAAAAATAACGCATCATTAATTAAACTAGCGGGATAGGGCGTTTAACTGCGAGGCCCTCCGTTAAACGACAGGTTGAGCGCTTAAGTGCAGGTAAAACGTATCACACATTCAGATGCGGCTTTGGGAGAGCTTACAGCGATAAGCCTTTTGGATGTAATGCGTAAAAAATTCTTTGGACTGAATAAAGATTTGGACTGAAACGTAGAACATGTTTTATTTAGATCCTTTTTGACTTAACGGGACTCGCTTTTAATGTTTTTTTGATATGCTATAAAAAAATTACTTACCAGCGTCCCCGAAAATTCAGAAATTGAGAATTATGATAAGTAAAAAAAAATGTTGACTCTATTTCATTAAATCGGTCTAAAATCATACCATGCCAAGTTATAAGTCATTAGTTCAATTTTTAGAGAAGCTAGAGGACATTTAACTTTAACGAAAAGTATGTTACCGGTAACATCGAATTTGGCACCGGGACTAATTGGTTTGGAATTATTTGGTAAAATTTTGACAAGTTTACCGCCTTGCACTAGCACTAAAGTCCTAAAATGATATATCATAGCGGTAAGCTGCAGTAAAAGTTGTACATATATATTGGTAGCTAATATCAGTATTCACCACCGGACATACAATTTTTTTTATTCTACAAGTGTCCTTGCTTGGCATAAAAATACAGGCTGGACATATTTAGCACAAAATGCTGCCATTAATAAATCTGTTTACCCGTACTTTTAAATTGTTATGTCAAGTTGATAATACACTTAGCAGTTTACCTAGCAAAAAGCATTAGAAACCGCCAAAAATTATGTGGCTTGCTAGGTATTTTCCCCTCCTAAACAAAATATAAAATGAGGCAGGAAGGTAGTTAAAAATCACGTTAAAATTTTTGTAACTATAACAGTTGGAAAACCACAGCCCACAGTTGTAGTTTAGTAGATATCAGATTGATGAAGATAACAGAAAATAAAAAATTGCTGGCTAGCAAAAAAGCACTTGTACCAAACTAAATAATAAGGCTTGTAGCCAAAAATTTTAAAATTGATTTGCTTAAGATTTATACAATCTAAAAAACGCGTTAAAACATTAACCCTAACCTGTAAGAATAAATATAAGACTTGAATAATTCCACAACACAAACCATTTAGAAAAGAAAGACCTTCAAAATGGCTACCGCTGCACACATCTTTTCCCAAACATTTCCCAATGTTGTAATCATGATGGGAATCGGCAAATATTAATACGTGGGTTCATAGTCATAAGAAAAAAAAGATAGTCCGGCGTCAAACAATGGCTCATTGTTCATACTCTTTCAAATGCTAATTTTTCGAGCCCAGATCTCCGACCCTGCACGATACTTCAAAATGGCTGCCCAGCGAGAAGGATGTTACCTATGTTTTGAACTTTTTGCTTGGTTATTATGCCGGGAGAAAACTGTGCAATTCCTGGTTGTTCTGTGTCCAGGAAACATAGACTTAGTTTGTTTAAAGTTCCATTGGCTAACAACGAAGTAAACAAGAAGTGGGGCGCTGATCTCATCAATGTTATTACGAAGTACAGAGAGATAGACCAATCTCTAACAGATCGCATACAAAGTCGCAAGTTGTATATATGTGAAAGACACTTCACGGAGGACGACTATTGTGTGTGTAAGTAGAGCTATTTTGGTCTCATTTTTTTGCTGTTCCTTGGTTTCTCTGCAGGCAAAAGAGCCTTCTGCCAACAGACTTGCATGCACAAATAATGCACATTTAGGGCTGGCTATACTTAACCTGCTATATTCTCCTGTCTGTCTAGATCCAACACGAAAACCATTGAAAGAAGGAGCTTTGCCAACTTTGAACCTTCCTCAAAAAAGTGTTAGCTCTAGCAGTACCTTAACGTCATCCATCAGATCTCCAACATCAATTCAGAAACGTGAAGAATTTATGGTTTTACAACAGTTATCTCCTCCTAATTCTCCACCCATGTCTGTATACAAAGATATTTTTGACTTCACACATCGAATGAAAAATATATCTTTGGCTAGTTGCTGGAATATCAAAAGTGGAGATGTTATTACTGTGACTTGTACCTCTGTCATGTATTACCGAAGTACGAAATTTTTATTGATACATCATTGTCGTATTAATACAATAATAACCGATTACCCCGGGCTGTACCGCAAAATATCGCCCGAGGTCTAAGTGCCGACCTAGCTTGCGAGGTCGGTGCAATGACTAAGGGGGATATTTTCGGTACAGCACGGGGTAATCGGTTATTATTGTATTTGTTAACCGTCAAGTTAGATAAAAATAAAAAAATAAGAATTTCGGTTTAATTTATAATACTAGCATTCCACTAGCACTACTTTCGTTAACACTCGAGGTCGAAATTCGAAAAAGTCCTGTCTAAAAACAAACATTCTATGCAGAATTCGAAAGTCCCTATAGAATAAATCTTTGTAAACAAAACATTACGATGTTCGACACTTATAGAGGAATGTTAAAAGTTGAATGTTCAACTAAAATTTAGTTACAGCGAATATTGTATTAAATTTTTTAACTAGCTACGCTAGCTAGCCAAGAATAACATGGGCTTTAACGAGTTTTATATTGACTAAGTAACCTAAAAGCTGAAGGAACGAGTCTGAAAATGGAAGGAGACGTATTTGTTATAATTCCATCGTCCTGTATTTAGTATTTTTAATAAAACTGGATATCAGATCATCGTTTTTTATGGACTATGTAGGTAGTTAACTAGCCATGTTGAAGAAGCATCCAGACAGAATGTTGTTGAATCTGGTTATTTTAACTGTTAAACTTGACATTGTTGTTGTTTCTATCCTATGAAAATGTTTTTATCGATAAATGTATTGTAGGAGTTAGATAAATAATCATTTCCAATGCTTCTCAAAACTTGTTTTTCGTGCTTGTTTACATTTTAAGCTACCATTTTTCTTGGCGACGGGCAATACCGCAAAATATCGGCCCGTCGTCACGAGCGCTAAGCCAATCAGAATGCCTAAAAACCCGTATTGCCCGCTTGAAAAATCAAGACGGTTAACAATCTATAAGAGTGTATGGTTGGATGTTACCTGAACAGCATCAATTTTATTTATCGAATGATCGGTCATTCCACAATGTCACCCTGTCAAACCTTATTGCGAGCTGAATAGTTACGACATATGTGATTGTATTGAAACTCCTGATCCTGACAAAGAAGTAAATTTTCAGAAACATGTTGTCCCAAAACATTTTGATTACAAGAATTATCAGAAATCTTTATTCAAATCAAGGTTGCATCAGGACCAGTATTACCGTTCAAATAATTGTAACATTTTGGTAAATCTTAGCAATCCATGTGGTAACTGTTGAGTCATTCAATATGAATATTACCTACAACAAAAAACGAAAATCTGTTGTTTTAAACCAACCGGCCAAACTAAATGATCCGATAACACACACCTCAAATCAACGTTTGAAATTGTATATTCAAGGACAGCGATTGCATTGTAAGCAGCTGGAACAAGATTTGGTCAGAATGAAAAGTGCATTGGAAAAAGAAAGTCAGCCAATTTAGTAATGAATTGAATAATGACTTCAGAACATTATTTTCTGGTATTGACAAAAAAGATGTTCCTGATTTCATGAAATTGTTTTGGGAGTAAAAACAAAATTATGTTAATTCCTCATGTGCTAGTAGTGTTCGTTATCATCCCATGGTAATCAAATATTGTCTCAACTTAGCTGCAAAGTCATCTTCTGTTTATAATGACTTGCGATATAATGCAAAAACTGGCTCTGGGATTTTAGTTTTATTAAGTTTACATACACTTCGAGATTATACAAATTACATTAGACCAACACGTGGTTTCAATTCTGCTAAAATTCAAGAGTTAGCACAAAAAACTGGTAATTTTTGTTTCATCGGATCTACGAACACATTTTAATAAATTTCTCTCGAAAATGCAAAATTTTTGCAGATTTTTGAAACCACAAAATTTTCGTCCGGCAAAAATTTCTTCCATTGATGTAATAAAAAGTTTGCAAAATTTATTTTTCTCGTTCAGACTGAAAATTATGTAACTTACTGAACAATCAATGTATGCAAGCAGGCATAAATCCAACATAATGTTTTTTTTGAAATGTGCGACTATAAAAATAGCCTTTTTGACAGTTATTATAGTCCATGTCTGGGACTGGAAAAGTTCAATGACCCATGTCAGTTGTGATGCTGGTTTGCTTCAGTTCTGTTTTTAATGAACGTTTTTTTCCTTTCTTCTTGGCAGCCTTATGCTTTTCACGTACGTCTTTAGCATATAAAAAAGTGCGAACTCTAACAAACAGAGTTAGTAAATGTTTAAGTAGGTTGATGCTAATCTCTTTTTTCACTTTTGGATCAATTCCCTCGCATATCATTTTGAAATTTGACAGTACTGTACTATCGGTTAACATGGAGGAAACTAATTCTTTAGCACATAATTTGGTATTAAAATCAGATGTTTTGGCATGAAATAACTTTTCACATTTAACAAAAATACTTTGCGTCCTTTGATTGACTCGCCACAAACCACCTCTAACACGGATGTTACCAAAGTTTGTGTGTCATCAACATTAAACTTACAATATTTCAATACAAGAGCATACTGTTTGTTTATAATCTGATTGCTGTTTACCAAAGCAGAATTTTGTGTGCAGTTTATGAACAATATAACCAGAAAGATACTGTAAACTTTTCAACTCTTTTTCTGAAAGTTCGGTTGTTGTTATTTTAGGTGAAAAATCAAACGACGATACATCTGTTCCAGAGAGATGAATCAAAACATGGTTAGCAACCTTCATCAGCAAAGTGTAAGTTACGGTGACATGAGCAAATTTTTCAGGCAGAAGATTTTCATCCAATAATCCATAAAACTTAGAATAAAATTTCTCAGCACTTCCACTGTATTTCTCAATGACAAATTCGATTTTTCCCCATAGTTCCACAACCTCATCAACAGAAAAGTTGATGTTTGAAAATGCATTCCTTGTCTGCTCAGGTAAACACATATCTTTCTTCATTATGGTGATAAATTCAACCAGAATGACACGTAATTTCGAAGGGTGAAACTTCTTCAACAGCTGCTCCTCTGTAGAAAGAGGGCTAGACGTAGTAGCTGTAGCTGTTTCACTATTTTTCCCTTGGTGTTTGGCGTTTTTATGTCTTGTCAAACCTCTGCCTGTTTTTGTCACTTTTCCACATTCACTACAAACAAATTCATCAGTATTTTTCACGGTATATGATTCCTCAGATATAACTGCATCTATATCCACGTTAAAATAACCATCATCGTCCAAAAATTCACCCTCAATTAAATAAAACAAATCATCAAGATCTTCCCCACTGAGAAAATCCTCCTTGTTCGCCGCCATTTTCAAAAACCGTGCAGGGTGAGCGGGCCGTCGCAAATATTTCAACTACGGAATTTCTTTTTAACTACGACTATGGTCGGTTACTATTCAAAATGGCGTATAAAAATAATGCAGTTTGCCGTTTAATAAACCCCCTGGTTTTTAAACACAGAGACAGGCGGACGGGCAGACAAAGACGAGTATTATATAGACTAGTCGTTAACCCGTGGAAAAATCCACGGGGTCACCCGTCCTTTATATACCGCATTTCGTAAGTCTCGCTACTTGAGGTGCCATCTTGCGCAGAGACAGACAGACGACGGCTATTATTATAGAGATATTCCAAATTCCACATTCAACATAATGGCAACAAGAGTTTCTAACGAGAGAAACTATTTGCACGTGTGCTTAATCTTACCTTTTCACTGCAAAACTTTTTCGAACATCCAACATAGATGCAGGATGAACGATACTAGTTTTTTGGTTTTAAGTTTTTTTCGCTGCAATTTTTTGTCATATTAAGGTGCTTACGCATGCAGATACAGGGATACTACTAGGTATATTAAGGCATAAAAAGGCCTAAAATGGCACTACAAAACATTAAGTCTCTCCAGAAAAAAACACTACAAACCCAGAAAAATATTACTAGAAAATAAATAATGAATATTTATAAGCTTTTTTTATATTTAAAAGTTTTTAATGTCTGGGAAACACACCTAGCTTAAAAATAGAAAAAATAATCCCCTAATAATTAACTGTTTTCTAGACAACTTTCAGTATAATATATAATATATAATATATAATATATAATATATAATATATAATATATAATATATAATATATAATATATAATATATAATATATAATATATAATATATAATATATAATATATAATATATAATATATAATATATAATATATAATATATAATATATAATATATAATATATAATTATACTACAAGCAAACAAATGGATAATATTTTTAAATGACCCATAGATTAAAAGGCAGTGGTTTAAATAAGTTTTGCTGTGTATCAATTTTCCCCATGTTTTCACAGTTGTGCAATGAAACATTAAAATGAGAATAATATAATAAGTTTGCCAAACTCCTGCAATTTCCAGAAGTTTTAGTCTAAAGAAATTAAGGACCCATTCCTTGCAGAGGGATACAAATTTTAAAGATAAAAGATTGAGCATTTTGAATAAAAATGTTCACAGCTCACAATTTTTGTTATTAGCCATTATAGTGAGGTTTCTTATGGGCTTTCTAACCGGGTGGCCGCAACTTAAAATGTTACAAATTTAGGAGAAGATGATTTGTAGTCAAAATTTAGGAGAAAAAACTAAAAAAAACGTAAAAAACTACTATAAAGGTAAACCAATTTAAAGATTTTAGGAGGAATCAATCATTTCGGGTCCAATGTTAGCTTATTTAGCAAATTTAGTCTCGCATTTTTTCAGGCTATTTAGGAGATTTTAGCAGGTGTGGTCACCCTGTCTAAGAACAGAATAACCCATTATTTTTGGAAGTTATTACAAAAAGTAAAAGCAGACCAATCCAATGCGTTTACATAAAAAGTTGACATACCATTTAAAGACAAGGTACTGTCCTCCAAAAGAATACGCCAAAAACACACACGCAAGATATACCATAAAGTTCCACCAACTAAGAATTTTCAGGAAGACAAATGATAGTGCCATGAAGTATGCAAATACAACCATTGAGAGTTGTTGTTTGTTTTGCTCCATCAACATATTCCATGGATGTAACAGTGCTAGATGAAAATAACACAACGTTAGAATTTAAAAATTATTCCCAAAAAAACATCGAATGATTGCTATATAAAGGTAAAAATTCACTTAATGTCATAATGACATTACTTTCGTTGACAAGAAAAAATGATGAAGACAACGAGCAAGGTTGATGTCTTTGTAACTAAAAACATTTACCTTATTTCTCAGAAACTTAACTTTTAAAGTACAACACTGACCAAAATGTTTAAATAATGCAAAATAGAATGGTAAATCTAATTTTTTTAAATTTAAAAACCCCTTTCGGTTGTACAAAGCACTGTTATTTCATCTTTGGGCGATAAGCATTTAATAAGCCTGGCAAAAAAGTATTTGAATTATATCTGCAGAAAAAGTTTATCTTTGTGACATATGGAAACAGATCAAAGTGAACTGAAAAATGTTTTTTTCGTGGAATTATTTACCATATTTCAAACAAAGAGTAAATCAAAATGTATAATTCTCTTGTGATGGATTTTACTATAGACTTTCAAATACTACTGCTATTTATAGATGTGTTATCAATCCCTGGTCTACAGACATAATAGTAATCTGACATAGAAACACACCATGAACAGTTTTCGATATATAGGGTGGTAGGGTTGTTCAGCAAATGGTCAATATAAATGACACTTTTGTCTAAGTGAAATTGTCACCCTGTCCTAAAATAAATCTTTGTTCTTACTACACGTGTTGCCTGGTGAGATAGTAAAACATGAAAGATAAAACGTTCTGATTATGTTTTTTTACGGCGTTGAAAATAATTTAGAGTACACCAGCATTTGTCAAATATTCAGTCCTTATATTTCCCATCAGCACTTGGCAATTGCAAATGTAAAAGCTAACATGGTAATGAAGCAGACAGGAAGATAACATTCGTTAGCACAAAAAAAACATAAACTTGCTATTTTTAAAGATAAAATATTAAAGAAAAGAAGAAAAATTTCAAAACTAGCACATACCATTTTTACCAATGTATATATCACATTTTTTCTTCAGAAACTTCAGGAAAAACAGTTGTGCCGTTCCTGTGGTGTCAATAATCTTAATGCATGGTAGCACAACAGCAGGCCAAGTTACTTTACGAACAAAATGGATGAAATTACGTAACCCTGGGTTGTCACGCAATTGCTTCCAATCAGTGTCAAATTCTTCACGAGTATATCTTCGTGCTAAATCATAATTAAAATATATATATAATTCAAAGAAAACGATCGCCAACAACAGTCCATTTAAGGAGTAACATCGAGTGAGTAATTCCCAACTGGGAATTTATTCCTGCCTATTGCTGAAGTCATATTTAATTGGCCTATATTAAGCATGTAGGGAGAAAATTTTTTCTCCAATCTTATAATTTACAAGTATTTTCCAATGGATAAACTTATGGAAAATAAATCAAACAAGATAAAAATGGGTGACCACGAATTAAAGACTGGTAAAATTTTAAAGATGATTCTACAGATTTTTCCAAGACCATAAAATTAAAAGCAACCTTTTTGATTTTTTTTTTGTTTCTACTATAACATTAAATTTGCAGTGTTATCCTTATTTTAACACTTTCCAATGAAAATGAAAATGCTGCAATAACAGAATTATTTCAGTCCTACCTTCAATAATTGTTATCTTTAAGCGGGTGCTAATTTCTGTGAAAATACTTTTAAGTCCTAGATATTCATTGATATCACTGATAATGCGAGCAAAATCATTATTTATAAAATTCTTTGAATTGTCTTCTTCATCCTCCAACTTGTCATGGGCACACCACGTTGTCTCAACCAAAATAAGAATTACAAGAGAAACAATAGATATATTTACTTTCATATTGTGATTAATGTCTAAAAATAAAGTTGATTAGAAATACAACTCCATCCACAGTTTAATAAAAGACCATTGAAACTAGACATGACATGATCAAAAAAAATGGGTTGAATAAATGATTTACTAGCCCGGCCTACCTGACTTTTTTTTCTTAATTCTTCTTCTGCAGTTTTTAAGTGAGGGAAAAAAAAAAAAAGTCAGGTGGACCCTGATTTCAATTTTTGACAGTTAAAAAAAAACGAACTTTGAATTTTCGAAATTTTCCTGCATAATTTCGTAATTACTCATAATTATGCGAATTTAAATGTTACTTTAAAAATGGTAGGGGTAATAGAAGCAGTGATCAGAAAACGAAGAAGCTTTTACCCTAAAAAGGCCTTCAGCGCTTGAAATGAAATTTTATACCAAATGCAATGTTATTCACATGTTTAACGAACCAAAGCTTCAAGAGCAAGCATATGAATACACCGCAACATGATACGATTATACAGATTTACCTCAATGAGTGTGCTTGTGTCAACTTTTTCTCTCTTTTTTGAGAAATCTCCTCTGTATCTTTCCTTTTCAAAACACATTTTTAACTGCGCTACTTCGTCCGCTCTGTTTGTTGAGCACTTTGTTTTTAACGCTGTGGACATGTTATAGGTGTATTTCTTTGAAGAAACTCTTGTTGTTTTTTCATAGTACATGTGAGCATGTGAGGTCACAAAGAACGTAAAAAAGAAAGTTTGTGGAAAAGCCTTGTGATCGTTTCAATTCGTATCATTTTTTTTTAGAAGCGATCTCTATACGAATTTGAAACGATTTGAAACGATAAAACCAACAGTAATTTGTATCCCATTCGTATCAACATTTATAAATTTGCTTTAAAATCGTTTCATTTCAGTTAGAATCGTTTCGCAACCGTTTCGCAATTGTATCGTAATCGCTTCATATAAATTCGTTTCAACTCCATTTTAAAATCGTTTCAAACTTTTTTGCAAACGCTTCGTTTCGTTGCCTGTAGATCGTTTCAAAATCGTTTCTAATTTATCACATTGCAATTATCATGTGTACTATTTGTAGCCGATTTCTATAGAACCAGTTACTAAGTAAATTCTAAAGTTTTTAAATAAATACGCATAGTTTTAACTACGTAGCGCGCTGCACTCGAAATTTCAAAAATTGTGAGGAAGGATAATTCGCAAGTAACTTATTTTTTTTCTTAGATAAGATTTATCTATTTATTAGACATAATATTCGCATATCGTAAAATCTTTTTTCGCAATGTAATAACAAAATATGGCTTTGTTAGACTTGGTTTTTTTATAACGAAATACGGCAAGAAGTTGATGTTCTCTTGCTATTTTTTTTAATACGAAACAGTCCTGGTCATATGAATGCCATGATCAAAAACGGTCGGTGTTATTATGAAGAACGTAAGGTATAGAGAACATTAAAGTCAGCCCCTTTCCTTCATGCTGACACTCTTATGCTCGGCTGGTGCATTACACTGAGACTCGAACGAAAGACGGAAGACCATTTGGAACCATGCCACAAGTCAGTCCGACCTTCATCGTCACAGAGAAGAGTGCGCACCCATGCAAGTTAAATATAACCAGAACATGGGAGAGGTTAGGTGTCCTGTACCTTAATACAGCTTTCGGACGAATGTTCTCGTGATGTAATACCAAAGAAAAAACATGTTGAATAAAGTTTAAAAAATCTTTTTAAAAGGGGAAAGAGAAATCAAATATGTTTAGTAATAATAATCGAAAAAATTGTATATCGTATTAAAAAGAAGTCCAGAAGTTCTGTCTCCCACACGACACAGCAGGCAATAAGTCAGCCCTGCCCTCGGTTTTGTGAGAAGAGACGTTCTGCGAAGACTCTAACAATTGAGTCTCCTGTACAGTTTTGCTTCATGTTAAGCTGTGCCAGTGACAAGTATTTTCGAAGCATGCTACCGGTGACTTCTGCGATATACAACCTAATAATGCCCTAACCTAATGAATTCATCTTGAAACATAAAAATCCAGTAACATTCGAAAAGAACAACAGGTGTTATTACGCAATGCAACGTATTCAATTTCTAAAAATAATTCATTTTTAAACACGCATGTTTTTCATTCAAATTCCGAACTTTTTGGATAACTTTCAAACAACCAATCTAAATCTTCAAATTCACCCTCATCCAACGTCGTCATGATGTTTTAGTTTTTAGAAAAACTATAAACGTATGAATAAACAATAAATATAAGATTTCTTTAAAAACGTACGTAGATATAAAAGAAGTTTAAGCTTGTAAATGACGCCTTCTGTATAATTTTTAAGAATCGATTTTTATTGCGTTTTAATTGTTTTTTAATTAAGTTTCAAAGAAAAACAAAATTCGTTTTACAATTCGTTTCCGAATTCGTTTCAGGAGTTGTTTCAGAATCGTTTCAGAAGTTGATTCTTAATCGGAACTTTGTTTCTAAATCGTTTCCCATTCGTTTCGCATTCGTTTCCCATTCGTTTCATTTTTTAACTCACCAATTTTATTTTATTTTAAATCGTTTCGTAATCGTTTCGTAATTTTAAAATTTGTTTCATGAAACGATCCGGAAAGATTTTAAAAAATGATGATACGATCCTGAAACGATCATAATCGTTTCAATTCGTATAAAATGTGAAACGATGGTGGAGACGGTCCCTTATCATCAGTACTTTTTCTTACTTCAGTTGTACACTACGTCCTGCTCAATTAGCGAGAGCCATTTACAGGAGGTAGGGTGTTTATGAACATTTTATAATCAATAAAATGGAATTATGAAGTACGGAATATGACATAAGAATGAAAGAAATGACAATAAGCAGAATTATTTATTAAAAAGCAAAAACAAACCACCCTAACAGCTAATGATCATGGAAACCATCCCCAGCAGCTGCCGTCTATTCATATGTAAATTAGACGGCACCGGTTGAACAACTTATTACTTAATTCTCGACAACTTAAACAAATAAAGTTAACTAACGTTGGGGTCTAGGTTGATTAAAAAGCTTTCCTTTTGCTTTCCTTTTGTCGGTGAGGCTCGTTGAACGTGCCTCACCGACAACTTATTTATATTTTTTTCACACCGAAAATTAAAATTTTAACCAATCAGTGACGTGAATTCAGATTGTGAATTCAAATTCAAGGAGGGTCCACCTGACGCTCTCCTGTTTGACTTGTACTTTCGATTTTTTCTACTTTTCGCGACCCTGTACCGTGTAGTCCCCGTAATGCTGAGAGCATCAGGAACCCGGGCTAATGATTTACCTGCTCTATGAGCAAGGTTTGCTGTAAATCTTAGTAAAACAGTTTGACTGTTATCTTACGAAGTCTACACATTACTGTAGTTTAATAAAAAATCATAAAACATTATAATTAAGTGTTATAGTCAATTGTTACAAGGACAAGGGTCATGCCTTAAAATAATTACAGAGGGTTGAAGTCGGTTGATCAAGTAATAAAAGTTTTAAGGCATTACCCTACAAATGCAATATTTCTATTCAAACAGCTTCAGGAAAAGTATTTCAGACAGAGAAAGAATCTCTATTTCGGTTATGTAGAATTTATAAAGCTTTTAATAGAGTGCTCCGTAAAATTAATATGAGAAAATTAAGTGTAGATGAGTGGCTAGTTAACCCTACTCAGTCTGGTTTTTCCACATAGACAGGGGGATCCACCATCCATAACTTTAGGATTTTCCAAATGGAATCAAAAATATGCCATCAAGGGAACATTTTTCCTGAATTTCTGGCAAAATCTTTCAAATTCTAACGATTATCCTAACGAAAGTTATCGTATTTTCCCGATTATAAGGATCCCCCCCCCCTGTCACTGCTCAGCAGTAACTTAATTTTTTTGTGATGTTTTAGCACCAGATATATATCTTAAACACTTTTTAAACATAAATATAGAAAGATTTGACGCCCCAAGGAAAAACACATTAAAAAGAAGTGAGCAGAATAATCAGATAAAATATTTTTTTTTTAACTCCTTCTTTTAAATTCATTTCAGTTAAATGGTTTCAACATTGCTTCTAATATTACACATGTTTATCAAACTAATAATTTTCGTTAAACATGCATACTATGCATTTTAAAAATCTCTAGAAGTTGCGCACAATGAATTAAAAAAAAGGAAACATTCTAACGTTCTAAATAATCACAAGCATTATGATTCAAACAAACAAACAAAAAATTTCTATTTTAAACACACAATGATATAGATCAGTAGAATGTATTGTGAACATTGCGGTCCAACATGAACATCAGGAACGGTTGTGGCCATTACAATCTTAATGTTAAACACGATGCTAATGACCAAAAATTTTCTTGTCACGAAGATACGCGATAAGATTGTGGATCCTAAGCATCGCGCTCACAATGTTAGGCTTCATGATTCCAGTACTGTAGCTGCTAGTAGCTGGCTAATACTCACCAAGTGACATGGTTTGGCCATTTAAAGAACTTTATAAAAATATGGCCTTGTGTAAAATAAATTTATGTCTAGAGTTGTAGCTATAGCTAGCTAAAAAGTTTCTCTAAGGCAGTTAAAACATTTGTACTAAAAACAATTCTATTAGCAAGCTTTATCTTTACTGCAACAAGGAATCTATGTATTAGAGGAATTTTATTACTTAATATTATCGATTGCCTGTGCATATACAGTGCGCATGTTCATCATTCTCAATGCAAAATCAAAACATTACGTGACACCGCAACTCGCCTATAGTAGCAATTCGCCAACTCACCAACTATATACTGACTTTCCAACTACCTAACTTCCTGACTATAAAAGTTCTCATACTCTGCAATAACAAACCAGAGTGGGAAGGGATCTGTGTGCATTTAAATGGGACCTCCCACCTCAAAAAACTTTGCTTATTATACCAAAAATCTATATGTTGTGGATAAAGAATATAATATGATCTAGTATCTCTACAAAAAGCCAAAACATTTTATTCAATTTAAAAAATGCTGCATTCATAATGGCAAATTTGCTGACGTTATGCCAGTTAAAATTTACGCAGATGGAAAATGCCAAACAGGTGTGGGAGAATAACCGTAATAATTTCAATTATTAAAAAAAAGCGCAATTTTTTACATCACAAAATAAATGTGCTTGAATAAGGTCAAAGAAAAGGTTATAATAGTTATTATTGAGAACCATCTTGTTTTTTCTGCAGCCAATAGAAGGTTACTGAAAGTAACGAACACACGCACCTGTGGTACGTAAGGGATGCAAGGTCCAATTCCGTGTTTCAGTCTGAAATGACAAGAAAATGGCTATGCTTAAAAATCGTAGCATTACGATCTGAAATGACAAAAACATGTCCTATTGTATAGCTTAAATTGCTGTATTACATTCTGACATGACAAGAAAACAATCCTAGAAGCCTAAAAACTGTGGTATTTATAGTTCTAAAATGTCAAGAAAAGAATTCTTTGAAACTCAAAAATATGTGTGTTTTAATCTGAATAATTACTATATTTCTGTCAGAAATGACGAGAAAACAACCCTGTAAAGCTTAAAAATCGTCAATTTTTTTTAAATAACAAGAAAATGACCGCACAATGCCTAAAAATCTCTGTATTTCGATCTGAAATGAGGAGGAAACGTCCCATCGTAGCCTCAAATGAAGTTTTCATGCAAGCTTTTGAAGAAGTGTAAGGCAGCTAGAGAGTATATATAAGTGGAGTATACAATCAAGAACATTCAAACAGTGATAACAAATAAGAGTGAACGTATTTGTATTAGATTATATTTTGTAGTTTTAATACGAAATTGAACATCTGGCAATATTTATAAGCTTGTTTTCAGAGTCTACCAATAGCTATTAATCCTTTTCAATCATCGACACAAGAGGCACTGGAAACAAACAACAGCTAGACAAAAAATTTGTAGCTGAATCATCAGGAATAAGTCCTGAGATGACATTTTCCTGTGTTCTACAAGATCCACATCCCAAAATTTTCCATTTTGGGCCCATCCTTAAGTGGGCCGTTGGAAAGACTTTGACTTAAGCTGATATGAATTTCTCCAAGGTTGGAATGTTTATATCTGCTTACCCGTTTATTGAAAGCACATGATCTTATATTACATTATTTTGATTAGCATTTCAGGTTCTTGCTAAATATATATAAATAGGCAACGGGTAGCTATTATAGCTAATATAAATTTTTAAAAATGGATCTTTTTCATTGTTCCTAAGTTGATTTTTCCACGGGCTTGAACCAGTCAGGGATAAGGTACATATATGGAAACAGTTTCCATATATGGAAACATTTTGCGAATTCAGAACCGTGATTTTATCTTTTTTCTGTAAAACAGAAATTGTCTCTGACTTCGGAAACTGTTTCTTTGTTTGGTTTGGAGTCATTTTAGAATGACATACGGCAACTTTAAAGCTAGCAGGGACGTTTTCTTGTCATTTTAGAATGAAATACGGCAACTTTAAAGCTTCATATATACGTTTTCTTGTCATTTTAGAATGAATATGGCAACTTTTTAAAGACAAGACAAGTTTATATTTCACAAGTTTAATTGGTTGTTAATTAAGTTCATTCATTTCAAAATTTGTTTCAATAATGCCTCATGCACCTTTACTATCGTATTACATTTGATATTTTGACAATTGTATTTTAAATCGTTTCAAACTTTTTTTTCAAAATAGTTTCAAAATCGTTTCATTTTTCATAATATATAAATTATATATATATATATATAATCGTTTCGTGAAAAAAATATGAATCATTTAAAGGGGAAATGCAGTAAAAATCACTTTTTTCTTTTTTGTTTTATACGTACTCAAAAAAGCATAAGAAATCAAAAAAAACTTACTTTACTTGTTTTCCTTATTTAAAATTGTTGTACTAGCCTTCGCATATTCAACTTTTTTTCTCATAAAAAAAGAGACAGGGGCGATTTCATTTAGGAATGGACCTGATTACAAAAATTTTCACTGGAGTGCCCCTTTAATTCGTTTCATGATACGATCATGAAACGATGTAAAAAAATAATGAAACGATTTACATACGATGAAAATCGTTTCAATTCTTACACGTTGTATAAATTTTTGTATAGCAGTTGTAATGCCCATCTTCGTACAAAATTGCCCATTTTCGTACAAGCCGGAAAAATGACCAACCTCGTACAACAGGTCAATTTTGTGCGGAACAATCTTTGCATGTTTATTAGTAGGTAGCGTATATACCAATCAAATTATGTGAACGTCTTAATTCTGTGATTTCACCTTTCTTGGTAACTTTCTCTTTTCACTGACAATAATGGATGGCTATGAAATGTTATCCTGAGCCTACAACCCCGGAAAAAATATTTGGGAAAAATGTGATAAAACAGCCAATTAGGCATCCTTTCCTTTTCTTTTATGTCATAACTCCTTTTAACTGACCCCTTTCCCCTCAAAGTCAATGTTGTTTACCTCTAAGATTCCCGGAGTACTTCTGCAAGCGTCAGCTTGGCAACTACCATTCTTCAACATTGACTTTGGGGGAAAAGGGGAGCTCAAAATGAAATTCCCAATATATTTTTTCCTGGGTTGTCTGAATTTTGAAAATATGAAAAAAAAAAGAATACCCCATACACTGTGTACCACATGGTTTTTAATTAATTCCCAGACTTCGTTGGTTCTTGTAAATCATACCCAGGCTCCTTAGCAGTATTCTAGCCAATATCGCGAATATCGTCGCGAATATCGTCCAGTGGAGATTCGGCTTAATAGAAAGTGCCGCCGTCGATTACGAGTCATCAAAAGTAATCACTGCTCCACTAATTACTGCCATCATTGCTCAGTCTGATTCTCTTCCGAATAAAGTTGAAGCAAAACGAAAGCTTGTTGTGTGAACGCTGTCAGGGAAGCTCGAAAACAAGACGAAATGTTAGTTATCAGCTGATTAAGAGTGAGATACGGGCAATGGAACAGAATAGTGAAAAAGGTGCCTCGAGCTGGCTTAACGTTTTACCATAAAGGAACAAGGTTTCGATCTTACAAAGGAAGAGTTTCAAGATTCCCTTGCGCTGAGATACAATCATTCGGTGAAAAATCTTCCATCAAAATGTGCGTGTGGTGATGATTTCAATGCCACCCATGTCATGTGCTGTAAAAAAGGTGGTTTTGTGACTATGCGTCATAACAACGTACGTGATTTCGAATTTGTTGTAAAAGGTTTGTAATGATGTGGAAATCGAGCCAAAGCTTTCACCAGTCAACAACGATGAAGCAAGGCTTGATGTAAGAGCCAGGGGTTTTTGGCGACCAGGAAAGTCTGCTTATTTCGATGTACGTTTGACCAATATAAATGCCCCATCGCAAATTGAAATGTCAATGAAAGGCCCTTGCAGGCTAAAAGATTTCGGATTCTTCTTTGTGTGTAATTTTGTTCCCTATACCTAGGTCGCCAGTAGCCTGTTTTGTACAGAACTTCTACAATGTTGTTCCGTTATTTGAAATAAATAGGTATTATTCCGTGGTATTATCTTAACTTGCAAAATGTTTCATGTAGTACAAACATACAAAAAGTGATTTGTGAAAATTAATACTTTAACAATACTGCACTACACTAAACGAAGACGTTTTAGCATATCAATTTATTAAATATTATTGCTTGTGGTGTAGCGATATTTTGGAAATGTTTTCAGGCCTATCAATAAGAAAATAACACCAGAGCAATAAATCGCTCCCCCAAGGTTACAATAATTTAAACTGGGCGAGCAATCTGAATAAATAGAATAAGTTTATAAACGCATATTTTATCACAAAATCTATTTTATTTTATCTTTTTTTATATATTTTGGTAAATAATAACAAAGGGAACATTGATTTCCATGTGAGATGAATATATATGGCTCAGCCAGAAAAACTTTTTTTGGAATTGGGGGAGCAATTAATGGCTCAGCTAGTTTCTCATTTGTCAGAATTGGGCGAGCCTTTGCGTGAGCAAGAGCAATTGCTCTCCCCTTATTGATAGGCCTGGTTTTATTATACCTGTGACATGACTAAAATCTTTATCAAGTTTAAGATATCTAAGATTTGACCATAAAGTTGGATCATACAAGTTTAAAAACAAAAAAAGAAATAGAAGTAGGCGAAAGAAACAAAAAGGTTAAGACTACGTTCATCGGTTTAGAATTAACAATAGAGACTAAATCCAAAATGCGATTCCGTGGTATTAATATTTAGACTAGCCGGGGAACCCGGAGTCGAAACGCCGGGTTAAGCCGCAAGTAACTGTGTTACCTGGCGTTGAACGCCTGGAAGAGCGATTAATAAGAAGTGTAAACTGTGCCACACATTCAGGTGAAGCGCCTTAGTATAGTATGTCATAAATTGAGTGAGGCGCAGAACATTATGGTGTTTCCAGTGTAATATATTTTGAAAAAAATAAGTGCACAACATTATGGTCTTTCCACTGTAATATATTTTTCAAAAAATAACTTGAAAAAAAACTGTATCGTAACTTCAGATAAACAGAAACTCAGGAAACAGCCATCATTAACATTGGACTGAGCGCTTAGTACAGGTAAACAACTGTGTCGTCAATGCGTTTAGCCGTAATACCCTTTTCAAAAAAACTTTATTGCGACTTCGGTTTAAATAAAAACACGGGAAAAGCAGCCTGTCGTTACCCTGTCCAGCTAAAAAAATCACGCAGCAATTCTATTTTGCAGAGTAAGTTTTCATGACACTAATAAAAGGTGTCGCTACCTACTAACTGCATTTAGCATAATAAATATTGATTAAGAATTTTGTTGTAGCTAGCCAAACTGCATTTGTGGCTACTTTTACTCTTCAGCCAGAAGTAGCTAAAGAGCTAGGTAGGAGAGAGCCACAACCCCAACATAAAAATAAATAATAATATACCAAACTTTAAAATAATAAGAATAAATAAGGCTAGCTACAGCTAGCTGGCTTCAGCCGGATGCTGCCTTGAAATCTACGTTTAGCTAGCTAAAATCTTGAAATTGGTTTGTTTCAGATTTACACATGGCTAGAAAACGTGATGATATTTCATCTAATGTGAAAACATAGACACAATGAAGAGAATATCTTAAAACGTTGATATAACTGAAATTTAGGCAGTTAAATAACTATACTACTCAAACCAAATATTCCTCTTTCTTCAAAAAAATTTTGATTCGCAGCATGGTGAAGAAGCCGGAGTATAACAAATATGGCGTCCTTGAACTCGGTCCCTCGAAAGATAGATAGATGTGCATATTTTACATGGCTAGCCTCACAAATATCGAGGGATATACCCTGTCTACTATTTCCAGGAGGGGCCATGGCTTAGATGGAAAGTCCTAGAGTATTTAATGCTCATTTTGAGCTACGCAGACTCAATTAGTAGGGCCCACGCTCTACTAGACAACTCCCGGCAACATCCAACGGCCCACACAGTGTGCCATTTCCCCAATTTCCCTCACATGGCTTGGGTTAACCCGGGGCTATGGTAACATTCACTCGCCCATGTTGAATCGCCGTCAAGAGGAATCGAACCCCGGTCTCCCGCACAGAGTACGAAAGCTATAACCACTAATCTACGGCGCCTCGAAAGAAACGACTCGTACCTTTACCCCTAGAGCTCGGTTTAATTGAACAAAATCCGCCCCGTTAAAATCATAACTGGAAACGAAAATTTGAAGGAGTATCTAGCATAGCTCATCAAATAATATTAAAATAACAGTCTATAAAAATATTTGTGATCAAATTCGTAACGCAGTCTTCATTCTTTTCCCAATTTAACGAATATCAAGATACGCACACAGCTGGAGTAGCGCTGGGTCGCGGGGTCAGGTCGGACTTTAAAAGTCGAGACGTTACGGCAATCGGTTAAAAAATCGGTCGAAGAAGAAGAAGAAGAAGAAGGAGGAGTAGAAAAAGACTGCCCGTTTTAATAAGATCTCGGATGTAATCCGAAATCTTAATTAGCAAGATATATAAGAAGCACGAAGCTGAAAAGAAACGTAAATACAATCAACGTGTATTAGATAACGAACATAGCATTCACCCCACTTGTCTTTTCCATAAACGGGGGAAATGAGCAAAGAATGTTCTGTATTGCACAAATTTCTTGCAGAAAAAAATTCACAGAAATCCGGCGAACAATACGGTAAAACAATGACTTGGATGAGATGTAAACTCTCCTTCGCAATAATGAAATCTGCTTTGCTTTGCCTTAGAGGTTCTAGATCCTTGAATACCAAGTTGCACACAGAGGTGGTCAATGATTTTGATCTTGCCTGTGTAGATGCCAGAATATAAAGTTTTATTTTATTTAGTCATGAATGCGCACTTCTCTTCTATTCAGTCAAACACTGAGTCTCGCGTGGCTCATAGCGTTTGACAATACAGTTTTACTTTATACTGTTTTTTCTTTATTAATTTTCATTTTCTTTAACCTTAGTTTATTAATATTTTTAAATTACATATATTAGCCAACCTCGTACCAAGGGCATCTTGTATCTTTTATGACATCAGGACGGCGATACGAACATGTTCGTGTCGTCGTCCTTTGATTTATAAATTTTTTGAAGATATTTTTTCGGTTTGTCTGTTCAGTATTCATATTATTGCGGAAAGTTTATCATTTCTTGAACATAATAGTTTAATAGGAGATCCTTCTCCCATCATCGGGCAAAGTTAAATGATGTTGAGCATTTATTATTTATATAATTGCGGAGGATCGAAATTCATAAAAATTAACCAATCAGGAATAAGCTGTTAATTACTTAATTAACATTTTCAGACCTAGATGAAATTAACTACTTCTTCTGTAAAACTGGTAACCAAATCTCGGAAGTTGATACGAGATGCTGTATATATGTCTGTCACGTTCTACACTGTTGATGGTTTCTTTTATCTTCATAGCCATTGTTCTGGATTCTCTGTCAATAATTTCCTTTTCATTCCAATTAAACTGATGACTTCTGCTCCAGCTGTGGTCCGCAATTTCGTTTTTCTTCACATCTCCGTTTCTCACTGCGCGCATATGTTCTTGAACTCGTTGCTTGAATTTTCTTTTTGTTTTACCTATATATACTGCATCACAATCTGTACACAGGATTTCGTAAACAACGTTGCTTTGTTCTTCCAGGTTTATTTTGTCTTTGGTTTGGACAAAGTGCTTCATAGGGTGTCTGCAGAGTTAAGAATGCATTTGATCTTGTGTTTTCTTACAAGAATGACAAGTAGAGGTTTCCCAACTCGACCCGCAGGGCTTTTTTGGTGTTAGTGGTTTTAGTTATTTATTGAATTTCGACTGACAAATTTGAGTAAATAATATTTTACTTTTCATTTTGTTGTTCATGTCCCTAAAATGGATTTTGTTAAATAATAGACCCCCGGGGACTTATTTGTTCATTTTAAAGCCATACAAAATTTTGACTATGGCTCGATGTTGCTTAAGTTTTCTGTTGCTTTACAAGTTTTTTCGTTTTTGAACGATTTGAAGCTCATATTTTCTTTTATAAAACGTTGCTTAAAAAACAGCAAGTATTCGTACAAATTTTAAGGGTATTAATTTACTTACATAGCAATAAAAATGATTTCGTTATGTTTAGTTCAAGCAAATAAGAAGAAAAAATAGTAAATTCAGGGTTTAAAAAACAAAATACCATCTGTAAAGAACGTCTTTCCACCATCAGTGTTTTGTTTAATGTCAAAAAGTAAATTTTAGCGCGTTGCACGAACATTACAGCGCAGGAAACTAATTAATTACAAAAATATAAATTTAACGCCCACTATATGAGGCGCCGTAGCGGACAAAAGCAAATTCTCGTTTGTATGACCTATATTATTTTTATGTGACATTATTATTTTATTTTTTTACGTTAGGACTTTTTTTAAGGCAAGATTTTTATTTTGTGCTATGTATTTTTTGTCAGGGACTATTTTTTGTTGTATGATTTTTATATGGAACAAATTTATATTTATGCGACACAAATGTTTTTTTATGATGCACAGTCTGGCTAAGCGAGACATATTGTTAACAAAGACGCGCGAAAACACAACATAAAAAAGTTTGTTTATACAAGATGGCGTCTTCAGGTTCAGGAGAGTCTTTGATAAACGAAGAGTCTCTTGCTCCTATAGCAGAACGCATAGTTATGCATCCAGCATTTCAACAAGGCATCGGGCAGCTGTCAAGCAATTCTTTATCTTCAAGCTCGAATAATACCAGTGCTTCTAGCAACATCACAACAAGAGTTGTAGCTGATAATACTACAACACCACGACGAAGACAGTTTTCTTCAGTAAATGAAGAGACCTCATCGCTGTTTTGGTGGAGGAACAGAGGAAGTAGAGGAAGAGAAAATACTAATAGAAATAGTCGTGGAGGGAGAAGAACAGCCCGTTCCCGTAGCCCAGTTATTCCAGCAGCTGGGATGGCCATTACTTTTTGAAAGAAGTAATATTGTTGGACCATGGTGTTGACCAAGTCGTTCGTGGTGGTCCTAAGAAGGTTGAACTCATTGAAAAAGGTTAATATAGCTAGCTGATAAAGCTAAATATTTCTATAAAGACAGGTTTTAATGATTACGTTTTGATGGGATTCGTAGCTATAGCTAGCTAGTAGCGCATGTGCGAAAATGTCATTTTTTTGACTTTATTTGCATAAGGGGTCTGGGAGTGTAAACATCACCGCATCACGATAAAATTCAACTGTAGCCATTCTTACCTTACCTTATTTCAAAGATATAAGTTTTACAACCTTTTTGTTCTCAATGTTTTTTAGGATGTGTGTTCAATGAAGTAAAGATCCAAAAAAATTTGAATCAGTTGCAAGTTGTAACATTTTTTGAAAAATTATTTGAAAAACCTTTTGGGAATGTGCACTGGGAAGAAAATGAAGAGAGGTATATCATTTTAGTATAATATTTATTTCTTTATTGTTACGAATACGGCCAACCATCAACCAACCAACTATCTATATAATGAAATTATATAAAACAGGGTAAAAAGACAGTATATGTTTACTCTCTATATTATATTTCAGATGTTGAGAGTCTTCATCAGAAATAATTATTGTACAAGAACTTGACGTATATGTTAATAATTGTTAAAAAAGTGAATTTGAGATCAAAGTGGGTTGGCAGGCTAGTCTCAGAAACTCTTGCACGCAGAACTTGCCAAGGACCGGAGGATTTCCACCATTTGAATAGCCTGGAGTGAGTTTGCAAGGGACACCAAAGGGTCGAGTCAGTTGGTAATTGACATGTCACCATCAAATCCTGATATGAGGTTATGCCAATCTTTAAATTACACAATGGAAAATCGTTAGCCACTATCCTAGGAATTACTACCAGATGCTGACCACAATTCAAATAAGAACTTGTCTGAGTAATGCGAATGACTTAGATGATGCTGTCAACCATATAATGTGTGCTAATGATGTTGCTGAACCATCAACCTCTAAAGGATTTTTAGCCTTCACTACTCCAATGTCAGTACTTGAAGGATACCAAAGTGGGTATCTCTTAAATTCAAATGCTGATTGTACTTTATCTGTAAACAGACAAAAAATATGGTAGCATGCATTGAGTTTTTATAAAAGGGCACTGGGAGAAAAAGAGAATCTCTTTAAAAAAATTTAGGGTTTTTTTTATGGTGAAGATGGAATTGATGCAGGTGCATTGAAGAATGAGTTTTTCACAATTGTGTTCAATGTAGCTAAGGATGAGCTATTCGAACCTCTCAACAAGAAGGAATGGTTTTTTATTCCAAAAAGATCAGGTGGCAATTTGCAAATATACAAAATTTTTGGAGTAATTGTTGCCCACAGTCTTTTACAAGATGGACCTTTCTTCAATCATTTTGCACCTTGGGTAACTGACATGTTACAACATGAGCATGCTAGTTCAGGAGGATTTTCTGTGACTGATATACCTTTGACATCGTCAACTGGATGTTTAATAAGTTTTATTAAAAAATTATTAGAATGTAATGAAGATGTAGAAATTCAGGCGTTATTTAGCAGTGCTGATGGTCCAGCATATGAGCAAATTGTGGCATTATCGGACTGGAATAACGATGTAGAAGTTACAGTAAACAACAGAAATATTTTGATTGATATTATAATTCAAGATGAACTCGTTGTTCGTCGAGGTAAAAAAATACATGCGTTCAAAGAAGGTTTGGCTACAATGCATTTTAACGTATATTTATATATCCCTGTTGTTAGGGAGATCTTCACAGGTTTAAAGCAGAATGTAACTTTGGACGTGGTTTTAAATATTTGTGAGTGGAAAAATGTGAACAGTTTAAGCCTAGCAGAGTCATTAGCACAACAATGGTTTAAAGATTACTTGTCACAATGCACAGAAAATAAGCTTGTGATGTTTTTGAAATTTGCAACTGGTTTCGAAAATACATTATCCTTCAACGGACGAAAAATATCAATTGGGTACATTGATGAAAATTTACCGCATGCCTCTGCATGTTCATTTAGTTTCATGCTACCTTTGTGCAATGGAGATGATAAAGTCAAATTTCATCGAATGATTGACATTGCACTAAATTACGAAAGTGTCTGTTTTGGCGATTATTAGTATATATTACTTTTAATTTTCTTATAATTTTGTTATGTTTTCGAAAGTTATGTTTTACTATGTTTGTGGAGGCATCCTTGAGACAATTTTTTATCCAAAGTTTTAATGCATGTTTTTTCTTATGTGGAATTTATCCCAATAATTTTTGTCTTACTTTGACTCTTATAAGGTTAGTTCAAATCCAGATTTCCAGATTTATACAAATCTGGAAATTGTTTGTTAGTTTTGTTTTTACTGTGTCTGGTGCTTTTAGTGTCCGTTTATTTCGTTTAATACATGTAGATAAACATCCACCATATTTTGTCTATTTATATGCTGGGAAATATATTGTGTTAATTCATGACGTGTGTCTTCAGTTATCAAGTGATCAATCTCTGGTACCACGACTGCTTCATTTTCTCCAGTACCATGTGTGCCCTCCTCTTCCACACCGAAATTTTCCCACTCGCTATTGATTAAATAGTCGAAACTAGAAGGGTCAGAGTTGAAGATCTCTTGCATGCCCAAATGCCACATCTGAGTAGGAGAAAAATTTCTAGCAGAACTCAGTGGATGATTGTTCCAGTCATTAATAAGTTCAGCGAGAGACTCGTTAATTAACGGTAAAAAAACCATATGCAGCGCAAACAATTGGTGTTCCTTTAAACAATCGAGAAATCCCATGCTTTCCATCGTATAAAATATTCCACTATAGTAACGAACTACCAAGCGTTTAACATCAAGCCACAATCTTTCTATACGTAGATTATGTACAGATGAGCCAACAATCATGCTAGCGCGGTTCAAACCTCTTCTTGTTATCATGAATCGAGAAACAGCAACATTTTCAACTCCCATATCACTACGCACACGAGATGGTAATCCATGTTCGTTTACAGCACTTTGGAATAGCTTCAAAACGGTGTCCGACTTGTTATTCCCGGTGCACCTTAAGTAAACAATCTTTCTGCTGAATCCATCAATTCCGCCATGAATAACAAAGCGCCAGCGTACAAGCTTATGATGGCCGTCCTATGTGCCTAAATGGTAAAACATTGCCTGAACAAGAGAATCAATTTTTATATATAAGAAAAAGGAAAACAAATCCTACCATAAAGCATTTGGGTGTTTCACATTGTATTCTCTTCTTATAATGGTAATTCTCCTTCGCAATAATCTATTTATTGGATCAACTTCCATAATAGCATCGAGTACTTTCCTTCTTTGCACATAAATGCCTCTTGCACGAAGAGCACCAATGACCATTGTTTCCCTAACTCTATCCAGTATAGTGCGGACAGCGTCGTTTAATTGTTGTGAATCAACCTGGTGGTAAAAGTTTCTTGGACCACTTGTATTGGAAATTAACATTCCATATTCCAATCGTCTTCTCCTTAACGTTCTATCAGATATTTGTAAGATCTGAGATACAACTTTCCAACTCTTATATAAATCAAAGAGATATTGAATGTCATTCTTAGAAACATCTTTTCTAGGTCTACCGCCAGTTAATGTCATAACAGTAGCATGTGCTTCTCCACTATGTGTTACTGCAATTCCCATTAAAAAGAAATCCAATTGAACTTTGATTCTTTCTGCTTCATTTTTCAGGTGTTCTATGTCATTATAAACATCTATATTATCTGCATATTGATGCATCAGTGTTCCCAAGAAGGATATCGTGTTCTCGATTCTTAGGTGGCAAAATTCAACAGAATCGAAATTATCTGATGACAAGGAATGCTGAGCGTTTACAATTTCACCAGGAACAGCGCGGACCAAAGAGGTCAGTTCATCATCAAGCTCCATTATTGCTTCAATAACAAACACCATGTGTTCAGAGCTACCATTTTATTTCATAAAAAATAAGTCATACAAAAAAAAAAATACATGATTGTGCCATAAAAAAAGTCATACCGCAAAAAAAAATTCATAACAGTAAAAAAAAAATTCTACCATAATAAAAATATTTTATATCGTAAAAAGTGCTTTCGTAAAAAAATCATGCCGTAAAAAAAAACCTTTGGCATAAAAATAATATTGGGCACCACAAAATAAAATGTCTTACTTTTGTCCGCTATGGCGCCTCATAGTACTACTATACAACCTTGTACGTAGTGTTTGGAACAATCTTCACTGACGTTATTTCGCTGGCTTGCTAAATTTTAGAGCGGAGCGAGCCGAGCAGAGGTGACAAGTAGTAGAAATGGCCTCACACATTCTTAGGGCAAATAATTTGTTGCGACAGGGTTTACGTCGTTTTTCTGCATTAGCTGCAAAAGAATACCAAGAAGCTTTGTTGGCGGAGGAAAAACATGCAGGAGGTAGCTGACTAGTACACTTTCCTTTTTTCCGTTCTTCTTCTTGTTTAGCTAGCTAGCTAATAGCTACACCGTCTTCTTGTTCTGTTTTTATGCTTTTAAAAATAGCTTGGCTATCTAGCTAGTTAAGTAGCTAGCTGGCCAGATGTTGGAATGACCCCTTTTTTCTTTTTACCAAAGAAAACGGCTGGCTTTGTGGCATAATAATCAGACTTTGTTTACTCATTTTTTGTTCTTTAAATGGAAAAACATTATCCAGGTGTGGATACAATGTAAACAAGCTAGCGTATACTGTCCTAATTACGTGATTATCTAAACAAACAGCCCTAGCAACAATCTGGCAACTGTTCTTGCCACATAACTTCATGGTTTCGACTATAAGCCATCCCTAAATATAACTTTGCAAAAATGCTGGTGAACAAAGTGGGCGTTTGCACAGGGTCGAGCGAAAAAGAAACCGACTAAAATGTCCTATTTCCATGATTTACGTCGTGTTAATGTCACGTGTAATAAAAAAATTTTCTTGAAAATAATCTCCAGCCTGTCTAGTTTCATGATAATATAGGTTTGTTTGGTATTTAATGAATGATTACAAAGATAACAATGGATTAAAATGTCATACCCCCACCGCGCGAAAATTTTCTCAGTTGTGATCTACCCCAGCAATGTTTAGGTTGTGTGTTCTGTAATGTGCACAAGTTTCGGTGCCAGTGAAAATGGTAATTATGGTAGATCCTGGATGTAAGGCTTAGGATATGATGTCATAGTCATCCATCCAGTAAAAAGAGAAAGTTACCGGGAAAGGTGAAATCACGGTATACGCTAGCTAGTGTGAAAATATGTAAGGCGTTAAGGGTCCGTGGACAAATAGGTTAGATAGATAGATAGATGTGCATATTTTACATGGCTAGCCTCACAAATATCGAGGGATATACCCTGTCTATTATTTCCAGGAGGGGCCATGGCTTAGATGGAAAGTCCTAGAGTATTTAATGCTCATTTTGAGCTACGCAGACTCAATTAGTAGGGCCCACGCTCTACTAGACAACTCCCGGCAACATACAACGGCCCACACAGTGTGCCATCTTCCCAATTTCCCTCACATGGCTTGGGTTAACCCGGGGCTATGGTAACATTCACTCGCCCATGTTGAATCGCCGTCAAGAGGAATCGAACCCCGGTCTCCCGCACAGAGTACGAAAGCTATAACCACTAATCTACGGCGCCATGATTCGTATTGTAAAATCAATGTATATATATATATATATATATAATATATACCTTATTCCATGAAATTAACGAGTCATGAAATTAACGCGGTTTTTCAAAATTCGCGTTAATTTAATGACCGTTAATTAAATGCAGTGTTAATTTAAAGACTGATAATTTCATGACTCTTTAATTAAAATACTGTTAATTTGGTAACTTTTTTATAGTATATAAAAGCCTAAAAAACATTCAAATACAATTATTTTTACAAATTTTCTACTATTTCCTCCTCATCGGACGATAGCTCAACGGTGTTCTGTTTTTCAGCGATCCTTTTTAAAATAGCTTTTGTATAATCATCATACTCTGATCCAAGTGGAAAATTAACTTTGCAGTGCATGTTGTATGATTTTACAGTGAATGTTGTACGACTTTGCAGTGAATGTTGTACGATTTTACAGTGAATGTTGTACGACTTTGCGGTGAATGTTGTACAACTTTGTAGTGAATGTTGTACGATTTTGCGGTGAATGTTGTACGACTTTGCGGTGAATGTTGTACGACTTTGCAGTGAATGTTGTACGATTTTGCAGTGAATGTTGTACGATTTTACAGTGAATGTTGTACGATTTTACAGTGAATGTTGTACGATTTTGCAGTGAATGTTGTACGATTTTGAAGTGAATGTTGTACGATTTTGCAGTGAATGACGACTTTGCAGTGAATGACTACTTCAGTGAATGTTGTACAACTTTGCAATGAATGTTGTACGACTTTGCAGTGAATGTTGTACGATTTTGCAGTGATTGCTGTGCGATGTTAAGGTGAATTTTGTACGAATTCAAGTGAACGCAAAGGCCTGAGGGGTTTGAGGACCGATTTTTAATTTTTTTTGCCACTTTGTTTATGTTATAAACAAAAGTTAAGAGCTCTGGGGGCGTGAATAGAAAGTTGTAGCATGTTTCAGCACATTATGACAACGAGATAAAACATGGTGTAAGCGTGCCTGTGCTAAAGCCAAAGTCAAAAATACTGAGAATATTTTTGTCCAGGCTCTATATTGAAAACCGAATGTCCATTTGCATGTATCCTCCTCAGATTGAACTGCATGGGAAGTACCTTATTCCATGAAATTAACGAGTCATGAAATTAACGCGGTTTTTCAAAATTCGCGTTAATTTAATGACTGTTAATTAAATGCAGTGTTAATTTAAAGACTGATAATTTCATGACTCTTTAATTAAAATACTGTTAATTTGGTAACTTTTTTATAGTATATAAAAGCCTAAAAAACATAAAAATACAATTATTTTTACAAATTTTCTACTATTTCCTCCTCATCGGACGATAGCTCAACGGTGTTCTGTTTTTCAGCGATCCTTTTTAAAATAGCTTTTGTATAATCATCATACTCTGATCCAAGTGGAAAATTAACTGAAATCACTTTTTCTTTAAATTTAAAAAATTTTTAACATTGTCTTTCCAAACAACGAAAACTTTTATTTCGATTTCCAAACCGCCTTGTAATAGAGGAGACCGCTTCACTAACGTGGATTCGACTGTTGCCGTAATCTTTGCTTCGTGTGATATCGCATATTCTCAAATTTGCGTTAATTAAATGCATTTTTGAAAATAACCTTGCTCAACTGCGTTAATTAAATGCCTTTTTCAAAATAATTTTATTGAACCGCATTAATTTCATGACCGTTAATTTAATTTGCGTTAATTTCTTGACTCGTTAATTTCATGGAATAAGGTATATATGTTCTGACCCAACTACACAGACGCCAGCCCAACTTTAGACACAGGACTTGACTGGCCCGTCAAAAGACGAGTTGGTGCGTTCACAGTTGGAATGACCCATCTATTGACGGGCTCGGCCCAACCTTGGACAAATGATGTAATTGTTCTTAAGTTGGTACAGTGTATTGACAAAGGACTCTCGTGCTTTTAAATACTGTGTCATAAGATGGGACAAGCCCAAGAAAAAGGACACCTGTGCTTTTAAAAAACTGTCATAAGATGGGACAGGCTCAACTGTTGACACTTGACACTTATTAGAGACAGTCAAGACATGGGTGAGTCTAAGGACTCCCAGACTTAAGTTAACCATTGTAAGATGAGCTAGACCCAACAACTGACACACACTGTTTTGAGTTTGAAAATATTGAAGACAGGCCAGGCTCAACTGTAGACTAATGCAGTGTCTATAGGAGAGGACTAAAGAAGACAAAAAATGTCTGGAGGAAGAGAATCAATTAAAATTAACATAAATTCTAAGAATATAATCTAATCACAAATGAGCTATAGCTATAAACTAATGATCAATACAAATAATATCCATGTTATATATTCTGTTTTCTTAAAAATTGAACAAACACAGACATATTGACAAATAGATTTGATAAATGAGCTCAGTGGGTAGAGCGTTGGACTCATGTTCCAGTGGTTGTGGGTTTGATCCCCACATAAGGTTGTCGTCTAGTTGGGCAAAAATCTCAAAAAAACTCTAGAACTGCCTTTGGTGTCATCCTGATCACATAAAATATAAATTAAAACATAATACTTCAAATATATATATTACAAAATATTTCAATCATGGCTGTCCACAAAGACCAGCAAAAGCGATCCTGCTTCTTAAATTACATAATAGGTCAAGCTGCAATAATTAATCTTGAAACGTAAACGTAAATAGCTTGAAAATAGCTACACTGAGCTGAATGTCTTTAGTCATAATTATTTAGGTAGTCAATATGTACACAACAATCCAGTTAAAAACATCTCCAATCATGCTACAAGCAACAAACTACTTTGAAAAATGCATTTGCCAGACGATCTTGTCAGCTGTATTCAGATGAAAATCAACAATCTGGTCTTGCACAAAGTGTTGCTAATTGTTGCAGTTGATACCCACAGCATACTTGAAATGTATGACTCAATTTAATCCCAGCTAGCTATATACAAGACTATGCCATTTCAGTTTTTACACTTCAGTGGAGTTAGTTTATGTAAAATACAACGTCTTGATGTATGCAAATACGCCTTGTTGAACGTTGGTCCTGGCCCGTCAATTAACAGGGCAGCATGTCAAAAGATGATTTTTATAAATATATCAACAAAGTTCTGACTATGATAAAACGCTCAAAGTTTCTGTGTTATTCTCTATGAATTAAATGTTTTAACTTATTCAAATTGGGCTTCTTTGCAACACCCTGTTGATATTGTTTTTAAAGACACTTGTTGATGTTGTTTTCAAAGGCAGTTTCGCCTGGCTTTTGCCTTACTTTTTGATGCTGGTCGTTTGTTCAAACGGTTAGTCGCTTTCTTTTGGAGAAAGTACTGTCTCTACATTTTATTTTCGGAATTTCCCTTTTTACGCTTTAAATTATTATCTCCATAGTCCTTACCTATATCTATAAAGTCTCATTAATTGTTATAATTAGTGTCCATAAGGCAAAGAGATTACATATACGATTTCTTTTTGTCGTTTTGTTTTTCCCCTGATTTATTGTTTTTAAAAAGCAATTTAGCAAACTTCGCCTAAAACAATTATTTTGCGACAGCACGCTTCTTTGCTGGGAATGAGTGATGAAAGAAAACGTTAAATATGGCGGCTTGAAAAAATAAGAAACAAGAAAGCGTTAGCCGTACTGCTTAGCCCTGCTACTTTTCTAGAGTTTTAAAACCGTTACCCTGCCGGAACCGCATCAATTGTTGTGGATTCAAAAAGTTCTATCTCCCTGGTACTTGAAAACAGGGTTTTCTGCCAGTTCTGCTGTTTTTTTATTACGCATATATGTGTCAAAATTTACTTCTCTTTCGGGCAGTCCTTTACGGCCAAGTCAGTCCTTATGTCAGCACCCCCTTTAAAAAACTATATATTTAAGAATTTATGAAGAAAATCTTTTTTCAGAATACAAACATACCCTGTGTGAATGATGCGTTGGCATAGATCACACATTTTCTTGTGGTCATATTAGGATGGTGGCAATATTACGGTGGTATGTACTAGCACATAAAATCACATTTTTAAAATGCATAAAAAGTTAACATGTGGAAAACCAAGCAGGGACAAGTATATTAGCCGTTTTTATAGTGAGAAGCAGTTTTACTTAAAATGGCATGTTACTATACTAATCAGATAACCCGTAACTTCATATAACAGGCACCCAACTTCCTTTAGACTTAATAATCCTACTATGATGTTCTAACTGTACTTGTAGTACCTCTATTGCTCTGCTGGATTTTTCTGCTGGTACACCGCTGCTTTCATTATGCTGTTTGCATGTTTTCTGAGGGTTTTTGTAGCTTTGGGATCACCAGAATCTTGGGTCTTGGACATTAAGGTGGTCAGAGGGAAATCTATAAAATGGGGTTGTGGAGAATCGTATGACTGGCATGTTGTGAGAATTGGAAATTAGTGTTTTGCCAAGCTTGACCATTTCTCCACAGGTTGCATTTAAGCCTCCACAACAACACCTGTGGACTTAAAAAGTAAAAGCTTGTTTACCGCCTATATTTTTCTTTGTAGACATTTTGTTACAACAATTATTGCATTCACTATGTAGTGAATGCAATTATTGCAGTGTCTTAGAAAACTATTTAAAATTATGCAGGAAATTTCAGCCATAGGTGAGAAAGTAATCAGACCGAACTCCTCCTATTTGTATACTCCCAGTCAAGCCCACCAGGTTCTGAACCATGACTCACATAGTCCCATACCCTAAAGCATTAAAAAGAACTACAACGTTTTGAGAACTGCAATTAACATAAGCTAAACTTTGTTTAGCTCAATCGATTCTTCACAGGTTTTAAAAAACATGAAGTCCAAAGTTGAACTCTGGCTACCACCATGATTTACAGCGTCTGTGTTCAAAGCTGCATACTACATAAAAGTATATACTGTCCTAGTTCATTATTAGCGAGCTTAAGAAATAACGACGGCGGTATTCTAAGACGGCATTCCGAATTAGTTTATTCTTCTACGCATGCGCTATCAGGGGAAGTCCCTCATAATCACCGTCCATTAGAAGTTGAAGACTTCATTTTTCTCATTTGCCGCCCATGCTAAAACTCCAAAATGGCTGCTGAATCGTGCTCCAAGAAATCGTAAGTTTATCCTTTTGTGCATTATTGGGTAGGAAAATAGTGATAAATATAGCAATAAGAATGAATAACCAATACAGTTGGATCGGTTGTTTATATTTTCTCCTTGAATTAGACTTTTTAAGAATAATTTATATAGTGCAAGCAGCAAGTAAAAGCTAGGTATATTTTTGAAAATTTGTCTTTCTTTATACAGTAGCTTAATGGAAGCTTTTTATATATTTAGTAGCCCAATGGTATGGAATGATGAGAAAGATGTGTTGCTATGTAGGGAGATGCTGGTTGTAGAGCCATACCAATTCAAGGAAAAAACAAGAGAACGCAGACAAGCATGGACTAAAATTAGTGATAACATTAACCTTATACCTGGATTCAGTACTAACATGAGAGCTATAAGAGAACGTTTCAAGTTGCTGGAAACCCGATATAAAAAAAAGAATAGTGCTGAACTGAAAGCTACAGGAATAAGTCCTGAAATATCTGAGCTAGATACATTGTTAGAAGAAATAATATCTCGGATGAAAGATGTATCCTTTGAGGATGGAAATAAAAAAAAGGAACAGGATGAGAAAAGATTAGGGGAGGATATACGTCTACAGGCGTTGGAAACATTTGCCGAAACACGGTCGAGAAAACCAGAAGATGACACGAAACCTTGTAAAAAGAGACAAAGAACTTCAGGTAGTGAAACAGTTTCTTTTCTGAGAGAAAGAATGGCAAACGAAGAAGCCATCCGAGAAAGAGAATTGAAGTTAAAGAAAATGAAGCTAGAAAATCAGAAAACGTTACAAGAAAGTGTAAATCAAAACCAAAATAACATGGCAATGATGAACAATTCTATGCAACAATGCAGCAAATTACAGCTGGATTTATGCAAGCCCAGTCTGCACAAACACAAGCTTTGTATTCCCTTTTAGAAAAAAATTCTAAGTGAAAACTATCAACTTTTATAAAGAGAAAGAGATGTTTATTTTGGTTTTTAATTTAATTATTTTGTATTTTGTTTGTAAATATGTCAACACTGGCTGTTGAAAAATAATTTTGTTTTTTGAGTACTATATATTATTATTTTGTTTTAAACTGTTACTTGTTACTTTTTCTCCTTTTGTCCTCCAAGACAACAGTATTTTTCACAAAGAATTGCATTCTTCTGTATAATAATAATTTATTTTTAGTTGTAATTTATCACTTATACTAGATCAAGGAAGAGAAAAATTCAAGCTTGTTTCTAAGAAAAATACTCTTCAAGGCTAGGAGGATCTACATTGAAAAACAATGAAGTGTTATTTTTATACAGACATGCACGAGCATTATGTAATAAACCACAAACTACATACATCTTGCCAACAGCACTAAGACCTAGCTTCAAATTATTCTTGAAGTTAACAAAAGCAAAGTAGTTTATTATGTCTCCAAAAATCCACTCCACTGAAATTCGAACTTTACTCATAGATTTGTTAAATTCCTTTTGATCGTTAGTTACATTAGCCCCTTTAAATGGACCCAATAGTTGAGGTCTGATAGGATATGCTGGATCGCCATGTATACAAAGATTTTGACCATTAGGAGTATGAGAATGATTTATTAAAACTTGTAATAGACCTGATTCATTTAAAAGAGCACAGTCGTGTCTTCTTCCCTCCATAGGACCATATAGATTTGCAATAAGCCCGTTTGGTGCTACCACACTTTGAAATTTTATTGCATGCACTCGTTTGTGTCCATTATATACCATTCTCTGGTTTTCTGAAGGACGACATATCGGTCGCACTGTGCCATCTACAAAACCCCAACAAAAGTCAATAGCAGCTCCTTTTTGATAAATTGCGTCGGCATATTCAGCTAGTCTATTGGGAGCTAACCAATTTTGATTGAAGTCACGAAGTTTGTGGGCAAAGTTATTATAAATCCAGTCTAAAATATAATTACAGATCAAGCTTAATTCAGGAACTGAGCGACCAAAACGTGGTATCATGTCTCCATATCTACAAGGATAGGCTAATCTCTTCAAAAATATGCATAGTGCTTCGATATTGCTTACTTTTGTTCCATTGTAGCACACAACATCAATTGGAATATTCAACACTTGAGCTAATCTAAGTATATCGTTTTTGAAAAACCTGAATTCGGCCAGATACTCTGCATCACCCATTGAACTTAAAAAAAAATGGTTCGTAGTTCCAATATGGAAAGTCGGGATTTGTAGATACATTTAAATCATACAATAATTGAAATTCTATTTCATCGATGAGTCCTTCGCATAAAGATAATAAAAGCATTTCTCTTACTTCTCTTAGAGCAGCCATATTTGTTTACGTTTTTATAATTGGCGCCGTCATGAAAATCTTAACTCAAAAAAAATAATACGTGTACGTGGACTTCGACGTGTGGAATTTAATTGGGAACGCCGTCCTAGATAATGCCGTCATCTTTTCTTAAGCTCTCTATTATGACAACAAACAGCTCTGGTAAAGATTATGTCAACTAAGAACTTAATGGTCTTGACTATACATCATTTCTTAAAGCATGTGACGGTTGAATTGTTATTTCTTTGACGTCTACTTTGTGATTGAAATCGTCAGAACTTGCACACTAGCTCCATATGTAGTTAATGGCTGCTCCAAAATCAGAATTGTAAAAGAGAATCTGTAAAGGAGAGCACCCATAACAATGATTTTTTTTCTTAAAATGATTGTCTAGCCTATCTAGTTTCAGAATAATATAGTTTTGTTTTGCACAAAAATAACAGAGTATAGTGATTTTACAATTCCAAGCAACATTGTTTTTACTGCAGCACTGTACATATAACTGTTTACCTTTTTTGGTTTTTTATTAACCAGAAAAAAATTAACCACTTTATATGTAGCTTCAAATGAATTGTTTTTAATTTATAGCTACAGCAAAGACATGGAAAGGCATCTCCATATTTGTAGCTGTACCTGGCATGCTTTTGTGTGCTTATCAGGCTTACACAACAGAGAAAGAACACATGGCTCATTTTGAACGACAAGAATTTCATGCGTATGAGCATTTGAGAATCCGCAGAAGTGTAAGTCAATAATCAGATTGTTACTGTTGTTAAGATTTATTTTGTTGTTAAGACCTACTTGTGCTTGTGTAAATGCTTTGGTTTACTTCTTGGTAAAGTTTTGGTCAAAAATAAACATTTAATGATGTATATAGAAATTGATGATTATTGAATGGAAGACAATGTATTGGAGCCAGAATTCTCTAGGGAGGGGACAAAATTATGGATTTTAATTTGAGCAGATTAGATCCGTCCGAAGTTCGAATATAAAGTCTAAATATTATTTGCTCAAAAATGTCCGACTTCAAAGAGAAAGTTATAGTCAGGAGACCCAGCATAATTTTTCTTACCACCAGGAAACTGGAATAGTTAAGGTGGAAAACACAGAGTGAATAAGACCGCAATTTAATTTACTCGAAGAAATATCAAACGCTGTCGCCAAAACCATAAAGGATCGTCAAAAGTGCATTTATATGAATGTATGGAAAAAGAATTTTCCTTCGGAAAATTTTATAACATTTTTACGTCAATCGTTAAAATTAATACCAGTTAAATATTTTGCAACCAAAATCCACAGGAATTGCTACTATTTAATTATCCATTCTGCTGATGATGACACAGGAAATATTTGGCAAATAATAATGTGCGAAAATTATGAATACCCACAAAATGTAATTATTTCGATGTGTGTGGAGATTGCTACAATTAAGGTATCCGTTCGGATGATGAAGAGGGATATTTTGTTCGTAATCGGTTGTACTAATTTTGATGCCAACATGTAAACATCAAAATTAGTTTCATGATATCATTAAAAATAGTATCTTTTGAGTCCTACTGGCCAGTATGTCTTTTTTTATATTTTAATCTTCCATGTTTCACGCTTTCAGATAGTTCAAAGAACAAGCAACGTACTGTTACGATATGTTCTAATTTTGTTGCTAGTATGTAGGAGTTGAACTCAAGTTTCTTGAGTCTGAAAATAGTATCTTTTAAAAGTGTTTTTTGATCAGGGTAAGGCAGGAAATCTTTATTCGGATTAAATTGAATAACAATAACTAACAATATCCAACAATAAGTAACATGACTGAACAATAACTAACAATATCCAACAATATTTAACAAGTAATAACTAACATGACTCAACAATAACCAACATTGCCCGACAAAAAACAATAACCAATATTGCCCAACATTAAAAACAATATCCAACCATAACTAACAATACTCACCAATAAGTAACATTACCCAACAATAGCTAACATGACTCAACAATAACTGACATTACTCCACAATAACTAACATTACCCAACAATAAACAACAATAACAATCAATACTCGATAATAACAAGCAATAACTAACAATAACTAACAGTATCTATTAATAACTGACATTACTCAACAATAACTAACAATACTCAACAATAACTAACATTACCCAACAATAAACAACAATAACTAACAATACCCAACAATAACAATCAATACTCACTAATAACAAACAATAACTAGCAATAACAACAGTTTCTAACAATAACTGACATTACCCAACAATAACTAACAATACTCAACAATAACTAACATTACCCAACAATAAACAATAACTAGCAATACCGAACAATAACAATCAATACTTAATAATAACAAACAATAACTAACAATAGCTAACAATAACAAACAATAACTAACAATAACTAACATTACCCAATAATAACTAACAATACCCAACAATAAAAATGTATATGTGTTATATATTGTTTAGCATCTCGATATCTTGTATTCGCTTCTCATGTGTACAAATTAAAAAAAATTTATTATCTTTTAGCCATTTCCATGGAAAGACGGCAACCACTCGTTATTTCACGGACACAATAATGCTTTGCCTGAAGGCTATGAACATTAAGTTGGATAAAGCTTTTGTAAATTTCTTAACTGTTAAACGAAAGAATAGAATGTTAACGTTGTTTAAATGTTATTTTTTGTCTGTATGATTTGATGAAATTTAAAAGCGATGCCGACATGTTTAAGCGCGAGGAGAAAAGATATTTGGATTTGAAAACTTGAAATACTCTAAAATTGCATGATTTATGCCCAAAGCTTTTGAAAATCAAAAAAATGAATTCCAGCGAAGTTTGGATTAAGATCTTAATCTCAAAATTAGGTTATTAGGTTTTATTGCTGTCCCAATTATGTGTCACTCCATTCCGTGTTACTGCTAGAACAGTATTTTTCATGATCTCTTAGTACCGCAAATGCTGAACATGGAGATAGAGGTGTGTATGTTCTGGGACAGCGACGTGCACATCTTTGCAAATCGAGAATTACCCCACTACCAGTGCCCTTTTCGTACCCACCACCGAATACCTGTGAGCATGGTGCATACATCGTAGCTTACAACGCTGCTTGAATATTTGCGAACATGGTACATCTCCATTCCTCGCTTTAAACCCGCTGCTCACCACCTTAACCTGGATATGAACAGTTATGAACATCGACAATTACCCCATCCAAAAACGCTGCAGCTCCACCGACCTGGGAGAGTGACTTGCACATATAGCAAGATCCTTTTGTGACTTGCAACTTATAGAAATTTACGTCCAGGTGCATCATCCGATCTATGGTAAAACCGCTTGCCGGTAGGACGGGGTGTTCCACATGCTGTTTTATCTGCGCAAACATGGCATCCAGAGCATCGTCTACGCTACTGCCTTGGAAAATATCCGTGAGGTTGCTGTTGTAGACTTCTCGATTCTCGTTTAGTCCTCTGGATGCTCCTCTGCGTCCTCGTCCATATCCCCCGGATCTAGTTGGAACAGCAACACTATCTTCTTTTTCCACATTATCCACGTGGACAGCTGTACTTTGGCGGATTCCATGTGCTTCACTTGATACTCAATAAATGTTTTTACCCAGGGTCTCACCATACTAATATACCCGTCAATATCGGCTTTCTTTATACCA
Source organism: Hydractinia echinata (assembly GCA_030067915.1). Lineage (NCBI taxonomy): Eukaryota > Metazoa > Cnidaria > Hydrozoa > Anthoathecata > Hydractiniidae > Hydractinia > Hydractinia echinata. Next base: position 414,743 of record JASGCC010000033.1, read on the forward strand.
GTAATGCGGAAGCTTTAGGAGCTTCTGTACAGAGCGTGCTTATGCCCTTGGGGTCAGGCTCTTGCCCGTCTTCCCAGGGCTCTTCATATAGGCGCGATATTCCTCTTCTCCCTTCTCCTCGGCTTTGTATTGGAGCGTATTCTCAGCCCCACTGACTTAGTTGTACATGGCCTTGACCCTTTAAAGCCATTGAATGTACCTTTTACACGTTTTACCGAGTAAAATAAAAATACTTGTTTTTTAAAAAAAACTCGATTTTTTGGCAAAGACTGACTTTCGCAAATAAAATTGCTTTCACGAAAAATGTTCTGGCGAACCAATTACGAAGTTTCATACCGCGCATGTATGGGCACTAGCGAAGCGCCTGTAGGGACAAATTTTGAAACCCTCACACAGCGTAGGCATTGGCTAGAAAAAACAAAGCTTCATAGAGCCTTAGCTACTTTTTCTAGACAAAAGAAAACGAGCTAAAAATACTATATGAAAAAACAAAACAAAAATATTTCGGATAGTTTCGAGTACAAATTCATTTTTGTGTCAAAATTTTTCCGCATTCAAGAGATAATACGTTTGCAACATAATTTTTGTCTAAGTACTTTTTATTGATCAGTTTTAATGAGTCCAAAATAATGAGATCTAATTATATGTTCGCCAATAGAATTAAAAAATCTAATTGTAAATTAGGTATTACTCAGTTTTTCATATTAAGCGGAAAATTTACAGGTAAAACAAGCACATTTTCTTTCATGCTAATTTTCAGTTTCTCTCCCACTCAAACACAAGAATGACACAGTAAATCACAACTAATTTGTGATAAGGAAAAGACCAATCAGTTATGTTAATAACTAACGCATAAATAATACGCGACTAGCTGTTTCGCCAGTTGCAATTTTATGACAGCCAAAGATTTAAACGAATGATGGATAGAAGTATTGTTTTGTATTTAATATCATTCTCAGCTTTGACGTTCAGAAGAAATTTTGTGTCGACATATCCACTGACTGAACAACAATCCATCAATAGTACTGTTAACGTAATAAAACAACGAAATCAGAACCAATCAGATCCTTGTGGAAAGATTTGCCAGCAAGTAAGAGTATTGCGGAAGAGAATTGATGAATTATCAAAAAGAGAGGCCAGATTTCCAGAGTGGTTCTAAAGGAGATGTTGGATCTGTGTTATGATAAAAAATATGAAACTTTAAATGTAGATTTCTACTTAAATGTAATTTGAAAAACTTACTGTCGGTTCGTTTTTTAACAATTTATTCATGATTACTGGTACTTTTATGACAACTCAACTACCCTTACAAGACAGGCACATGTTATTAGTTACAGCTGATGTATCTATCTGAGATGGGCACCTGACATTGGTCTGCTTAACATGTTCTTCGCATAAATGGTACATAATTCTGCTTGTATTCGGCAGATACCATCTCTGTCGCAGTTCTGTTTTGAAGTTCCGCTGAATCTTAACAAATCAAACATGACGCAACAAAGGCCAACAAAGAAGTAAAGTGCTTTGAACAAACGTCTTGTAACAACAATTGCTTGTTGAAAATGGTGGCGGAAATGTTGGACAAAAATGTCGGCAAAAGTGTGAAACATTAAGAATGTTTTGTGAACATGTTAGTAATGATAGTAAATGAAAGTAAACACCTTTCCAATGGCTTCTTTTAATGGCTGGCTCATCTTCCTCTTTAAGCGGAAATTGAAGAAACAAAGACTATTGTTTGCGTGACGCGCAAGTTGATTCGCGGTTATTATTATTATTATTATTCATGAATTTTTACCCAGGATATGTACAATTCAGTATTTAAGTACATACTGCTATTAATTTGTGTCCTGCGTTAAAGAAAAAAAGAAAAAGAAAAAGGAAAAAGAGAAAGTTGAACTGCAAAAAAAAAAAGAAAAAAAAAAAAAAAAGAAAAATGAATGGATACTGTGAACTCCCACCAGCGTGGACAATTAGACTGGACTATGCATGGATTAGGTTGGACTACCAATGTTAGTAGATGGCTTCAAATGTACGCACGGCAGGACGCACGGCAGGACGATATTTGAAGCAGGAAAAAAAAATTGTTCCGCCTTTGTATGAAAAAATTAATGTCCTGGGAAATAAAACTTGTGTTTGAATGTAATGTATGTAATCAAATTGTAACTGAATTAGGCGAACTTATCATTCAAGTGGGATGCTCGTCTTGCCTTGACGTGACCAAATCATCCTGCAGTACGATTTCACCCTGCAGTACGATTCCACCACATAAACACGACATTTAAAAAAATAGCGTTATTAGCTTTCACTGGCAAACTGCACCCCGTGATCATGTCTCTACAACCGTGGTTCAAAATTAAAAGTTTTATATAAAATTGATAAAATAAGAAAAATTACACAATAGGCATGGATTAAATTGTTCTATTTAACACCGGTTAGAGATAGGGAAATGTATGTTCTGGCACAGGCACACGCACGCGCACGCACATCAAGTTCTTAGGCGCACACACACGCGCACGCCACAGTCAAACCCAATAAATCCAGTACCATGCGGTGTTGAGTCATGGAATTCAAGGTCAAGTCACTATGATGCCATGCTTATCCATATATATCCAGTACCATCCAACACAATTCCCTATAATTCAGCAAATGAGTTAAATAATTCTAGCACAAGTCCCTAAAATTCCCCCACACACCGCTGACGTCATTACACTCCCATAAATAGCATCACATTCCCATAAATATCATCACACCCCCTCCCCTACATCCTCCTCTAATAATCATCAAAAAATCAACGCATGCGCAGTAAAGACTGTGACCAACAGGCGCTGGCAAACTTCGGCGCAGCAGGGCTATCATAAATAAAATGGTACTCTGTTACTGGTGCTCTGTAGAACTGTGCGATAAAATAGGCGTCAGGTGCCCCATGAGATACAATCCCCCACAGGTGAGTACAAAACATACAACAAAATCCAGCTTTTTTCATGTCAAGGAAAACATGGCTGCTCATATGGGCGAACATGATGACGGCGGCGGGTATGTGTACGAGGGCTACTTTTGTAGTAATGCGTGCTGCTTGGCTTACGTGGAGGATCGAAAGTTGTATGACAGCGCGTACGAAATGTCGGTGTGGTTATTGAAAAGGCGCTATAAATGCTTGCCCGCCCCGGACTGGAGACGCCTCGTCAGATTTGGGGGGGACTTGACGCAAAAGGAATCCCTGGCATCGGGGTAGGGTCATAGAATGCTAATAATCAACGCATGCGCAGTAAAGATGTGCTAGTTTTTGACCACGATGAAATCCTCTGTAAATCGAAAATCTATACAATAAATAGAATGAACGCGCACACTGTAAAACAATTACGAGATATTGCGAAAAGCCGTGGACTATGCAAAGGCGTTCAGGGACTGCGCAAGAAGGATCTGCTTCAACATCTCAAGAATGATATTGCAAGCCAGGAAAATTGGATCAAGGCTGTTGAGGAGAAGCCCTATGCGCTCGCGTTTATCCCGGACCGGTTCAAGACCCAAGAGATATGCAACAAAGCCGTTGAAAAGGTTTTTGAGATGTTCGTGTATGTCCCGGACCGGTTTAAAACGCAGGACATGTGCAACAAAGTTGTTGGGGTGGAGCCCCATGCACTCAGGTATGTGCCAGACCAGCTCAAGACGCAGGACATGTGCAACAATGCTGTTGAGGAGGATCCCTACCTGTTCAGGCACGTGCCGGATCAATTCGAGACGCAATACATGTGCAACAAGGTAGTTGAACACAATCCCCTTATGTTCAAGTATATATACGACCATTTCAAGACGGAGCATATGTGCAGCATGGCTGTTGAAGGAGAGCCTATGATGCTCGACTATGTACCGGGCCGGCCCAAAACGCAAGACATGTGCAACAATGCCGTTGAAAAGGATCCCTGGGCACTCATGTACGTGCCGGATCAATTCAAGACTCAGGACATGTGTAATAGGGCCATTGAAAGGTCTGCCTACCTATTCGAATGTGTACCGGATTGGTTTGTTAGTAAGAAGATGTTAGCGAATAGGAAAAGCAAACTTAAATGGCGAAGAGCCTATCGCCAAAGGAAAGCGGACAAGGCCAGAATTGAGGAGGAGCTAGCCCCGGTAGCCTGGCATCCGGATAGGGTCATAGATTGGTGCTTTTCGGAGGATGAAAAGGAAGATCTTGAAAAGTTGTGGGGGTTGGTTCGAAGTCAAGGTTATCTTACAATATTTGTTGTAAGATAATACTACTACTAATAAATGTGCATAAACTGTCAAACAAAATTCGATATATTTGGAAGTGCAGTATTCATGACCTTTATGGCTGGCATTGGTATCTCCCTACCACTTATGGCCTTAACATTAGTACAAGAATCAGAGAGGGAGAAGGAGAATGAACGAAAGATCCAGGGCTTAGAGGATCGTCTTGATGTCTTAATAAATGGATGAACAATGTAAGGACTGCGAACGTATACTGGATGAGTATGACTGGTGTAACTGTGGGCGCAGGTTTGTGGTAAATAGTAAATTGTTGTGCTGGCAGTGCTATCATGAATATATCACATATAATGGGGGTGGCTGCGTATGTACAATGACATGCAATTCTCTGAAGTCGTTTGAAATACACAATAAACAAGATGCTATTTGAAGAAGAAATTGTCAACCCTAAATTATTCTACACATTTGCTGCTACTTTTACAGACATCAACGATATCAATGTTGAATACCTGACAGTGTCGTATCCAATCCCTGCAAATGGGGATAAGGATCAACGGTATATCGTAGGGTACCATACACGAGACCTCGCAGTAGCCCTGAGGGTAAAAACACCTAAAATATGGTCCCCGCATGGGGTAGCAGCCGGTACAACGCCAATGCTGTACCTACAATGAGTCTTGATTTTGAAGAGTACCCTGATTGGATTGCAAAGTATCGCCAAATATGGGACAAGATATCCGAGTTGATTTCTGAGCAATTGACGACGGGGTCTGTGGAAAAGGACCGTTACATCAATGCCAAGCTCAAATACTACAAGGACGCAATCACAACTAAATTCCATGGTATGCCAGTACCCTACGTTGAACCATGCCAAGCCAGTGCAATCATAGCTATTTCATCGGTATATGTACAGGGTAAAAACCACTACCCTCAGGTACATGTTGTGGAATGTCGGTATAAGGACTTCAAAAAAGAATGGCTGCTAAGTGAGGACTAAAAAGCCATACATTTTATAACCCCCACAGGGTTATAAAATATACAAAACTAGGGCTTATATCCAGGTGGGGGCCCTAGGTAGCGCTTGCATACTGTACAGATTGAAGTTTTTTTCAAACGTCCTGCTTCCCCTCTTCTCGCCCCTTCGCAACTAGCTGAGCACGCTCCCGTTCATTGATGGAGTCAACAATCCTCTTAACGCGCTGTCGCATCTGTTCCTTCATTAGCATATATTTTTGCTTCTCCTGCATAATGAGACTAAACTCGTAGTCGCTGATAACCCCGTTTTATACGGCCTTTGATATAAGATCAACAATGGAGTTCAATTTTGTTTCCGCGAGTAGCCTACAGACCCCATGCATCTTAAAATTCTTGGCAAGCCTATCCATTTCCTTAATTTCCCTTCTCAGGTACTGTTCAATTTCTTCGATCTTTTTGCGCCTATAGACCTGGCTTCCATCCTGCAGGTCCGCGCCTTCTGCCGGTGCGCTCGGCAAACTAGGGTACAGTTTGCTGATATCGCTCATCTTTATTCTATAAGCAGCTGCATCGTTAGTCCAGTGAACGAAACATTTTTGTCGAAATAGTGAACGGATTAATTAAAATTGCAGAAAAATGTACAAACTCTGGTGTGGAAAAGGTTTTTATATCCAGCTTGATAACGTGTTCACGAGTTGACGAAAGTCGAATCGATGAAATTAACCGATTTTTAAAGGAAAGATGCGAGGCTTTAGATGTTACTTTTATTGATAATGACAACATAAAAAACTCTTCTTTATGGAAAGATGGAATCCACCTTACAGACGATGGTAAGACTATGTTAGCGAAAAATTATTTATATTATCTTAATCATTTTTTATACCACAACATGTACTTCCAGTCTTGGGTATAGGTCCTTGCACTCAGACACCACAAGAGGCACAAGTTTTTTCAGATTCAAGTGAAACACAAAATATCCCTTTGTTATTACAAAATGAAATTGATGATCTTAACCAAACACATAATTCAAATTCCGAACCTGATAGCCCGCTCGATAGTATCTGTAAACTTAGAGTTGCTAATCCCGATAATCCTCTTTTAGGTTACTTAAATATAAACAGTCTGAGAAATAAAATTGTCGACGTCAGAGAGATCATGTCTAAATTTTCTCCTGACTATTTCGTACTTGCAGAAACTAAACTGGATGAATCTTTTCCAACTGCTCAATTTAATATTGACGGATATGAAATTAGAACCCGAAAGGGCAGAAACATACATGGAGGAGGTTTAATTGAGTATGTTGGGAAAGGGGTCATTTGTAAACAGTTACACAATATTGGAATTGTAGAGAATGAAATTATCTGTTCTGAAATTACTATTAGAAATAAAAAATGGATTATAATTAGTATTTATCGGCCACCTTCATATTTGAACTTAAAACAATTTTTCTATGAATTGGAAAAAATTCTAAACAATGCTCTTTCTAAATGTGACAATATTATTGTTCTGGGTGATATTAATATAGATTTTTATAATCCAAGTGATAGTGGCTATGGGCAGATGCAGTCACTTTGGGATATTTTCAATCTCAAAAACCTGATTAAAGATAAAACATGCTTTGCAGGAACAGAAGGCTCTTCAATTGATGTCTTATTGACAAACAGATATAGGTCTTTTCAAAATAGTTCAGCGTTTGAAACAGGGTTAAGTGACCATCATCTAATGATAACTACATTTTTAAAAATGCATCTAGCCCGTTTACAGCCAAAGAAAATATTCTATAGAAACTATAAAAATTTCGATGAAAAGACGTTTTTGGCTGATGTAAAAGCTGCTGACCTTTGTTGTGACACTGCCGATCCTGATTTGAACTATGAAAATCTTCAAGTAATTTTTAGAAATATAGTAGATAAACATGCTCCTTTGAAACAGAAAACATGCGTGGAAACGATGCTCCCTTCATGAATAAAGAATTAAGAAAGGCTATATACTCTAGGTCAAGGTTTAAAAATAAATATAACAATGATAAAACTGAGGAAAACAATGCCAATTATAAAATAAAAAGAAACCAATGCGTAAAATTACGAAATAAAGCTGTTAAGGAATATTTTAAAAAATAACCCAGGCCGGAGCAGTCGAAAATAAAAATTTTTGGAAAGTTATGAAACCTTTTGTAACCAATAAAAATTGCTTAAGTAATGCAAATATTACGATAATCCATAACGATAATTTGATTACAGATGAAAATGAAGTGGCAACAACATTGAATAGCCACTTCATAAATATTGTTGAAAATAGCAGTGGTATTAAACCTACCTCTATTGATTTTAAATCATTTACAGATAAGAAAAAGTTGATTGAGAAAATTTTAAAAACCTATAAAAATCATCCAAGTATCCTAAAGATAAAAGAAAATATTGAAAATGTGTCTGAAAATTTTCAATTTAAGGAAATAGGTGATGAAGAAATCAAAAAAGTATTTAAAGAAATAAACAGTAAAGCGTCTGCAGGCGAAGATAAGATACCGCCAAAACTTGCAAAACTAGCTAGTGAGCACTTAATATTGCCCCTCAAAAATGCCTTAAATAGTAGCATCCGTGCCAGTTTTTTCCCAACTAAAGCTAAGCGTGCGGTTGTTACACCAATTGACAAGGGAAGCAAGGAAAAGTACAGTCTCAATAATTTTAGACCTATTAGTGTATTAAATTTTTTCTCTAAGTTTTATGAAATAATAATCAAAGAGCAAATAATGTCTTTCATGGAAAAAAAACTTTCTGTGTACTGATCTGCTTACAGGAAAAACTATAGCACCAATCACGTATTGATACGCCTATTAGAGGATTGGAAAAAAAAACTGGATCTGAATTATGTGGTTGGTTCAATATTAATGGACTTATCAAAAGCTTTTGACTGTGTCCCCCACGATCTACTTATAGCCAAACTTCATGCTTACGGTGTAAAATCACTTGAGTATGTTCTATCGTATCTTACAAACAGAGAACAATCCACACGAGTAAATGCGGAGTATAGTATATTTGAATTAATTTTGTCAGGTGTGCCTCAGGGTTCTGTGTTGGGCCCAATTATTTTTAATATATTTATGAATGATTTATTTTATTTTATTGTAAATAGTGACCTACATAATTACGCAGACGACAATACGATATCAGCTTACTCAAACACTATTAAAAATCTCATTAAGACTTTAGAAAGGGAATCCGAAATTGCCCTTTCTTGGTTAAATAATAACAAAATGATAGCAAATCCAAACAAATTTCATTCGATCCTTCTATCAAGAGCCAAAATTGATAACTCGAAGCTTGAAATAAACATTGGCGATAGAGTCATACAATCAGAAAGGTCCGTAAAACTTTTAGGAGTAACAATTGATGATAAATTAAATTTCAACTTGCACATTAGTAATCTTTGTCGAAAAGCCTCAGCCCAGCTGAATGCATTATTTAGATTTAAAAATGTACTATCTTTGCAAACAAGATCTATTTTAGCACAAAGCTTCGTGTATGCAAATTTTAATTATTGTCCCTTAGTTTGGCATTTCTTTTCTTCGAAATCTCTTTTGAAAATTGAAAAACTCCACAACAGGGCTTTAAGTTTTATTCATGATGACCCAAGACCAGTTGATTGCCTCCCAAATAAACATTATATGGAATTACTAAGGCACAGATATTTATGCATAGAAATATTTAAAATTCTGAGAAACATCAGTCCTTCTTTCATGAAAGATATTTTCTTTTTTGAGGAAACTGATAGGCCAGTAAGAAGTCAAAACATGAACAACCTAAAAACCATCAGTGTAAAAACAAGCACCTTTGGTCTAAACAGTTTGCGATGTTTAGCCCCAAAAGTTTGGAATAAACTTCCTTTTCATACGAAGAGTTGCGAAGATCTAGTCAAATTTAAGCAAATGATTAAAAAATGGAATGGCTCTCACTGTTCATGCACAGAGTGTCTGCAATTGATTCCATAACTTGCGTAATCAATACGAAAATGGGAGAGGGGGAATGTTTATCTTTTATTTATTATTTATTCATTATTTATTAATTATAGTTTTCATCTAAATTGTAAATATATAAAAATATTTGGTCGGTTTTGATTAGTTTTTTGCAAAATTTTATTTTTTAAAGAACTATTGTATATAATAACCGACGGTAAATAAATTAAATCAATCAATCAATCGGTGGAATTCGTCTGTTAGCATGAACTCGAGGCGATCCGTCGAGCCCTTCAAAGGCATGTAAATTGGGGTATCAAAAGTCCATGTAAGCATGTCACCCCAAGCGTTTAATTCCTTAGTGGGCAGTAAGGCTAGAATTTTAGACTTTTTACCATCCTAGCAGACAATCGTCTTCATCCAACTGGGGACAAACAAGGCGTAGTCGAATATATATATCAGTCTTGTAGTATGCATCATAGTCACCCTTTTTGTAATACGTATTAGCGGGATCATATGATAATCCCAAGAGCTCTTGCAGCTGCCGATGAATAACCACCGTGTACCCATCACTGACACGGAGCCTGCAGAGTCCATTTTTCAGGACAAACAGCTTGATTTTGTCCTGTGCCTGACTGTTGACGATAGCTGCCAGGTCCTCGATCCTATACAGACCGTTCATGATCTCAATTCTAATTTCCCTCTGATCGGGCCCCGTCTTACGTATGGCAAAATCAGTATTGCCATACTTATCGATTTCAGGGCAATTCTCGTATCCTGTCCTAGGTAGTCTTCAAACAGTGTAGGCTTCACAATGTCGGTGATGTAGAGTTGCTTCATCTTTGTTTTAAAACAAAGATGAACATATATTCGTACAACCCCAAGGCAAAGTACAAGTCTAACAGGGGAGAATGGCCACTTAGTGTAGCAAACCTAGAGCATCAGGACCTGTACGTGTCTACAGAATCACACATTTCTGTGGCATTCCCCGAGTTTACCAAATACCCCATCAAGGTTACAACAACCTACCTGAATGACCCTGTTATTCAGGGATGGAAAAAGGACAAGCTCTGGACTACTGGAACGTGCAGGTGAATTTTGCTACCCATTGCTCAACCACGGCCTTAGGCATCTCTGCCAAGCACCTAACAGGCTCCGTGCCACTTGTCAACTCGATCTTCAAATTCCATATCTATTACCACATGCGTCGTATCCTGGCAAGGATGAAAGTACCCATGTCTTTTAACGATGGTTTTTCTCGGTACAAAAACCGCTATTCAACCTCTGCGTATGCGCAGGCATGTCGCGAGTACGGTGCAGATCCTAATAGCCTATACAAGACCAAATCAGTAAGTGCATCACTCACCAACGGAAGATGGTGGCCCCAGGTTGATGGTGATTGGGCCAAATTCATAATCCCCACAAGTCAAGGCCTGACATCGGAGGGCCTGACCAAGCTAAGTTAGAGTATTCGCGTCTACGTGGTCTTGTTGCTGGATCGCAGGCAGGTGCCAAAGCATCCTTACTCGGCTCAGGTGCGGATAACTACACAGCAAGACAGATTTTGATGCAGAAATTTGAAGCCATGGTACAACGTCAGGAAAATGTAGGGCATGACATCACGGAATTCCAGAAGGTGTTGGAATATGCCAGAACGCCAGTGAATTTTGCCGTTATGCCTAGCGTCTACATGTTGCCCTCGGACATGAACCTACGTATAGGCAAAATTGTAGGGTATAATAACAACATATTGATCGCCACTGCCAATGTCAATGCGGGTGCCCAGGTTGATGTGAATAACAAGCCTATTGTTAAGCATACTATACCCCCTATACATACTATACCCCCTATACATACCGCAGCACCTAGGCATACTATACCCCCTAGGCATACCACACCTCCTAAGCATACCACACCTCCTAAGCATACTACACCTCCCAGGCATACTATATCTCCCAAGCATGTTACGCCTCCTATACATCCTCCCGAACAGCCCCCACAAAACCAACATGAGGATGCCAAGGCCGCATTGATCACGACAGGGGTAGGGATCATCATTGCCTTGGTATGGCTTAAAAAATAACTAAATATTAGACCTTTCCAACATATAGCACGACAAACCCAGCAGCGGCCACGATGGCCATGTACAGATGCTTGGCCGCGTTTTCCACGATAGTTGCCGCTACCCTGAGAAAGAACGAGACAACCGTACCAATAATCCCGGGTAGTGCAGCGCCTGATTTGCCTGCCAGATATTTGAGGAACTTTCCGAGCCTTTCAAGCTGCTTCTCCACAAAGCCTTTTCCCGCACCCCCCGCGGCACTTCCTCCTGCAGCACCTACCGCGGCAGAACCTCCCGTGACGGAGAGCACGATGGTTGAAACCAACAGTCCAATGGCCGAGACGATGCTGGCTATAGTTATACCCTGCTCCTTGAAGAGTATTTTAAGCTTTTCAAGTAGGGACGTGTCATCTTCGGAGATTTTCAACAGCGTGTCCTTGATGTGTCTCAGTTGGCTGTAAATATTACGTTTGAGTTCTTTCACCTTTTCCTGTAGGGCATTCCTTTCATCCGCCATACCTTTAATATTTTTCTCAAGCTTTTCTATTATTTTTTTATCAAGGTTAGAAATCTCACCATCGTATGCCACATCTTTCTGATCCTTAAGTTGTTCCAGCCTGGATTTTGCCTTGTCAATCTCGCTGTCATACGAAAGTATCTTATTTGTTAGGCTTTTAATATTACCCTGATAGGTTTGAAGTTCGAGGTTAAGCCCATTTAATTCACGCTCGGTGAATTTAGTGAATGAAGTTTCTTTTGTAAGGGTTTCTGCATCATGTACAACTCTCCTTATATTATCTAAGTTCTCCATAGGGATGGCCTCAGCAGGGGCCGCCTCCTTCACAATATCATCAACCTCTAGCGCAAGTGCCCGGATCGCTGCTCTTTTGTTGGGGGTACTGACATAATCTTTAAAACCCATGGCCCGCACGTCCTGGACCGTCAAACCATTTTTTTGTAATGTACTTAATGCTAGGAACCCTCTTCCATCCTCTTGTAACCCTTATACCTTTGAAAAAAAGCTGTTCCCCTTTACGTTCAAAGTTGTCATTAATTAAATTTATTTCTATCTTGGTTTTATCCAGAGATCCCAGGTTCCAATTTTTATTTTTATTAAGATATTCGTAAAAATCATTGACTTTTGATTCTAGTATATCTCTCGCGACTTTATCAAGTGCACTTTCCTGCTGTTGTTTTCCTGACGTTGAAGGCCCCGGCGTTGATGGAAGTTGCTGCGTTGATGGAAGTCCTGACGTAGTATCAGGCCCATCATCCTTCCCACCACCACCCTTATCCTCAAGATCATCCTCATGCGTAAATAATGGATTAGTTGTCATTTATTAGAAGATTTCTCCTATAATAAACATGAGTACATTCGGCACTACCCTAGACCCATATGTAGAAACGAAGCAGTTTTTTGGTATCAAGGGGAGGCGGCAGCGAGTTCAGATATCTAACATACCCTCTACAATCAACCAGAATGAAGACCTGTACGTGGATATTCCCAACATGTCCCAAAATGACGTCATCTTTCCAGGAAGTCTCAAGTTTCTATTTGACCTGGTGCTGACGGGGACCAACACAAAACGTACACCAGTCAGCAATATAGGCAAAAGTCTGGTGCGAAATCTACGTATTACCCTGAATGGTAACGAGGTACAGAATATCAGCGACTATAATACCCTGGCAGTGTACCGGACTTGTGGCTACCCAAATTTGACAGGGAAAACAACCTGATTCTTGAGGGCATTAACCCAAACGATGGTACCATCAGAGCCCTGCAGGTGAAGGCTACTGAGTACGTCGGGACAGATGAAGAGAAAGCCATCGCTGCGGCCTATAGTAACACCTTCTGTATCCCGTTGGGCAAGATGTTCGAACTAACGAGAGACTTGCCGTTTTACCAGGCAGGGCTCCATGACAGATTGCAGTTTGTCCTGCATTTCGCACCGCATGGTGACGTTATAAAGGATGCAGGGACAGGCACCGGGTCCACGGCCAAGGCGGCTGATGCTGCCTTTAAGATCACGAATATCAAGCTGGAGTTTGACAAGATCACTCACGAGGGACTAGCGAGTGCCATGATGTCGCGGTATGCAAGACTCGCTTTGCCCTACGAGCGGATACTCCGTAGCAAGGTAGAAACGATGAAAAAGGCTGATACTTCATACAACCTCCAAATCGACACGCCCGCTCAAAGGTGTATTGTTACTGTTTGTGGACCCTGGAAAAGTGAAGGCCTATTCAGGCATCAACGAGGTCTTTTACAGCCCCAAGATTGAGAAGATTAGCGTCACTGTCGAGGGTGAGCCTAATGAGTTGTTCTCTCATGCCATGCTCCCCAAAGACCACCTCGAGCAAGTCGTGAACCTTTTCGGTAGCCATGACTCGAATGTGACAATTGGCCAATTCTTTAACGAACGGTACGCACTATTCGTCGACTTCCGGGCCTCTCCTGACCCTAGTCTGCACGGTTCCGGAAGGCCCCTACAACGCCTTACTGACGGCATTACGTTGCATATGACTAAAAAGGCCGACGGAACCGGGGATTTTAGATGCTACGTGTATTTGCTAATGGACGCCCAATTGAACATTCTAGACGGGCGCTTCCACTCCGTCGAATACTAATAAAACATGGCAACAATCGCTGTTATTGTTGCAGGTGCGGCAATCAACGCATTAGCATTCAGTGGGACCAACTATCTATTTTCTAAACTATCAGGACATGGAGAAGCGGAGCGCAAGAGGCATGACGAAGCTGTTCAAAAGCGAAATGAGGCTCAGGCTCAATGGATACGTGATCGACAAGCTAAACTTGACTGGTTCAGCGATCAACGGGAACTGCAAATAAAGGCAGGTAAAAGCCTTCGCGAACTCGATGACGACATGTATAAATATTACATTGCTTCAAACGAGAAGGCTCCAACATTGTCGGATTATTATACGCCCTCCAAACCACAAAAAGATGGAGAACTCACCTTCGTTCTTGGCTCCTTGTCCCTACTAGGATTTGTAGCCTACAAGTATTTGTAAGAACGTTTTTGACATGTAATAAATAGCATGTCAAAAACATCATCACATATTGTTGCCGATGAGGAGGCGGAAAAACTAAGTCAAATTTACTATACCCCAGAACATCTCTGGACCGGACGCAAAGCTATCAGACTGCTCGCTGCAGAAGCCGGTCTATCCAAAAAGCTAGTCACCCACTGGCTGTCTCGTCAACTGCTATGGTTGAGACACATCAAAGGTCCAAAACGTATAGATTACCCTCATTTCACCATTACAACACCTAATGAGATGCATCAGTTTGATTTGTTGTATATGCCACACGATAGGGTATATGGAAACACCTACAAGTATATTCTCACGGGTATTGACGTGGCTTCAAGGTACAAGGTAGCTAGACCTCTACGTACCAAAAAGGCCAGTGAGGTTGCAGGGATGATAAAAGACATTTATAAAGCAGGGCCTTTACGATACCCCAAGATTTTTCAATGTGATAATGGCTCCGAATTCAAGTCAGATGTAACGAAGTTCCTAATTGATAAAGGTGTTGGAAATCAAGAGGGCCACTACCAAGTTTCACGGCCTTTGTGGAGTCTTATAACAAGGTACTCGCGGAAAGACTTTTTAAGCCTCAGGATGACCAGGAGTTGGTCTCTGATGTGACTAGTAGCACATGGGTCAAACACCTGTATTCCATCGTAAAAAGTCTCAACAATACCAAGACTTCTATGATTAATATGAAACCTAACAAGGCTATGAAGATGAATGAAGTACCGCTTGCAAAAAGCGAAGAATACCCCGAAGAAAAACCCTTACCAGAGGACGGGTTGTACCTCTATCTGTTACAACCGGGGGAAGAACATGGGGACTCGAAAAGACGCGCAACTGACGCCTTTTGGAGCAGACAAACTTATAGGCTGGGGCGCATAGCGGATGGTAGCCGCGTGCTGTATTACTTGAAAGACGGCCCTGATCGTAGCTTCGTGTCAGAAGAGTTGATGCTGATCCCGGAGGATGTTCAGGTACCTACAGAGGAGGTTAAAGAGTGGTAGATTTCTCTATTCCAATGGGGATTGGGTGGCACCCCCCTCACTTTTGCCCATAATTTTTACTACCCGCAAGAGTAGTAAAAATTAGCGCCTGCCTGGTCATCTAATGCCGAAACACCCAATTCGTACAGGTCATCCCGAGTAAGGTCAATAAGCCCGAAATGATTCCCGTAACGCTCCACATGTCCTTCTTCTTCATATCTATTGAAGGCATGTATACTATTCGGGTTCTCAATAACAACGATCTCTTCGGATTTTGGGTAATTATCATTTAACCACCTCCTTTTAGTAGAAAGAATACGTCTTTGAACACGCGCACAGTAGTATGGAAGATGATGGTACATATCGTCATCATGTGAGGTATGCTTTCTGTATATCATAATCATGTCCTTTCCGGGATCTTGAGCATGCGGTACGGTACGTTCTTTGAGCCTCGCATTTCCCTGGGTCTGTGCCTCGAGTTCGTAAAACCAGCTCCACAAGTTGTTCATCCCTGGAATCAAGATAATTCTCGAGAATGTCGATATCTATATTCCTGTCCTCTAGGGCCTGGCGATGCTCCTTAATCACATCCTGTAATTTTTGAACGCCTGCCCGGGCTAGCCATTTGATGACCCCTGCAGCCTTGGCTTTCTTGGAACGGCGAACAATCTCCAATGCACCTTCAAGCGTGACGAATACATCATGCCCATTTTTCGCCCTACCAAGGTGGCCCGGCCGAGATGCCCCCTTGGACGCTACTATTTCGGACCTGGTAGATAGGAATTGTTGGACAGAGTTTCAATTGCTCCTGCGTTGAACATAACTTGCGACATTTCTTATATACTAAGGCTCGGCCAGAGGTTTTCACCTGTAATTTTTAATACTCCCGTGGGTATTATGAGATATATCGGTTACCCTTGGCTATATTTTCGCTTGCCCACATAGGTTGCGTATTGGTGTAGTGAAGTCTTTTCTCTACCTCATTAAGCGATGGGGTATCCCCATTTTCCTTATATTTAATTGGCACCTCGTGATCAATATGCCACTCCCCATAATTATCCCAGCTCATACCCTCAGAAAACTGGGCTTCAATATGACCCCGCAGCCTAGTCATGTCGCACCCAAGGTACTCCTGAGAACTAAGCTCCTTGTTTCACCGTAGGGCTTTGTGGGCTTGGCCGCGTACAACAGAAGCGATGTCCAGGGGGGTCGCATATGGGGCATTCCCGCCTTCGTTTTTTATGGTCGCAGAAGCTTCCACCCCAGCAGTACCTGCAGGTGTATCTCACCCTTTGATGTTTGCAAATACTACCACCCCCACATTCTTTACACTGTGATCTCCGCCTTTCATGATGGCAGATCTCACTCCCCCCGCAGTCCCTACAGGTGGATCTCATCCTTTGATGGTGACATATTTCACTTCCTCCACACTCTTTACAGGTGGACCTCCGCCTTTGATGCGGACACTTTGTACGCTCCTTTGACGTCTTGAGAACATTCAAGCATTTGATGCACATTTTTGTCTGTTGACCATTCCCCTTGATCCTAAAATTGTCCATAGATAAAAAATGTTTACATTTTGAACATTTCTTGGCCTCCTCCATATTGTTTAGTAGCCATATCTTCAGGTAGCTTTTTTGTATGGTCAGTCGATAATTTTGTATCCTCCGGGGTGCTCCAGCCTTATGTACAGGTATGCATGTTTGGACTTTTTCAAATCGGCCTTGATCTCATCCCAGTCTGAAATAAGGTTGGTTTCCTCGTCTATCATCCTCATATCACTTTTCTCGTGGGGATACCACAAAAACAGGGCTTCTTTCTGCCTCCGAAGATTCTTGGGCAAAGCAGTATACGACTGCGTAAGGAGCCACAAACTGTGCTTTCGATGCCTACCACTGATGGCAAGCTCAAGCAAAGGTTGTCGCCGCTTATCAAGACTCTCGTCGGCTATCATGTCGTCGACGACAAACAACGTCTACTCGCCCGCCAACAATGAGAACAATTTCTGAACCCATTCAAAGAGTTCATCTTTAGGATCGATCATAAAGACATAGTCGTCCCTCCAGAGTGAGGCCCTCTCAAGGTAGGTGGTATTCCATCGTATAGTAGGACAAAGTATGACTATGTTGTGATAGTGCTTTTTATATTCGTTTTCAAGCAGGTCTAGAACACGTTGCGTTTTTCCGCAACTTGTCGGGCCTGTGAAGATTGCTGTATGTGAGTCTTTTACGACGTCCACCACCATTTATTCCTATCTATTTTCGGTATAGTGCAAAGGCATTCAGCACAGATCCATGTGCCACCGGGGTTGTTTACAAGATGCCCATTACAGGCAGGGCATAATTTGGTATTCAGAGTCTTATATTCGAGGGGTAGTGGAGTATATTCTAATTTACCTTGTAGGCACCGCAGTACTTTGCGGTACATCTCGACGAGCAGTGCCTTTTCCTGGCTCTTAGGGGGTGCTCCGATGAGTTCGGTGTACTGGGATATAATGTCGTATGTGAGTAGAGTGTAAAGAAGTAGGTAATATTCATCCTGTCCAAACCCTCTAAATTCCCTGTCAATATCAAGAGGGTCTACTTCGTGTTCGATAACAGGGTCCTTGCATTTGGCACGCCGCCTCTCCTTCGCCTTAGCCAGGCAACCTATACAACTCTTCGTCCTACCATTGCCCCTAATCTTGAACATGTCTGGGGGGAACAATTTTTTGCATTTGTAGCAACATATTAACTCCACCATTTATGTATTTACTTGAGTGTTCATGCAATACCCTGGTAACATCAGCAAGCGTCGGATACCTCCCAGTTTCTATATACTTAAACGGAATCTTGTGGTGAATATGAACAAACTCGTAGTCTTCCCAGGTCATACCCTCAGAAAACTGGGCTTCAATATGGGCCCGTAGTATATCTATGACCTCCTTGTTTTCATGTAGGGGTTGGTGTCTGGTACGGCACTTTGTACGTTTCCTTAAAGCCTTGTTAGCAGTGAGGCATTTTATGCATTGCCTTAGCGTTTGACCATTGCGCTTGATCCTGAAATGATTCAATGGGAGATCGTGTTTACATTTCGAGCAGCTCTTAGTTCCTTCCATATTGACTCGTTTTTGTCTTTAGGACAAACACGAGTTTTACTAGCGGTCTATTTAGGTTTGGGAACTATGCTTGCGGGTAACCATCCCTTTTTCACGGCCATTTCGCGACTTGCTCTCCCTGCAGCAAAATAGGCCACCATCGTTGGTATCCATCTTGGTAGACGGCCTCGTAATACCAAGGAACTTTTTACCTGCCATGGCATAGGCAAAGGTGAAACTAAGGTCTACAACGGTTTCATACAACATATCTAAAATCTCCTTCTCTTTCGGGGTTACGTTTGCGTGGGGTGCTGCCATTTATTTAGTGTCATTTTTTGAAAAAATTCTATAACATTTTGAACACTTCGATATTTGGCTGATTTTTGCCCTGTTTCCCCTGCTGAGGCTCTGGATTAGTCGCTGGCTTGTGGGATTCATTTCCACCATTTTTGAAGGCAAATCTGTACCATACCCCAACCCCTATCGCAAGCACGGCAAGCGTACCTACACCGTAAATGTAGACTGACTGTACGGAACTGGTACCAGAAGAGGCTTTGACTGTAGGCTCTACAGTACCCTCTTGTTGTTTCATTTCTTCCTTTCTTTTCTTCAACAGTGCCGCTAACTTGTGTCCTTGCGCAACCCTTCCGGGATGCTTTACTGGCTTTGTAATGACTCTCTCTTCTTGTTTTTGATCTTCTTCACTCATTTATCTTATAGCACCGCCGTCCGAGGCCCTTCCTTAGTCTCCTCCTTCTCCTCCTGTTTCTTTTTACCCATATGCCGGGCCGTATGTCCTGCTACCAAGATAGGCGCCAGACATCTACCTACGGTGCAGTACACAAGAATCCCTAGGTCTGTCATGGCATCCCGGATAATAGGGTCATCCTCGATATCTTTTCGGAGGTCCTCAACGCTATCAATGTCCACGATATTTCCAATCATGCTACCATAGAGGCTGATCACGTGGGTAGACAGTGCCCTAGCCGTTTTCTCCCCTTTCTCTTGGAGCTCACGTTGAATGTACTCAGCGTGCACCTTTTCTACCGCCTCATCAGGGGCCTTGTAAATAAACCCCTCGGTACATTTTTTGGGTAAGAGATGCCCCTTACGCAGGACCTCTTTTAAAGCTTGGCGTTTATCGATAGCCTTTTCAACGTGTTCATATTCTGCGGAGGCTGTGTCGAATACTTGTGCAAGCTCCGACATCATGTTTATTATACGACAATATCGGAAAAAACAAAACGCAATTAAGACATAGGGTAGTATTACAGCCATATACAAACACACTTCCATACTTTTATTCTCGGGTAAACGCCTGGCGGCAATGTCCACGGGCTAGCGTGGTAATTTGGTTCTGTTGTACGAGCCTTTTATCGTCTGCCCTGTTGAGTGCTAACTTCGATACCTCTTGGGTATAGACCTGATGCCTCCTATTTTGAATCAAGACCTGGCTCTTGTATATATCAACGCCCTCTTCAAGACATCGCCGATAGTCGTCGAAGGTGATGGATTTTTTCGTAACGCATCTCTTTACGCCCTTCGCTTTCCTGTCACCGCCTTCCTTCGTAAGGCTTTCGTAGGCATATAGCTTGACCCTCAGGGTGATGAACTCAGTCATAACCTTGCCCGCAAGCTCGTCCTTCATGAGACCTACGACTTTTTTGTTCTTGCCAATAGGGAGTGGCCTATTATCGTCCTTGCTATACGCACTCGTATCAAAACGTGTCTCGACATCCTGTGCTATATCAGCATAGAAATTATGTGTCTTGATATGGTATACAAATGAATCGGTATCCATATAGCATAGCTGCAGCTTGCTACCATACTTCGGCTGCATGTCGAGGATGGCCTGACCTATGTATACAAGCTTGTTCATCCTGACCTCTGTTTTACCCATCTCCACACCCAGGAGGTGCTTGCTGAACCGGCTTCCACCCTTAAAATTAGGCTTCATGACCAGCTTCATATACTTGTCCTCATTGGTAACTAGCTGGATGTTGCGATGGTTCCTAATGTTCTCCATGGTCTTGCCGAACACCGAGAGGTTCATAAGCTTGTAAAAATCTTTCTCGAAATCGTTTCTGGCAGCAGTTCTCAGCCTCGTGTTATGATCTATATACCCCTT
This sequence comes from Hydractinia echinata, assembly GCA_030067915.1. Classification (NCBI taxonomy): domain Eukaryota; kingdom Metazoa; phylum Cnidaria; class Hydrozoa; order Anthoathecata; family Hydractiniidae; genus Hydractinia; species Hydractinia echinata. The sequence goes on from JASGCC010000033.1 coordinate 435,197, forward strand.
AAGCCATGGCTCCTGGTTGAACTGAATTACCCTATATACCTTTTTCAACTCAAGCCCGTGCTTTATAGCCTCATTTAGGGCCCTGATATGTACCACATATCCACGCTTGTGTTTCAAATTTGGGACCAGCTTTTCAACCTTGTTGATGACCATGCGTTCTGGTAGAAACGGTAGCTCGTTGTGTGTATCGTGTAGCCTATCAGGGTAGTCGATATCTACCTCTAAAATGTACCCATACTTGTTTTTTTCAACAAGCTTCGCAATTTGCTTTTCAGTAAATGCAGAGATGTTTGATACCCATTTAAAACCATCTGTTGGTAGGTCTTGACACATGGCCCAGCCATACAGATTGTTGCTATCGAGATATTGGAGGTAAGAGGATTCAACCTCCGGATCGTACTGGTCCCCCATGTACTTATTATTTGCCTTGGCATACCGATGTACCGCCTGCACTATACCTCCACGGATACCCTTCTCGAACAGCAGGAGCATATCAAGGTCTGTAAGGAGTTCTAGCCTAATGCCGGTAAACTTGAGTGCCGCCTTCCATGCCAACCCGGGTGCACTGTAAAAGTGAGCAGGATCGAGCTTGTAGTTCGTCAAGCATACGTCTCGAAACGTCTCAAAAACGTCGGCTAATAGCAAAACATCTATGGTGAGATAGACATCATGGTAGTCGCCCATGGTGACCTCATCACCCCCCGGGGTGATACAATTCCATACCTTTTGTGCATACCTATAGTCCTCATTACTAATCCCCTTCATGTTCAACTTGCTGTAGAATGACTTCCTGGGAGGTAGTTCCGACTCTTCGAATCGTTGGGAATCATCCATGTACTCGTAAGGGTATACGCCTTTTCTGCGCATGAGTTTAAACGTGTCATCCTCATTGAAAAACCAGTGGAGATTTTTGCACTGTTCATCGTTGAGGTTGCTTGCCAATTTGTCCAGGCTTGATGGCATGAATCGACAGGAGTCGATAAACCTAATCTCTATCTTCTTGTACACCTCACCATCGCCATATCCCATACCTGCAAGCGGTATCTTGATGCGAACGTTGAAGCTGATATATTTTTCTGTATTTTCTGTATTATGCACCCAATATCTTCTGTGTTATATTTTTCTCCAAGTTCCCGGATAAACAGGTGCGCATCGTACCCTGAAAGATTGTGGAAGATCACATGTATATGGCTAGGTATCTTATATTTGAGGTTACAGCTGTTATGTGCCGGGCCCCTATACAACCCTGTGTAGTGACAATGGTCTCGAACTTTGCGGTTATTCTCGCAGTCGTCAAACGGCTTTAGGCAGATATGACAGTGCGTGGCCTCGTCATATTCCCTTTTTAGGACCTCTGTGAGTTCCAGTATGGGTTGCTGCGGGTAGGTATTATATAACCGCTTCACCTCGTCTTCCAGGTGGTTCACGAACCTCGTCACGCAGTCCTTGCCTCTATAGACTGTTAGTGGGTCTGGTACGGGTCCATAGGCAAAGGTACTATAGGTACACCAGCCAGATGGTACATGTTTGTTCAGTTTTTTGGTTTTAGCCCCCCTGTCATCCTCCACCGGGATGAGTAGACTCTCGAAGTCTGCATATATAGCAAAGGGAACTATAAATAGTTGTTGGCCATCTCTATAGAATAGCCATTTCTCAGTCTCGTTTGGCATTGTGACCTTGACAGCCTCGTGGTCCTTGCAATATTGATAATGCTTGTCCCTCGATTCAACCGTAGGAAAGGCCTGTAGGCAGTTTAGGCAAAAATGCATTTTTGCCGTATTTTTCGAGGTCTCAATACCTAGGAGCCGCGATAGGCTCTTCACAGCTGTGTAGTGGGTTTTTTTACCATCCGTGATGAGCAGCAGGTTCACCCGCTTGTTACGTCCGTTGTGCTCCGATCGACGTAGGATGTTGATCCTCACATACAAGACGTTTACCGCAATGTCCTTGTTATTCTTCTCGAACTTGGATATGCTCTTTATGCTTGTGGGGAACTCTATACCCTCCCAGTTATAAAGGTCTACGTAGGGTCTCATCTGAGATATTCTATTCGGGTTCCTTCCTATATCTTCATGATGTAGGGATACAATGACGCCCCACCTGAAACACTCTTCATCTTCATTCACTGGGTTAATAACGGCCTTCTTTGATCCTATCCATTTAGGCAGTTCTATATAGGAGGAGCCCCTTGTTAGCCTCAGCTTATGAAGGTCTACATCAAGGTGTAGTATTTGACTAATGGTGAACCCGCTCTGAGGTAGTGCCGGATGTTCCACGTGCGTCTTGATTTGGGCAAAAATCCTATCCAGCACGTCGTCTACGTTGCTACCCTGGAGGACTGAGGCCATATTTGAATTAAAGGCCTTCTTCACCTCAATATACTCATCGTTGACCCCCTCCATATTTGATGGCTTCTTCCACATGATCCACAGCGACAGCTGTACCTTTGCTGATCCCATATCTTCTACCTGCTCCTCAATCAAGTTTTTCACGTTTATTCGCACCATCCCTATATACCCGTCGACGTCGGCTCCTCTTATGCCGGGAATGCGGAAACTTCGAAAGGTCCTATGGAGGGCATGCTTATGTTCCTGTGGCGTCAAATCTTGCCCCGGTTGGTCATATAGATTTTGAATACCTTCGAGGTGGTCTTCCTCGGCCTCCTGCTCGACCTCAGCCTGAAGGGTAGGTCCCGCGATGATGTTATTCGCACCATCATAGAGATTTATCACCTTACGCCTGAAGGCTGTATAGGTTGTCCTGACCCCCTCTTTTATAGGCTTTGGAACAGCGTCTACAAGCCAGCTAAACCACTCTTTCATCTTATCCCCCACAACCGAACGATTTTTCGACAGTTCTTGTTTCTCGAGGGGGTCCATATCCTCGGACGGTTTAACTGGAGCCCTCTTAGGTGGCCTCCAAGCATAATGTGGTACATTCCCCGATGTTATGGGCCTAGCCAGTTGTTTGGGTGGCCTCCAGGTATAATGTGGTTTTTCCAATAGAGCAATCAATTCAGCCTTGCGTAGCTTGTAATACCTCGTAAGTCCACGGCTTTTAGCAATATCTCGTAATTCTTTTACAGTGTGTGCGTTTATTCTATTTATTGTATAGATTTTCGATTTACAGAGGATTTCCATGTGGTCAAAAACTAACACAGTCTTTACTGCGCATGCGTTGATTTTTTGATGATTATTAGAGGAGGATGTAGGGGAGGGGGTGTGATGACATTTATGGGAATGTGATGCTATTTATGGGAGTGTAATGACGTCAGCGGTGTGTGGGGGAATTATAGGGACTTGTGCTAGAATTATTTAACTCATTTGCTGAATTATAGGGAATTGTGTTGGATGGTACTGGATATATATGGATAAGCATGGCATTATAGGGACTTGACCTTGAATTCCATGACTCAACACCGCATGGTACTGGATTTATTGGGTTTGACTGTGGCGTGCGCGTGTGTGTGCGCCTAGGAACTTGATGTGCCTGCGCGTGCGTGTGCCTGTGCCAGAACATACATTTCCCTATCTCTCGGTTTGTCACAGCCAATCAAAAGGCTCTCCCTCAAGGTGAGTTTGAAATCGTTAGACTCATGCGATAAAATCGAAAAAACATCAAAGGAAGGAGTATCGATACCTTGTATTTAGCATTCCTCTGCCTCCTGTGAGGGATCCACAAAAGTAGTCTATGGGAAATGAAACAGGTGTAGAGTGTTAATGTTTACCAAAATAAAATGTTATCGTTTTTTGTTGCTGAATGAATAATACTTTCTTTTTTAGTTTTATGTTTCCTCACTTATCCAAAAGAGCTATGTAAATATTTTAATTTTTTGGAATGTAAATAGAATGCAGGTGCAATGGTACTACTTCTTTGTTTATTTCTCCTAAATCTTAAATAATTTTTCAAAAAAAAAAATGTAGAATAATTTTGAAGAACGGCCGGTATTCTCTATCTTTATTTTTATCTTTATTGATTTTCGCCAGCGAAGGCGGAATCTTTAAAATCGCCTGAGGAGATAGAGAGATAGAGAGATAGATAGATAGAGACAGCGCAGCTAGGCTGGACGCCCGAAACTTATCCAGGCTAAAGATTTTTTTCTGAGAACGAGGCTAAAATGAGTTTTAAGCCAATAAGAATCCTAACAGTGCAACAGATTGTTTTATTATCCAATGAACAATACTTTATTTTAAAGTTTATATGCTATCGAAAGTTAAAGCTCGTGCAGTGTAGCATAATGAAGATCGTCTTATAATGCGCCATCTTTGATGTTACGTCATTTCTTTCTGTACAATTTTTCAAGCACGTAGACTAAAGCTATATTCAGCAGAACTAATTAATTAATTAATTATTCATGAATTTTATTTTTTATTTATTGAGTTGTATTTTAACATTGCAGGTTAGTTACAATAATAATTGAGAATACTCAATGATTTGTTTACCCCATAATTCTCCGTTTTCAAGATCAACTTCAAATTTTAAAATCTTTTAGGCTAATGGCGGAAATCTTCAAGCCCCTGGGCTTCTTGTTTAACGTTATTTCGTACTCGTAAATTCAGTATAAAACTCATTTTAAACAGATATATAAGCTAAACAACAGCTCCTTAAGGTTACTACCTCGCAACCGCAATTGTAATGTAAATATGGACATTTAGCAATTTCTTACATCGCATTTATAATATATTTTTGTGTTAAATTACTGCGCGCTTGTTTCTCGCTTACACCCAATACAAGTTGACTGTCCTTTTATTCTTGTGTGAAAGTACTGCGCGCTTGTTTCTCGCTTACACCCAATACTGGTTGACTGTCCTTTTATTATTGTGTTAAATTACTGCGTGCTTGTTTCCCGCCCACACCCAATACTGGTTGGCTGTCCCTTTATTTTTTGTGTTAAATTACTGCGTGCTTGTTTCTCGCTTACACCTAATACTGGTTGACTGTCCTTTTATTATTGTGTTAAATTACTGCATGCTTGTTTCTCGCCCACACCCCATACTGGTTGACTGCCTTTTATTATTGTGTTAAATTACTGCGCGCTTGTTTCTCGCTTACACCCAACACTGCTTGACTGTCCTTTTATTATTGTGTTAAATTACTGCATGCTTGTTTCTCGCCCACACCCAATACTGGTTGACTGCCTTTTATTATTGTGTTAAATTACTGCGCGCTTGTTTCTCGCTTAAACCCAATACTGGTTGACTGTCCTTTTATTATTGTGTTAAATTACTGCATGCTTGTTTCTCGCCCACACCCAATACTGGTTGACTGTCCTTTTATTATTGTGTTAAATTACTGCGCGCTTGTTTCTCGCTTACACCCAATACTGGTTGACTGTCCTTTTATTATTGTGTTAAATTACTGCATGCTTGTTTCTCGCCCACACCCAAAACTGGTTGACAGTCCTTTTATTATGTGTTAAATTACTGCGTGCTTGTTTCTCGCCCACACCCAATACTGGTTGACTGCCTTTTATTATTGTGTTAAATTACTGCGCGCTTGTTTCTCGCTTACATCCAATACTGGTTGACTGTCCTTTTATTATTGTGTTAAATTACTGCATGCTTGTTTCTCGCCCACACCCAATACTGGTTGACTGCCTTTTATTATTGTGTTAAATTACTGCGCGCTTGTTTCTCGCTTACACCCAATACTGTTGACTGTCCTTTTATTATTGTGTTAAATTACTGCATGCTTGTTTCTCGCCCACACCCAATACTGGTTGACTGTCTTTTTATTATTGTGTTAAATTACTGCATGCTTGTTTCTCGCCCACACCCAATACTGGTTGACTGTCTTTTTATTTTTGTGTTAAATTACTGCGCGCTTGTTTCTCACTTACAGCTAATACTGGTTGACTGTCCTTTTATTATTGTGTTAAATTACTGCGCGCTTGTTTCTCGCCCACACCCAATACTGGTTGACTGTCCTTTTATTATTGTGTTAAATTACTGCATGCTTGTTTCTCGCTTACACCCAATACTGGTTGACTGTCCTTTTATTATTGTGTTAAATTACTGCGCGCTTGTTTCTCGCTTACACCCAATACTGGTTGACTGTCATTTTATTGTTGTGTTAAATTACTGCATGCTTGTTTCTCGCCCACACCCAATACTGGTTGACTGTCCTTTTATTATTGTGTTAAATTACTGCGCGCTTGTTTCTCGCTTACACCCAATACTGGTTGACTGTCCCTTTATTATTGTGTTAAATTACTGCGCGCTTGTTTCTCGCTTACACCCAATACTGCTTGACTGTCCTTTTATTATTGTGTTAAATTACTGCGCACTTGTTTCTCGCCCACACCCAATACTGGTTGACTGTCCTTTTATTATTGTGTTAAATTACTGCGCGCTTGTTTCTCGCTTACACCCAATACTGGTTGACTGTCCTTTCATTATTGTGTTAAATTACTGCGCGCTTGTTTCTCGCTTAAACCCAATACTGGTTGACTGTCCTTTTATTATTGTGTTAAATTACTGCATGCTTGTTTCTCGCCCACACCCAATACTGGTTGACTGTCCTTTTATTATTGTGTTAAATTACTGCATGCTTGTTTCTCGCCCACACCCAATACTGGTTGACTGTCCTTTTATTATTGTGTTAAATTACTGCGCGCTTGTTTCTCGCTTACACCCAATACTGGTTGACTGTCCTTTTATTATTGTGTTAAATTACTGCATGCTTGTTTCTCGCCCACACCCAATACTGGTTGACTGCCTTTTATTATTGTGTTAAATTACTACGCGCTTGTTTCTCGCTTAAACCCAATACTGGTTGACTGTCTTTTTATTATTGTGTTAAATTACTGCATGCTTGTTTCTCGCCCACACCCAATACTGGTTGACTGTCCTTTTATTATTGTGTTAAATTACTGCATGCTTGTTTCTCGCTTACACCCAATACTGGTTGACTGTCCTTTTATTATTGTGTTAAATTACTGCATGCTTGTTTCTTGCCCACACCCAATACTGGTTGACTGTCTTTTTATTATTGTGTTAATTTACTGCGCGCTTGTTTCTCGCTTACACCCAATACTGGTTGACTGTCCCTTTATTATTGTGTTAAATTACTGCGCGCTTGTTTCTCGCTTACACCCAATACTGCTTGACTGTCCTTTTATTATTGTGTTAAATTACTGCGCGCTTGTTTCTCGCCCACACCCAATACTGGTTGACTGTCCTTTTATTATTGTGTTAAATTACTGCGCGCTTGTTTCTCGCTTACACCCAATACTGGTTGACTGTCCTTTCATTATTGTGTTAAATTACTGCGTGCTTGTTTCTCGCCCACACCCAATACTGGTTGACTGTCCTTTTATTATTGTGTTAAATTACTGCATGCTTGTTTCTCGCCGACACCCAATACTGGTTGACTGTCCTTTTATTATTGTGTTAAATTACTGCGCGCTTGTTTCTCGCTCACACCCAATACTGGTTGACTGTCCTTTTATTATTGTGTTAAATTACAGTGGGCTTGTTTCCCGCTTACACCCAATACTGGTTGACTGTCCTTTTATTATTGTGTTAAATTACTGCGCGCTTGTTTCTCGCTTACACCCAATACTGGTTGGCTGTCCTTTTATTATTGTGTTAAATTACTGCGCGCTTGTTTCTCGCTTACACCTAATACTGGTTAACTGTCCTTTTATTATTGTGTTAAATTACTGCATGCTTGTTTCTCGCCCACACCCAATACTGGTTGACTGTCCTTTCATTGTTGTGTTAAATTACTGCGTGCTTGTTTCTCGCCCACACCCAATACTGGTTGACTGTCCTTTTATTTTTGTTTTAAACTTCTGCGTGCTTGTTTCTCGCTTACACCTAATACTCTTAACTGTCCTTTTATTTTTGTGTGAAATTACTGCATGCTTGTTTCTCGCCCACACCCAATACTGGTTGACTGCCTTTTATTATTGTGTTAAATTACTGCATGCTTGTTTCTCGCCCACACCCAATACTGGTTGACTGTCCTTTTATTATTGTGTGAAATTACTGCGCGCTTGTTTCTCGCTTACAACCAATACTGGTTGACTGTCCTTTCAATATTGTGTTAAATTACTGCGTGTTTGTTTCTCGCCCACACCCAATACTGGTTGACTGTCCTTTTATTTTTGTGTTAAATTACTGCGCGCTTGTTTCTCGCTTACACCCAATACTGGTTGACTGTCCTTTTATTTTTATGTGAAAGTACTGCGCGCTTGTTTCTAGCTTACACCCAATACTGGTTGACTGTCCTTTTATTTTTGTCTGAAATCATTGCGTGCTTGTTTCTCGCTTACACATACGTTTCAATGTTGTTTTCACGTCATGATTATACCATGCGTATATTGACGGATCAGCGATTGAATTTAAGCAAATAATTGCATAACCGAGCATAAGTATATTTTCTCCAATTGCATCTTTGTTATAGAATTGTAATATAAACAATGCTGCTGAGGGAATCCATGTGATGAGAAATGATGTCATTAAAAACAAACAAATACGCATTTGACGTTTTAGCAAGCGCTGTTTTTCTTTTTTTTATCATCAGCATCTTTTGTAACAGTTAACTCTACCATTTTTTTGAATTGAGAGCGCGATTGGTGATAAATCGAAGCATGAGCGTACATCAAAATTCCTGGAAACACAATTGATAACACGCAAACAACCACCACCACAGGTATTACACCAAAATAGTTCATGGTAAAAATCGTCAATGCTAATGCAACAGCGCATGCGCAAAATGCAGACAAAAGGAATGTTCTTGCGTTAAGTCGTTGATAGAGGTAAGGGTAACGTATTGCAAGAAAGCGATCAACAACAACCAAAATCATGTTAACGAATAATGCTCCCTAAACAAGTAAGCACAGACTATTAAACCAATATCTGATGGTTCCTGTTGCTGCAAAAGTATGGATGCCACCTTGTTTGGTTATATTCACCAAAACAGCTTCAATGATATTCCATACACCATTTGAAAAGTGAGAAAACAATAACGCCATGAACAATTTATTATTTCTTTGGCTGCGTAAATTTCGTTTGGATATTATGACAACAAATATTAAAGCGTTGACAATTATGATTGCCAAAAATTCGAACCAACAGAAGTATCTGTAGTAAATTAATACACTGTCTGAAAATTGCTCTTTTTTATGGTTCACGGTGCTGTTGGATGTATTCATTGCTGCTGTAGTTCCTTTTAAGAATAAAATCCAATGGCAGTTCTCATAGATCAAATATTTTTTTTGCTTCAAATTATATATTTTCAATCCTATTTATATGCTATATACAGGTGTAAAGTGTTATTGTGGATTTTTTTCCTTTGAAGGATATTTTGTAGTTTTTTTTGTTATCGTTAAAAAGCAATACACCTTTCCCGAATTTCATAAATTATAATAATTATGACGTCATCCAAAATTTTATAATGTTTCTGTGCTCTTCAAATAAGGATATTCAGATAGAATGTTAAATTATCATGACAAAAATGAAGTTTTTAGAGCAATATAATATTCTGGTTGGATTTTATTTAGATTTGAAGAAAATAATTATTTGAAAACGAGGGTTTTCTTAGGAAGCTCGGCTATATGAAGGGTTTGACCATAATTTTTAGCTCAGAATTGAGGCACTTAACTTGGTTAACTTAATTTTGTTCAATTTTGGTCCCAGGTGGTCCCTAGTTACCCATATAGGAGATATTGGGGTTTAAAGGCCTTTTGATGACATCATTAACCTGTTTGTTCTTAAACGGGTTAGGTGACTCAGCTTTAGGGAAGTCCCAGGTGGCCCCTAGTTATCCACGTGAAAGGTGTCGGCAGTTTTTTCCACCCGCTTCCAAGATATTTAGCCCTAAACTTTAAATGCAATGCAATAGCCCTACTAATCATAATTATGTTGTTGACGTCAGTCTAAATGCATTAACGTCGTTCCGTAGCGTCTAGAAAGTTAACAAATAAGACATTTTTCGGCTACTTCAAAGGAAAACGGGAAAACATTAAAATTCATATAACGAATCTTTTCCACTGCTTAAATGGATTTTTCCCTTATTATTTTCATCTAGGATTTTAGGTGAGTATTTAAGTATTCACACATAAGCAACTTGCGAGCGCTCATTGTCACTTTTCTTCTATTACACGTTTCATATTTTCTAAGAAAAACGATTGCTCGGACACTTCCCTGTCAGGCAGGTAAAACATGCTTCACAGAAACAGGGAAAAAACGGTATCTGTTCCTAATGAAGGCCGTTTTGGTATGTCGATCTTACTCGTTGTTTTGACAGTGTACACCTATCGTTTTTCTTCCGTTCTGTTTCATTTCAATGGGTTAAAATACTCCTTCTTTAATTGCGTAACGTTAAGGCCGATATACACAGAGGAATATTCACTTTTTAAATATTCTTTTAATATTCTTCTAATATTTTTTTGATAAATACACGTAAAAATATTAAAAGAATATTTTAACACCTGCCTACTAATTTCATATTCTTTCGTTATTTCTCAAACATATACACGGAAGATTATTACAGTCAGAGTGCAACTATGGATAACTTCGAGGAAGAAGTTGCTCTTCTCATTAACTATCATTGCTACTTGCAAAAGCGTTATTAAAAATAGTAAAAGAAAAAAGCCTCCTAAAAAGCGCCCAGTTTGGGTTAAGGAATGATTACGAAGAGATAGTGGCGCTTATGATGACTTAATTGCTGAACTAAGACTCAGAGATTGTGAAAGTTTTTAATAATAAATACTGTAGCTTTTGAGGTGAGCATATTTCAGACGCATAGTACTTTCTTTCTGCAACCTCGAATCCATGTTCCTCTATGTTCCATTAGGGGTATGCGTGTCGTTGGGCAACCTCGAACCCAGGGCTGTATGGCTCTTGGAGGACCCTGGGAAGGAGGTTACATCGTGGATTTCAATGGTGTACATCTCTGCAGGGAGGTAAAATGAGATGAAATCGCTATGCTATAACTCTATCTATGCTATAACTAACAGACATTTTCACCCTCTTCTAGAAACTCGTGGAATTGGTGGGAGGAGTTGGTCAAACAAACAACAATGATGAGAACGCCAATTATCCCTGAATAAAAATTAGCTATTACTCTTCGTTTCTTGGCCACTGGTGAGTCGCATAAAAGGCTAATGTATCAAATTCGGATCCATAAAACAACTATTTCACAGTTCATATTTATTCCACGTAAATAATTTTGAAAAGAGTTTGGATTACCATTGCTCGTCATTTTTTATAAAAAACGCTGTGTTTACTACGACTTTACTCAATAATAACTGAAGTTTCTTTCACAGTTTTTCATTTCATGTGGGTAATAGCGCAGTTTCGAAAGAAAAAGTGTCAATGACGTCATATTTCAATAGAAGTATGCTAATGCTGTACACAACTCATTGTTTGAATATTCTTTTTTCGCTGAATATAATCAAACTGATTTGATTATACTAGTCGGTGACCAGTGGATAAATCCACGGCTTCGCCCGCATTTTGTGTGTCTCGCTACTGCGGTTACCATTTTGCGTGACAGACAGACGCATACGGGTATTATAATATAGATTCAGCTTGTTTTTTATTCGAAGAATAACGAAAAAATATTCAAGAATTTTTATTCTTTACAAGATACACGGGGAAATAATGGAAGAATATTAATATACTCAAGTTATTCTTTTAATTATTCTTCTGTGTATAAGCTTTTGTAGAAAGTTCTGTGTCCAATTAACAACAACTTCAAAAATTACAGACGAAGGGAAGGGGGCAAACTGCACTCCCACCTTGAGAAACATTCAAATAGCCTAGTAGGCCTTCTGTTAAAATATCACGGCATGCCACGATTGGTAGCCCATGTAGTTCTGCAAGAGGAGCAATAGGTCTTTTACAAGGCTACAATTAGCTTTTTCTATAAATGAACACACTCTTATAAAAAAGAAAAATTCGAACTTTAGTTACATAAATTTAAAAGAATGCAAAAAATGTTTTTAACTGAGATGTTAAAAGTCAAAACCGTTATATTCGTGTTTTTGCTCTTAAACAAAGTTAGTTAGATTTTTCAAATTTGGACAAACAGAAACTGCAGTGCTTACGTCTTGTCATTATTCAAACAGCGGGAATTAATGCTTAACACGCGTGAAAGCTTTTACAACTTATCTATAGGAACTGGAACAAAGAATTTTAATTAAATGTCTAACAAAGCCACTGTTCATATTCGTAATTTCTGAAACTAAACGTCTTGCTTATGTATAGCAAAACATGTGATTTTAAAGAAAAACTACGCCTCCTCAATCACCATGGGTCATGCGAATGTTTACAAAATCTTGTTGGGAAACTTATTGGTAGTGAGAGTGAACACGATGTCACTTTAAGAAGAAGTAAAAAGTTGAAGGTAAGATTCATTTTAAAAAATAGTAGTTTTTTTAATACAACCTGCGTGCCCTGGGCTTTTCGGCTTTTTTGCTCTCTCTTGTTGTAAAAAAACTTAAAAAGGCTTTAGGACGAGGTTGCTTTACAGAAATGAAAAGTAATAATGAAATAAGGTGATATGAACATCAGTCAAAACCAATACGTTTAACAAGAGTTAATTCCTTTTTTTATTTGCAAGCAGCTTGTGCCATGAGAGTTGGGAAAGACAAGTCTATTTCATCATGACATGTGAAGCAACTATTTCACTTGCTGATTATTTTAATTTTGTTTTCTTCCCTGCCTTCTTCTTGCCCTATGCGGTTACTCATGGATTAGTGACTATTCTTACTCATACTTGTTGATTTTATTCATATGAATCTTAACCTACTTTCTTCGAGGTTAAGAAAATAAGTTTCTCTCATACAAAAACTTAGACGCAAACAAAAGTGTCGGAGCAGATGCCTAATTCAAATCCACCAAAAAAACATAAAATATTTTCCCATAGCAAATCCCAAATTAAAACCAACTAATGAGCATAAAACCAGTGTGCCACATCTTACCCTTTTAAATGATAGGGGAATTAATCATCTTTGTTCGGGTGAGTGAGACCATTCAAGTTAAAACATTAAATAAGAAAGGATTTCCCGATGATGGTCACGTGAGCAAACAACAATAGAAGTAACCGATCAAAAACCGCAGAAAATTCGTTTGCGACCCAGTGTAATTTTCACCACCTCAACTATTCCGATTTCCTGTTGGTAGGAAGAAATTATGTTGGGTCTCTTGGCTATATGAATCTTGGTTTTTTAAGGCGGGTACAACATGTGATTTTAACCTTTTTTGACGACGATGTTGGCCAACATTAATTAAATATTGGCCAACTTTTGGCTTATTTTTTCTTACACAATATGTTGGTACCTAAAGCAAACCGGTCCAACATGCTGGCCAACATGTTGGTCAGTGGGTGTTGTTCGAAATGCTGGGCAACATATTGCCTGGTTTGTGCCCGCCTTAAGATATATTTTGCTAGTTATGTATTACGTAGAATTATGGCATTATCCATAAGATGCTGAGAACCAATTGCTGTTATTACTTCTAATTGTGATAACTGAAAAATTACCACCAAAAAAAGCCAAACGCGTTTATATGTACCAAATGTCAAAGTATACAACATAAAAAAACACACACGACACTTTTATCATAATTTGTAGTTCAAAATCTTAAAAACCGATCAAGATTTAAAAAATTGTATGAGTGAGATTGATTTTTTTTTTACTCTACCCCCACCTACAATGACGTAAGTTTTAATTTGATTATCATATTCAAAATGTTGACAGAGCGAATTGAACGAAGGTTTCTGCCTCGAACAATCAGTATTTTTCTTCTAAATAATTGCTTCCTATTACCACCTGCTTTAGGTAGGTTTTTTATTTATTTATTTTTTTTCTTTTTAAAAACACAAAATATGTTCATAATAAAAATGTTCTTTCAATTGAAAATTTTCTTGCGGAAGGTCGTTTATCAAATTACAGAAACATCGTGCATAAAAATAGACATTTTTTTAGTTTCCTTTCCTTTTTCTTTTGCAATGCAATTATTGATACTGTTATTGGAGCAGGGAATTTAAATTATGCTTAATCATTCTTCCGTTTTTGTCTTTAATTATTTATAAAAATTAAATAGGAATTATGAAAAAATTTTATGATTCTGAAAATTGAACTGGAGCTACAGAAACAATTTAATCGGATAATGTTGGCCAGGATAAAAAGCTCTTATACAAAACTGAATAAGAAATAGGAATAAATGAGGCTAGCTGTAGCTAGCGAGATGGCTTCAGCAGGATGCTGCCTTGAAATATACGTTTGTAGCCAAAATTGGTTTGTTTAAGATTTATACATGGCTAGAAAACGTGATGATATATTTATCTGTGAAAGCATACGAAAATAAATATTCCTATAGATACAAAGTATTTAGAAGAGAAAAAGGTCTAAAGGAGACTTACAAACCTGACACCATCACTTCCAAACCAAAATGACCTTCGTGATATTTCTTTTCGTGTTTTCCCATAATTCAGAAATTAAGTTTTGTTTTTCTGACCCTTCCCTTAGTTCATGCTTTTCTTCTTCGATACAAAATGGTAAACACAGGTGAGCGAATTACAAGACAGACTAATCTCTTTTTATAAGGAAAATGAAAACGATGTCTATAAAACCTTTTATTTACTTGTATATTTACGTTGATAATGTAATGCGCTTAAAACTAAAACTAAATTAAATTTTTATGAAAGCCAGATAAATTTTCTATCGAATAGTGTTATTTTTGGCATAAAATGATGAAATGGAAAAACTCAAAAAATTATGTAAAACCTTTTTCGAGTTGCCAACTCTCGAGTCTAAAAGGTACAGACATTTAAAGCTTATCTCATAATAATCCGGCTATTCAAATCTACTCCACTGAAATACTAAAACGGTGTCTCGGTTTTGCTTTTTAAGGTCTAGTTCCGAATTTCTAATATAATTTATTCCATGTTTCTCCGTTGTACTTCTTTAACCTTTACACTGTGATAAAATCTTAACAAATCATTTTTTTAGAAAAAAAACAGACACTCAGTATGCCCAAAACATTAATATTTTAGTTTTGTTTCCATATTCATAAATGCTTGTATCTTTAAGCCTAAAACATAGAAGTGTATAAGCAAAAAATGTTTATTTGAGATATCGAGATTTCAACTTTGTCAGCCAATTTAAAAAAGAACTGAGAAAAAAATGTTCGTGATTTTATATTTTCCCTTTTTATATCTTTTTTCAGTAAAAAAACTCTACCTATATTTTTGATTTTAAATAAATATTTTATGAATAATAAGCTTCCAAACAATTTAAAAAAACGACGACAAAAATAACGAGTTGGGTGTATTCATGTATCCTTAAAAAACGCAACCTCGATCCCAGGACCTGTTGTCTCTTTTTGCATATCGGTCGGCGCCTATCGATAAGCGCAGCACCGATGAGAGACAAAAAGCCCTGGGAATGAGGTTGTAAAAAACGGTCTTCAAAAGAAGTTTATTTCCCAGACCAAATTCAGCCAGACAAAGCAAGGGCACATACCATGCAAGCTCAGTGTGCACTTATAACCTCAAGCTTTGTATTTTACAGAACAACATCAAAACCGGTCAGTAAACCTTTAATATCGTAAAAACAACCTCTTAAAATGTCTTGAAATATTTTCATCACTTATTTGACAAATTTATGTAAAAAGTTTACTATCCACAGCGATAGAAAATAAAAGGTTTAATTTCTTTTGGTATTGAATAATATAAAATTTAGTCGTATTTACGGCTATTGAAAATTCCAAAGTCCGAGCTAAAAACTAAGACCGAGCTTGAGATAGTGAAAACTTGTCATGAAATATGCTCGAATGATTTTATGGTAAATGAATGCGAAACGGTGGTTCCTTGTTGTCCCCCACGGATGATAAACGTAGGCCGAAAAATGAGATTTTTCTTTGTCCCAATATTTTAATAAATTGCGTTGGGATGGGCGTTTCAGGTTGTGAATGGTGATTATCTAATATATAAAAGTCACACGTAAGAAAAGATTTATCAAATATATAGCGAAATTTATTTACTAAAGCGAGAAGAGAATGGCAATTCACAAAAAATCAGAACTATGCTATATCTGGAATAATTTTGTTAGTAAGATAAAAATGGTAAATCGAATCCTCTCTTGTAACTTGCAGTAGTTTTTTGTATCATTTTGGAATAAATAATCGAAAAAAATATATTGGAAACATTTTTAAACTGACAAGGCTAGTTATGACGCTCCTCGCACCGCGATAATCAATCAAAGTATCAATCAATCAAAGTAACATATATTTCAGTAGGAAGTCCAGATCAACCAGGTTACTATGAAAATAAATAAATGTTACAGAGCATGAGTAAAAACTAGAGTAAAGCATAAGCTATTTTACCAAGCTCCTTCTGGCGATAAGTACGCTACCATGGAAACTGGTACAGTAAGCTAAGCTTGTAATGGCACCAATCACCATTGACAGGTCACAAACATTGAACAGCACAAGGACAGAAACGAGACTATACAGGACAGGACATTACATGAAGTGGCAATAAGTGTTAATAAAAGTGTACATAAACAGCAAAACTATTAAATCAGTATGAAGCAAGAGTTTTGTTGCAAGACTTAACTTGATTTCTGTTGAGATCAATAAACTTTGTCTTAGCACAAAGGTTATGACAGTGAGACCAAGATGCTATAGCTTGATGGCGAATAGATTTTAATCCAAAACTAGTAGTGCAAACAGATTGATAGTTTATAAGACCAAGATGTTGAGCCCTAGTATTATACGGATGGGAGAAGTCAACTACAAATGTATTAAGGATAGGCTCTGGTACATTATTATTAAAAAGATCATGTATAAAAAGCGCATTTTGAGCATGAATCAAAAGTCCCTGAACTTCAAAAGACCTAACTCTGAGTAGAGTCTATTTGATGGTGTGGTAAGATCAGCAAAACTGATCAATCGAACAGCCCAGTTTTGTAATACAGAAATTCAGTTAATATTGGTATTAGTATCCTGTCCCCATATTTGAGAACAGTAGTTTATGTGTGAATAGAAAAGTGCAAAATACAATGTAAGCAAAACCTCTTTTGGAACCATGTGTCTTAGTTTCGCAAGGATTCCATTAGCTCTCTTAAGTTTACTAGGAACCATATTGATTTGGGATTTCCATCCCATATCAGCATCTAAAATTATCCCTAGGTATTTGATTGAACTACTAGGATATAATTTTTTACCTCAAATAGATAATTTGACTTCACAATCAAGGTGTTTGGAAGGGTGTTTGAAAATTATGAATTCTGTTTTGCTGGTATTCAGTGCAATTTTATTAGCATTGAGCCAGTGCCAAAGAAATTTCAGATCAAGATTTACTTTCTTGTTTAAAGATTTTATAGAATCATTGAAATGCAACAAATTAGTGTCATCAGCAAAATGGTGTACTATTGAGTGTTTTATTGCATAACTTAAATCATTAATGTAAATTAAAAATAGCAAAGGTCCAAGCACAGAGCCCTGAGGAACACCATATTTGACCACTTTCATAGTAGAATTAGCACCTGATATAGACACATATTGTTGACGATTAGTCAAATAGGATTTAAATAAAGATAAAGCGTTTCCTCTGACTCCATAGTGTTGTAGTTTTTTCAAAAGTATTTCACAATCAACTGTATCAAATGCTTTCTGCAAGTCAATAAAAATGCCACAAGCATATTTTCCTTTGTCCAGTGCATCCATGATTTTCTGTGTCATGTTAAGAAGAGCTTGGGAGGTGGAAAAGTTTCTGCGAAAACCAAAACATAAACCTGTATTTAAAGATAATTAACTCCTATATATACGGAGGTGTGGCACTCGAGGGCTAAAATATGCTGATATCAGCAGCAAAAATCTGAAAATAATAAGGCAGAACCACATTTTTTCAAAATTACCCAGGGTTCCTCGACGTTGTCCATCATATTGGCTAGCGCTAAAACTAGTGAACGAGACGCGGTTGGAAGCTAAGGAATCGTGGCTTGGAACTGAAGACATGCAAAGAAATGCCATGAGTAGTGCAAGGGAAAGAAGAGGAAGTCTTAAGTAATTTTTTTTCATTGGATTTACAAGAATTTGAGGTACCCCACAATGAGAAGTAAAGAACAGAAACGCCTTTCTGATGTCTGATGATGAGGGATGGTCACATCTGGATAATATTTATTTTGTGATTTTAAGCTACCTAGCTAGTACCATGCCAGCACTCCAGGGGCACATTTGTTATTAAATAATTAAGTGATAAAGTACCAGAGCTAAATATATTATTTTTATGTAGCTAGCTACACAAAAGATTTTTCAAGGCATTCTGTCATTTTAAATAGAGATAGCTAGCTAGCTATTTGGACCTCCCATAATAGTGAACAGTCAAGACTTGAGTATATAGCTAGTTAGTTATGCAAGGCATTGCATGTTGGTTAAATATGTTGTCACGACAAACAGAAACCTATTTTTCATAAATAAATTTCTGCAAATGTTCAGGTTTCTTTTATCGAACGGGAACCTATTTTTCATAAATAAATTTTTGTATATTTTCAGTTTTCTTTTATGAAATAACAAAATTTGGGAAAGTATAGCCAGAAGTAATGTTCGCTTGGAGCGGGAAGACCTAAAGTCTCTGTCCAGGTTAAGACTTAGTAAAGGGTAAACTGTGTCACATGGAGGACACTTAGTGTAATGTGTTACAAATCCAGTGGAGCGCTTATAGCATTAAAGGTATATATAATATATTTTTCATAAACCAACATTCACAGGACTTATGATGAAGCCTATTGTCACTTCTGCAAAGCAAATACAGTTGTTTAGCATTTTTCATTTTGCATAATAAGTTCCTGTGGATATTCAAAAATTAATTGTGAGTGGCACCAGGCTGAGCGATTAGTGCAAGTAAACGTGTTGCAGATCCAGGTGGACAAAAAAATAACTTTCTAACCACTTGTATTTATACGGCATAAAATTTGGATTATGTATTTGGCACTGTGCCTTAGAAGCACATTCCCACTTTCTCTGAGCTGGATAAGGTATTTGGTCCTAAACCTGGGACACATCTTATCTGTTTGAATTATTTTTAATCCTGAGAATCACTTTGAATGTTTTCTGTACACATGGCTTGTCAAAATTGATATGCTGTCAAAAACAGTTTATCGGCGTCTCCAAAAATGGCTGAATTCAGGAACTCAGAAACAATGATAGTAGTAAAAAAATTTTTTGGGTTCATTTCATCAAACTGGTCTAAAAACATATAATACTAAGTTTCAAATCATTATTTCAATTTTTACTGAAGTAATAGGACTTTTACTTAGTATAGTTTTAGCATAGTTTTTCATACCGCTGACACCAAAATGGCCGCAGGGACTAATCGGTTTGAAATTAATTTATAATATTTTAATAACAAACTTTTTCTCTTAATGTGTTTTTATTTTCCTGCAAAGTTGTTGCATAGCTTATGTATATGACATTAGGATAAGGACGAAAAAGTTATTGTGGGACAAGGGTTTTAAACCTTAAAAATTTCCAACGAGAAATTTGAAAACTAATAAATGACAAAATCACAAAAGTTTATCTTAAAAATTTTTAATTTTTGTTAATGTGAAAGTAATCCACATGAAAAATTTCTGATGTTTTTTATGAAGAAATCTTCCATATTAACCATATGGGGTACCTTGATGAACAATGAATTTTCCCGCAGATGTTCTCAAATATGTGTAATATAATTTTAAAAACTGTGATGTAATTTTCCTCTTAAGTTTTGACTTTTAACCCAGCTAAAAAGCTCAGCCTTGTACTTTCATACTTAGTCTAGCTAGCTATAGCGAAAAAGTTTAATATTCAAACTTGACCTATTTTACTGAGTATTAAGTAATAAATGCTAGTTTAATCCTAAATCTAGCTAAGCTACCTGTAGGAACAACATCAAACAAGGTCGAGGCTGCTCTTATTTGTAAACAAACCCAGTGGTATTTTTGTATTAAGTACCAAATTTTATGTGTGCATTTCTTGCGCTTATGAGTGTAACCAAAGTGCCCTGTACGTAAATCCTAAATATTTATGTCATTGGCTCACTCTTTACGAATTACACCACGTAACAAAGAAACCGTGCTTTGCTATTTCCCGTAACCTATACCGAGATTTGGTCGCATAATGTTAAATAGGTGTATCAATTGTCTTTAATTTTGGGCCTATTAAATATCCTACTTTCTACCCAGGCGGTTAGATAAGAGGGCGTTTAAATAGTATGGGGCGTTTATTTGATAATGTGCGATCAGTTAAAACAAATCAAATCACAGTTGATCTGGCTGGTGAAATTACTTTTAAATTCTTTTCTTTTATTTTAGAAAGCATGGAGCTACGAATAACTATTCTATTTCTTCTCGTAATATCTGCCAATGCGTTTTTTAAAATTGGACGAAAAAGATCTCCACCGTCAATACTACAAGAAAAGAAACATGAAAAGATAACAACAAGAATAAATCAAAATCGAAAGCTTTTAGTAAATGCACTTGTGCTTCAAACATTTCGAGAATTATTAAAAAAACATACACAAAATGTTCCAGTTCAACATGGTATAACAGTGAACAAAAGACAGAGAGTCAGAGATGCGCGAGAACAGCAATAATATGCGCAAAGCGAAGCGCATATTATTGCTTATTATTATATTATTGCATATTATCAAAAACTGTTTATAGTTCTTAGTGTAGTTTTTATTATATTTATGAAGATATAAAAAGTAAACTAATTATTTGGTTTGATCTAATTCTTCTGTATTTATTTCTATTTATATACACACAAGAAACACGTAATAATGTACTGTGGGAATGTAGTGTAATTTATTTTTTTATTTTTCATATTTTCATTTCGTATAGATTTGCGTTATCTCATCGCAGTCCAGCAAGGGTGAATATATTATGTTAGGCCATAACCATACTTTTAGGGTCGTTACGTTCCGGAAATAATATTTCCTCAGTCGTAGGTGGCCTTGTATTGTAAGATCTGTACGTTACCAAACGGGGCGGGACGTGAAACGAAATCTTTCAGCGCCGACACCGGAGTGTATTTTGGTTCAGATTTATATATTAATATGTATATTAATAGATATTGTGCAATTACCTGCTCCTCACAATATCATATTTTCGGGCTAGACCCCGAAACCTTAACTATCAGATAACCAATTTGTCAGCAAATAGGCTTAGAGACGAGGTTCATGCAAAACACAAAAGGATGATTGATTAAAACTATTTTTAAGATATTTTACTTCAATGACGTCTGTTCGAAAATGAGACAGGCCATGTGATTGGTTTCCGTCATTTATAGAACAAAAGAGCACGTGACGTGACGTGACGTGATATTTTATATGATTGGTTTACGTGATTTATACTACGGCTACTCTTCCTGCAGATTTCAAAATTTTGGCAAGTTTAAGTGGATGATATGATGGCAATTGAGGCAGAATATCACAACAAAAGCATGTTATATATTATCATATCCAATCAGCATAGAGATTTCAAAAGAGATTTGCAATAAAAGAAGATATATCCTTAATAATTATTATTATATAATTGTATTTCTGTATGCTAAAATATAACAAAAATGTCTATTTAGCAAAAGTTAAATATTTTATCTTTAATTTTAGGTATTGCACTGTTTGAAGTGACGAGTATGATAGAAAAAAACATACTTTCGTTAAAATATATGTCTGTTTTCATAAAAAAAGGCTTACTATACTAGCACAAAGTGTTCAATCTACAATCACCCACATAATATATTGAGACTTTTCGATTTTTGACAAAAAAAATTTCACAAACTCGCACCACAAGTCTTCTCAAACTCGACGTACTGCCTCCAGGCTCACGGAACTTCAGCTTTAGGGTCTTAGGAAATTCTGAATTCAACTAGTGAAACCGAAAAGTTCACTAGAACGAAGCCTTACAGTGCTGCTATAGGCTAATTATAGCTTTTTACATGTTTAAACCGTCTCAGTTGGAAAAATGGACATTTGCGTCAACGGCCATTTCTGGTTTTTTGATAGAATTTCTAGTTTGTCTCAAAGATTATGTGGATGGTTGTAGGCGCATTTAATGATTTCGCTAAAAATGTCGATGTTAAAAGATTAAAAAGTGTAATATTGCATTAAATTCAAGGATTTTGCGAAAAGAAAAGTGGTGAATATGTGTTTCTCACACTCGATGGCGATATTGGGAAAGCGATGTTCGATTCGTCAATGGATTTCAGTCAAAGAGATGACCTAACCGTAGCAAAATGTGCAAAAATCACTCAAAAAGTTTCATTTAAAACAGTGCAATATTTTGCGGTAATATTACAAACTAGAGGAGACCCGGCATCGCAAGCCGGTATAGCACCACAGAATAAATGTCTTTCCGCCATTTTGGTTTGTTATCTCCTTCCCTGGGAAATAAATTTTGTCAGAAATAAGTCACGCAATTGACATATGTATAAAAGACGGTCAAAAAATTCCATCGGTTAAACCGTAGAGGTCATATTGTCATGATCCCAGGGTCCATTTTGTGAATATCAAAATGCAATAATTTGAGTACAAATAGGATTATTGGATTGAAAGTTGGTATGGGGTGCTTTTAAACCAATGAAAATAAACTACCATAAAAAAGTTTCGTAATAGCTATACTTCGTGAGTTTCAGAATTTAGGCATGTTAGGGGAGGGCGATGAGACTTTTCGAAGAAAATAATAGATTTTAACCCAATAACAAAGAAATAGGTACAATTTTTTATCAAAGTGATTTCTTTAAAACCTGTGCATATGTTAAGAAAATTTCAAACCTAATGAGTTTGTCATTACTTTTTAAGCCTAATGTTGATTAAGCTCGACCCGGCAAATTTTTATAGTAGAGTTAATGCCTGGCATTATAGACCACCACTCAATTCATTTTGACATCTCAAAGGATGTCTGTCTTCCTTAAACACTACAGCCTATTAAACATGTGACACATGCAATAATACGTCATAAAGTTTTGGTAATATTAGTTTTCACCGTATACTCAAATTTTGTTATTCAACGAACAGAGTGACGACAAAGTGTTTTTATCTTCGATTGAAAAAATAAAATATGAGCCGCGAAGCTCGCTTCCGCTCAATCGAATAAGTAAAAAAAATATAAAAACAGTTTACTCACACTGTTAATAAACTGCTAGTTAAATCAATATACACACTCAAAAGTCTACCTAACCATATTTCGCATAAAAGCATTAGAAGCACACATCTGTGACTTGTTGCCATGTTAGCTACACGTTCACCATAAACAATAACATAAAGTTATGGAAGGTAAAAAAAAAGGAATAAAAAGTGTTAGCTAGCTAGGCTTGTAATGTTTATGTTAAAAATCAACTTGGTGAAGATAATACAAAAAGTAAGAAAGAATAAAGTTGGCTAGGATGAACAGTCAGGGTAAACACTTAATTAGGCGACGGTAGGCTAGTTAGGGCATACCACCTATTTAGGCGACTCATTGTAGCCTAGTTAGGCCATATGTAACCTAGTTAAGACATTACAATATTTAATGGCTTTTCACACATTCCTAAGAAAAAATCGCAAAAACTCTTTGTTCAGAATGGATAGTCTATGCAACCATGATTCCAAAATTGTCACTCGTGCCTCGATATGTTCGCGCAAGTAAGAATTATGTTAAAATGAAATATATAACCTAATTAGGTTACGTGTCGCCTATTTAGGTGACGATAGTAAAATACGCAATAATGTAATGAAGATATTCTTTCACAAAACGCAAAAAAAAAAAGGTTTTCTTTTTAAGATGGATGTGGTAACAATTACTTTGTTGGCTCTGTAACGTTTCTTTTTGATTCACATCCTGTTTTAACAACGTTAAAATCTTCGTCAAACAATACCACGTTTTCGTCCGCCATATTTTTTTTTCCTGTGGCGTGCATGGCTGAAATCCATTATTTAAAACAACAAATATTGCCACACGAGGTTTGGGCCATAAGTTGCCAATGCGCGATGCAAATAAGACGATAATTGGTCAAAATTGTCTGCAAAGTGGACAGATTTGATTCACATAAAAATTGTAGTGCGAAACGCAATGATTTCGACGTATTTACAACAGAAAGTTTTTGTTCGCCTAGTTAGACTACGGGTAGCCTAATTAAACTACATCACGTCGCCTAACTAAACGACTCGCCTAATTAGGTCATGCCGCCTAATTAGGTGTTTACCCTGACTGATGAACTGCATTCTACCAAATTAAACAAAAAACTCTAGCTATCTGGCTAGCCAGCTACTGATTACAATGTACGTTGCAGCCAAAATGTTAAAACTGGTTTGTGTAAAAATTATATGTTGCTAAAAACACTTTGAAATATTCTCTAAATTATAAAAATGTATAGAAAACAAATATTTTTACAACACACAGCATTCGGAAGATAGGTTAAAAAGAGATCATTAAAATGGCTACCAAAAATGCGCTTTTAATTTTCAGAAGAAAGTTGTTATACTTCGACCCACGCACCCATGTCCCTAGGGTTTCAAAATGCTGGGCAGGGGTTAATGCTGTGACTATAGGTGTAAAAATCCCCCGGTTTTTTAAAAAAGGAAAGTGGTATACATTGCCGCACATACAGGCAGACGTATACGAGTATTATAATATTATAAATATTACAGAAATAAACTACTAACTTAGAATGCAGTTTAGATGACTTTATTAAGGAAAAAATCCTAGAATCTTTTAAAGCTGGGTATCGCCAAGAAACAAAAAATAACACGGAAAACGACTAAACAAATTCCCTCCCCCGTATACAGACGAGTGTGATGAGGTGAGTCTATCATACCAGTGTATCTGTGAATGGAACCCAACCAGCAGTTGAATCGTTATTTATTCTCGGTCTCCTTATGTCTCGTATCGGTACGCAATGTTGATGGTGTGCAAGCAATATGTGGCAAGGATTGGACACAGTATAGTTCAACTTCTTCTTGAAAATCCATATTAAAACATTTTCTATGCCATTAAGATATTGCTTGAAGTTCATTAAACGTAATATATTTGATGTAAATGTATTATTCCTGACGTAAAACATAAATACATCATGACTGCCAACATATTTTTGGAATCGTTCGTCACAGTTCGGACTTTTCCTTTGTGAGTAGTAACATGGAGTAGTAGCCGGTTGTCTTGTAATGGCGTACATTATTCTCTTCTCTTTCATATGTTTATAGTTAATTCGATCCCAACCTTTTCCGAATAGAATATCTTGATGACCAATCATAATCAATTTACCCGAAAGACATTTCGCTGCATATTCAAAATACGCCTGTATTGAAACTGTTTTATTTGCTAAATGTAGGACAAGCTTTTGACTGTTCTGTAGTTTCAGCGAATGTAAATATCGCAAGGTGCTTTCTTTTTCCAGAAAAACCAAAATCTGTTCAATGTGTGGATGATTTAAGTTGGATTGTAACGTATGTAGTAATTCACTCAGCCTTGCTTCGAATTCTTTGACAGTTGGTGTTCTGTTGTTGTATATTAAACGCTCTGTTTTGTACGATTCCTCGTATATAGGAACAAAGTTTGTGAGAAACAATGGATTAGTTATGTTAACAATGTTGCTTCTGTTCGATTGAAAGCATCCTTTCAGACTAAGTTGAGCATTGTTATTCTGACCATGTTCCATCTGTGGGATGAGAGTGTACCAAAAAGTTTTAATTCGATTTTTAGAAACTTTAATTTCAATGGAATGGTTGATCGGACGTTTGATAATTTTTATGCCCTTGTTGGGACTTCCAACGCCAATTTCAATAGAATGGTTGAACGGACGTTTGATAATTTTTAATAACGGTTGAATGGTTTGAAAACTGTTGAATGGTTTGATAATTTTTATGCCCTTGTTGGGACTTCCAACGCTATTTAGTCTCCCCGAAAGATTTTTTCGCCTAACATTAAAAATTGCGATGATGGATATGGTAATAATTATACCGACTTTTAAGACTTTTCGAATTAAGACTTTTCTATTAATCATAATTACCTAATAATTTAGTTATGATGAGCGCCCTGAAAATAAAAAAAAGGTTGACGTAATGATTAATACAAATCTGGCTTGTATTTTATCCCTAGTACCCATGTGAAGACCTTAGTGAACAGGTTAAATCATAAAATTTGTAAAAATGATATTATATATTGTTTTACGAAGTCAATGTTTTCTTTATAGTCCTTTGAGAATTTGAAACTAGTGTTTTTTATCTTAACAGTTATCTTAACATCTTTAAAAAAATGTTTTTTCATCCAGTGTATTATATCTGACGACGTAATATTTTACTTACAAAAAACTCAGTATTTTTGTTGTATGTTTTGACTCCTTTTTATTTATAACAAAAAGACACTAAAATTGATTTTTTTAAACTATTTTTCTTTCATTCTATGTATATAGAGTTCAGGCCTTGATATTTATGTACTTTTTCTAACTCTTATATAGCTTTAATTTTTCGGAGAATTCCGAGGTGCTTTTTTATTGTTTTTAGAAGGATTTATTATAAATAATAAATAAAAAATAAACCCATATCTTTGAGAATTAAAATTTACGTATTAAATCACCAATCACCATTTTTAACTTACCTTGAAGTCGTGATTTTCGGTCATGTAAAGTCTATTTATCCGAACTAATTTTGGACTATTTAAAGCGGATGTTGGTTTATGATCACTGAGAGAGGACAAAAACAACAACTAAAATCATCTTAAATATCATATTGAGCATTCAAATATAACTAAAAATGACAGAAAATTCCACTGCATATATCGGATATCTATGATTTATTCGATATAAGTACTACCTCGCTTTTAACTCAAACTTTCAAATAAAATAAACTTTAAACCTTTTGAACTAGTTAGCTAGCTATATCCTTTGAAGTTGCATAGAAACATTTAAGTTTATTGCACATAAAGCTAGTCTAAGCAACAACATAACTTTAAATTTTTTTAGAGGTATTAATTACCTTCTTAAAGCTAGTAACATAGCATTTTTTAACAAATACAGCTCCTCCGTGTTGTCTCATTGTCAAAACAAACTTTCAATTTACTGATATTTAATATATTTTACAGACCGTAGCTTATTTTACCGCCAAAAAAGAATACCGAAGGAAAATTTTTCTTTTTTTAGAAAATAAAAATAAAACAGTATCAAATTCATTATAAAAAATTAATTATCCATAAACAGGTTGTTAGACGTCTATGTGGTTCTAAAGTGTGTATAATTTCTTGCACCTCGACCTTTTATGTGATCCGTTTATTGCACGCTATTCATTGGAAATTGCGGGATTGTGTTTATCGAATCGTTTCGTAGCCCCTTTAAAGCCCAGAATAACAAGTCAGTTACTGCAGTTAACTTAAGCTGTGTACTATACGGGCATTATAATGAACCGAAATAAGTTGGCAAGTGTGACTGAGACTCTTCTACAGTTATCGTATTACAGTTTTACGTTATTAATTGTTTAGAAATTGTACAAGTGATCTTTCTTTAACTAACATTAAAACCATTCCACGTGCCTTTCGATTTGGCAGTGGGTAATAAACAAACAAGCCGAAAAAAATGTGCATATTAACTTGAAAAAAATGCGCATGTTAACTTGTATTTTTGGCGTGAAACAAAATTTAAAATCAAAGACCAGTTTAACAAAGAATGAATAAATATATATACAGTGGAATCTCTCTATCTCGACTACTCTCTATCTCGAACTTCTCTCTATCTCAAACTAAAGTCTCGGTCCCCTTGTGGTCCGCCTAAGGTATTTTCCTTTCTTTATCTCGAACTTTCTCCATCTCGAACAAATTTTTTGGTCCCTTGCGAGTTCAAGATAGAGAGATTCCACTGTATATTTAAAAAAACGTGAAGGAAAATGTTTAACAAAACCAAATAAAACAGTATTCCATATTTATTTTTTACCTTATATAAAAATCTGTTTCAGTTAATATAACATGTATAAGTATGAATATTGAAATGTCAAAAATGAAAACATATACCTGACCAACAGAGTATCTTCCCTATCTTCAAGAAAACTGTTTCCAGCTTTTTTATTCTTTAAACTTTATTTTGTTTAACTGTGATGATTGTTAAATACCTTTTATATTTCATTTCAATTCCAAGAATTCAAACACAGTTGTAGCATATCAAAACATGTTGGAAGGAAGTTGACAAAGAATGGTTTCTTTAAAAAATTTATTGTTACGTCAATATTTTGAGTAGGAATTTGTGCTTTTTACAAACAGATTATGACATTTTTTTATTGAAGATTTATGATTTCTTGGAAATGATAGTTTAGTAGACGATGTTTCAAAAGATTCGGGAAAGTAAAGTAAGTATGTTTGCAGAGGGTTAATAACCGTATTATGTCTTTCGGTCAAAATCGGGTCATGCTAACCACGCGCGAATTCTGCACGCTGCAAATAACAAATTAGATATATTTTTATCAACTTTGTTTTGATTGCCCGCGTATTAAACCAATCACAAAGCCCGATTTTTACAGATAACCAATCACAAAGCCCGATTTTTACAGATAACCAATCAGCAATTACTTTTCGGCTATGACATGATGACGAAGGAACATGACACAATCAGATCAAGCGTGATGACGATCATTTTGAAAACTGTGGCATTTAGGTTTGTAGGTCTGTTTTTTTTGTTTTTTTGTCTTGTAAAAGCTTTGTTTTTGTTTGATATTTGCTTTTTATATGTTTTTACAGGTTAACACAAATATACTGTCGCATTTTCTAGCCATGTACAGTATACTCTCGATAAGTGATACACCGGATAACTAGGACGCCCGCTATGTAGTACACTTTTTCTCGGTCCCTTGAACTTGCTTACCCTATTCAAGCAAAAAAACTTCGCATAACTGGGACCCCGGATAACTAGGACGCCCGCTATGTAGTACACTTTTTCTCGGTCCCTTGAGGCAAAAACTTCGGATAAGTGGGACATGCAATGGAATGACTTCATATTTTCTTCTTGAAACAGAAGACATTGCATTGATTTTAATCAAAAACTTGTCAACAAATCTATTCTACACATGTTATATGTTATATGGACACATGTTATGTTATATTGAATGGAATAGAAAAGTAAATGCAATTATCACCATTTCTTATTTATGAATTTAGCCTCAAAGTCCTCTTGTTCGCTAAGTTTTACAAAAAATCTCTCGATAACTAGGACAAATTAAGCCTTTGTATGAAAACCCCACTTACAAGGAAATTCGGATAAGTAGGACGCCCGGTAAGTAGTACACTTTTGTTCGGTCCCTTGAGTGTCCCACTTATCGAGAGTATACTGTATAAACAAACCAATTTTATGATTTTGGCTACAAACGGATATTTTTAGGGAGCATCCCAAATCCAGGTAGCTAGCTAAGCATATTTATTGCTTTTCTTTTAAAGTTCTATTTACCTTTATATAACAGATTTTTATCCTACCCAATACATTATTATTTTTTTTGTTATCTTTAACAATCTGAGTTTTACTCAGCTGCACCTGGAGTTGTGACTGCTGTTACCTCTGGCTGGAAAGTGAAAGTAGCCAATTATAGTTGGCTGCAACAAAATTTTTAAAGAAGCGTATGCTTAATGGAGTTACGTATCTCACCTTATGTTGTAATATTAAAGTCAAAAGTTTATTGATTCAATGAGACAGTCTTGATTAACCTTTGATACTTAAGGTTTACTTCTTGCCCACAATTAATTTCGTAATAACAGGCTGTGTTTTTATTGAAGCTGACAATGAATTTTAGCTGTTTTATTTAAACCGAAGTCGCACTGATGTAAGCACTCCATACACGGCTGTGCGACATGGTTTACCTGTACTAAGCGCTTACTCCAGGAACTTATTCCGCAAAATAAAAAAATGCTGGCTGACTGTTTTTGTTATAACAGGGCAACAACAGTTTGTAACCTGTGGTTTTAGTCCAGCTAAAGTTGTAGGAACGTTTTTTTTACAAATTTGTGAGTGAAGATAAAAAAGTAGAAAAGCTTTTATATCGCGCGTTCGATTTGTTGTTGCATGTTCCCGATCTGTATGTTTATGAAATTTGGCGCTATCTCATCTCAACAAACTTCATCGCTCGAATCCGGCAGTATTTTGTGGAACAGGGACTCAAAACATGAAAAAAATATTATTGTTTATCATGACAGATATTTTTTAAGTCCAAAGAAGTTTAAAAAAAGGTTATAAAATGCTGTTACTACTATATTACGTAAAATATTCTTGGTTATTTGAGTTCACCCCATACGGCAACGAAAATTCTGTAAAAAGTTACTAAAAAGATATATAGATACTTAGTTGTGGAATATAGTTATTTATTTGTTATTATAGTAGTTATCTTAGTATATTTTAGGATTTAGAAATCTATAATTTTTTTTTCTTGCTCAAAATTTATTTTGTGGCTGCCACAAAATAATCTTTTGTTCGCCTCTCCTGTCATGCTAACTTCGTCCAGCCTTACAAACAAAATGGCTTCTCGCGGCGGTTTTCGTCAAAATATTTCTAAATTTTCAGGGTGCGTGTAAATGAGCTAATCGAAAGGCTGCGATAATATCAGTGGGACTTTTACACGATAGCAATGGGAGGACGCTTTGAATGTTGAATTCATGTATTCAACACATTAAAGGCAATATTTAATCAGATTTTTAATCACGAAAAAATCTCCTATAAACATTGTTTCTCAAGATAATACTTTAGACTAGTTAAAAAATAAACTTTTATTTTGCTGTTACTTAAACCATATCAACCTTCTCTTTATCAATCCTCGTCACTTTCAATCGGTATACACAACAGCAAGTTGTTGTTTACCACAAGTTTGCGAATCAAACACAACATCAGCAACTGTTTCAATGAAGTTATAAAGATTTTAATTTTCTCAAAGCTTACCTGCTTGTAATTCAAAAACTTAACCAACCGTGGATTCTCTAATGGTAGAGGACCGTATTTCATGGATATTGCAGTCCTTTGAACGTGCCTAACTGTTTTCCATCCGTTGAAGTATTTCTCTTTCGCATGAATAGCAAAATCATACGGATCAACTTTTCTTTGGTTTTAGTATGTTTCTACGCGTTTTTATGCGTTTCTACGCACGAACTGTTTAAAATCATAACTGCTGATGTTTCGTTACAACACTATGATGTCTTTGATTTTCAACTTATGTCGGTATTTGTAGTACATAAAAGAGTAAGCGAATAGTGAGAAGGACCAGCCAGGAGACATGGCTCTAAAACATCAAGTTAAACCATCAATAATTAAGGGTAACCTGCCTTGAAAGCCAGTTTGAGCGTTTAAGTTAAAGTTAACCAAGTCTAAAGGGCTTACAGGTATACTGCACAGGTATACTTTAGAGGTATACTTTACAGGCACAGTGTACAGGTATACTTTACAGTTTACTTTACAGGTATACCTTACAGGTTACTTTACAGATATACATGTAAACTCTACACCACACATATACTGCATTATTACTTAAAAAAGAACTTTCCTGCAACATCGGTTCGTCGGTTGTTGTTTTGTTGAAGAAGTAGCTACTCGTGGAAGTTGCAAAATTTATAGTAACTTTGGTTTAAATAAAAGTACTCGTTAAACCCTGTCTTTTCCCCGTCATAGCAAAAACAGCCACCCTACCTCTTTGAATGTGCAGATTTAGGTTCCTGTAAAGTCATAAAATAAAATAAAAGCAAAAGCCGTGTTAGAGCCATATCGCTAACTTTGAGGAGGAGACTGTTGTTGATTCGACACTCAAAGGTGCAGCTAACCCAGCTACATTTTAAGTATTGAACATTAGGAAATTGTTTACAGATTGTTCAAAGTACAAACACAAATTGTATCTGCTTGCTTTAGCTAGTAAGTCAAGGAAAATTGACCAGGATAAAGTGCATTTGTATTTAACTAAAAGCTAGCTAGATAGCTAGCTAAGGCTCTGATCATTTTATGATGTATTCACGTTCGTAGCTTAAATTTTAACATAAGTGTTTTTAAGTCTTTTATGTGACTAATAACCGTGTATAATACAAAATATTTAGAAAAGAAAAATGTCAAAAAGAGCATCCGAACCTCATATCACCACTTGTGAAACAAAATGGCTTTCGTTGCATGTTACCGTTGAAATTTCGAGGGCGCAAAAAAACTTTGACTGGTTATCAGCAAAAATTGAGCCGTGATCGTTCAAAACAAACCTAGTAAAAAATTGGGTTCTGCGGAATTCCAAAATTAAGCTGCGCACAACCGCTACTCCGGTACCATTTTGACGCATGTTCAATATTATCAAAGATATTACGTTTTGCATAAAAGCTGTGAGTGTTTTGTGGTAATCCATTTCAGTTTCCAATATTTAATATCAGAAATCTTTCATATTTTCAACAGCTTCTTGCTCCTTCCGACATGCGAAAAATCTAAGACGCAAAATACATTTACGACTGCTCTCTTTTAAGGTTGACCTGTTCACGATTAATAAAATAGTCTTCAACTCAATTTTACTACAATCCACCAGTAAGCAGAAAGTAATAAGTCGCTAATTTTCTGTAGTCTACTTTTATAAGTTCGTATGTTAAGTAAGAAACTTTTGAAACCCTGCTACGCACACTTTCTAATATGCTGGAATTCCGAAATAATTCGCGTTAGGGCCGACGAACAGTGTAAAATTCGGGAAAAAGGGTAATGTTGACGTCATCTTAAAAGACAAGCCCAAATTAACTGCATCTAGTATGCAAATTACTACTTGTGGAGACGAACTTTCGGGTTTTGCTGCCTTTTTCTGACATATTTTTTATGGGATTGTAGTTTTAAAGTAGATATGAAATACGACATATACAAATGGATTGATGTAATAGGTCCGTTGTCAATATTAGATACGTGTAGAATGATTCAACGCAACGCAACAATTAATTAGGGATAATATACTATAGTACTTTTTGCAGAAATGATACGAAAAAGTTGCTTTCATTAAGAAAAGATGGATGTATGGAGCAAGTGTCATTCGTGACAACAAATGCGCATAAAAATAAAATATTCCGTACTGTTGGAGTCACTACTTACACAACTCTAGATATTGAAACACTAAGTTATGCGGAAGAATGTAATAAAAGTGATCACTACAATATGTATTATTTTGAATGCATGATTCTTTTCTCCATTGACTCTAAAAGTTACAATGACTATAATATTCTTGCGATACTACTTCCCTCTCAATTTCTTTCAACACCAAACATGGTGAAGTAACTTTTCTTTTAATTTTTCTCGCAAGTGTGGACATGTTTTTTCATGGATTGAATGTTGCTTCGAAGAACTTGCAGTCGGCCATCTTGATTTGTTAGAGAGTCGTCAACATTGGTGAGTACGTCTTTCAAATCCTTAAAATGAAAATATAATTTGTTTTTGTCACGTTTTTTAAGATAATCCGAAAAAAAATATGCTCGTTGATTTCCGCCAGCGAAGGCGGAATCTTTAAAATCGCCTGATGAGATAGATAGAGAGATAGATAGAGAGATAGAGACAGCGCAGCTAGGCTGGACGCCCGAAACTTATCCAGGCTAATGCCTAAATCCTCGTTTTGACAGATTTTTTTATGAGAACGAGGCTAAAATGAGTTTTAAGTCAATAAGAATCCTAACAGTACAACAAATTGTTTTATTATCCAATGAACAATACTTTATTTTAAAGTTTATTTGCTATCAAAAGTTAAAGCTCGTGCAGTGTAGCATAATGAAGATCGTCTTATAATGCGCCATCTTTGATGTTATTAACGTTTCCCTTTAATAATTACGCCATTTCCTTCTGTACAATTTTGCAAGCACGTAGACTAAAGGACCTGATACACTTGTATAATATCACTGAAATATACCTTATAATATCAATATAATTTCTTAAAATATGTTTAAAATATGGTTATAATTTCTTATAATTTCTTATAATATAGCTATAATATGTATAATTTCAACACCTGGCATGTGCGTCATAACCTCGTGATTTGCTGCATGGCTATAATATTTGAATAAAATCAAACGAGTTTGATTTTAATAATATTATTGGTGATCTGGTTTCGAATGCCTTTTGTTTGTATGACAATAGATCTATAATCTGCTAGCGTTGTTGTGGCAACGATGTTATGAAATTAAATGAAATTAGGACGATATTATAACAAATTATAAGTATATTGTAGAAAAATTATAACTATTATAGAATATATTTAATGATATTATACAAGTGTATCCTGGCCTTAAAGCTATATTCAGTCAGAACTAATTAATTATTCATGAATTTCAATTTAAAGAGGAATTGTTGAGGCTGAATATTTTTGGTGAAAGATAATATATTATAGCTATAAAATCGTGTGTCATAAAAGAAAAAATAAGAATATGTAGTCTGAAAATAACCTTTCGTAACTGATTATGTAAAAAAAAATTTGCTGCCACCTTTAAAGATATTTTCCAAGTTGTTTTTTCAGAGAAAAGGAGAAAATAGATAAATTTTCAGCCTTGCCGTTGTTCTTATTTTGATTTTATTGTTCATCAATTTTCAGGTTTATTATTTTTCTTTTAAAATTGTTGTTATAGATGTAAGTTAAGTTAGCTATGATTTACAGTTACTCAATAATAATAAAAAATTGAATTTTAAAATTTTAGTAGAATATTCAATGATTTTTTTCCCCCATATTACTCAGTCCTCTTCAAAGTTCAGTACTTTTTCAGATTATTGCTAATGGCGGAAATCTTTAAGCCGCAGGGCTTCTTGTCTCTGTTTAAAAAGTCTTTTGGAAATTAGTTGTGCTTCATGAGAAAGGTATGTTTTCGCGTATATTAATTTTCGCGCAAAAGATTTGTTTTCGCGTAATTTCTGTACCAAATTTCGTGCAGGAAAGCGAAAAAATCAACAAATATAAGTAAGCGCAGAGAAAACATAATCAATACTATTAGCTAAGCACCAGGATGGCGTCGGAGGCATAAAGTTTTCACAGGCTCCTTGACTGAGCATAACTTCTGTTCAGCATGTGATTTAATGCTAAAGTTTTGAAACTTTTCCTAACTTTTATCAGAGCTTGTAATGAAAAAGATTAGGTATTACATTTTGGAGAGGGGTATCCATTTTTTGGAATCTTTCTTTTGAATTTACGCCTGACATTCATGTAATAATGTTGTATTGGTTACATTAATTTTTATTTCATGTAGCTATGCAGGTTAACAAGGGGTTGCTAAGGAGATATATGGGTAGGACTAAAATACGTACAAATTTGAGGAAAATATCAATCCACCAAAGCGTTGTTATTCTTTGAATGAAATTAGTATGGAATAACTTTGCTTAATTAGTGTCGGGAAAAAGGCTGAAATAGACTATCATTTTTCATTGATCATTAAAAAATGATTGCGATTTTCGAAAAGAATATCCTTTCTTTATGCAGCATTACCATAAACAGCAGATGTATTGAACATTTCCTTTTTTTGTTTAAAACTGAACCCATTGTTTAATGATGTGCCAAGAGACAAACCCATTGAACAATTTGATGTTTTTTGCGCGTTTAGCAAAATAAAGCGATAAATATTTTAAAACGAAACAAATGAAGTAACAGAAAAATGTGATTTACAAACATCACGACAATCAGTAACAAAACTTCGAGCGTTTAATTCATTAAATCAGACCTTTGAAAATGATGTATTTCAGCCTTAAGTAACCCGATTCCAAATTTAACTTACCCGTTTGATGGACAAAAGCGTTTTTTCTCCATCATCACTTTCGTGTTTGGGAATGATAGAACGCTTGTACCCTTGCATTGCATTCTGATGTATCAAATGTGTGAATTCCAGCACTGTTGAACCTTTCTCTGTTTTCAGCATATGATTCAGTTGGTTTCGAAGAATTGGCAACGCATACGAGTCCTGTTTGTTAATCGCTTCTTCTGATCGCTTTGTGAAATCATTTAGTCCTAAAAGAGCGAAAAGAATTGTGATATTTTTGCGTTGCAAGTCTAGAAATAAAACTAAAAAACGTAACATATCATTTTCATAATTTCTCTTCCGTCAGTCTATGCAATTTAGGCTTAAATGTACATGTCGTTTTTTTAGTAAACTGGTTGTGCAAATTATCAATTCATTTTTTCTTTGACATTAAATTTTCGAAGAAATTAACCATTGCTAAACGTTTCTTAACTCTGTGCTGGCAAGAAAATGTTGACCAGTTTGTTAATAAGTTCAGGTTACTGTAATGGTTGAGACACAAATTCAGTATATTCATTATTTCTCCAAAAAATTTATTAGACATGAAAGCAAATTAAATTGTTCATAAGATATTATAAGCATAAAATTTAATTTTTTTCCAGGTAGTCAAAAATCTGAATTTTTATTTTTCACTAAAGAGTACGAACTCCACTCCGTTTAATTTTTTTATTGCGTATATTTCTCAACCAGTTCATCATTCAGATAAGCGCGTCGTTTTTTGCTTGCTTTTTCGTGCGTTAACACGTCTCTTTTATTAAATAATCCAAATCTACATATATTGTGACAAAGGAATTTGCATTGATGAGTAGATGTGCAAAGTTTTGCCGAGATTCTCCATCGTGTAGGGGACTCTCCGATGTTTTAGCGAAAAACATATTTATATTATAGACAATTCAACTCGCTTTTATATTCAATAAATTATTTTGTAAAAAAACAAAAGAAGTTTTGAGAAATAATGAATATTATGAATATGTGTCTGAACCATTATAGTATCTTTAATTAAAAACATATGTTCTTTCCTACTCATGCATAAAGCTGTTGACAATATGCCTAAAACTCACTTGAAAAATGCTTTACATCACAAAGCAACTCTCCAGCTCTCTATCACAAAGCTTAACGTAGCAACTCCGGATGAAATGTTTAAGTAGCTTGTTATTAGTGTCGCTAACTAGTTTGAATTATCTCTGGCAAGGGAACTTAAAAATGCACCCAGTCAGATTGCCAATTTATATTTTATACCTTTGTCAAGTTTGTTGTACCAGAAATATGCGTCTGATTTTTCTTCTTCCGTCAAGTTATGCCGTTGTTCTATTAATAGAAATGACACATTTTGTTGTGACTCTTTATATACAAATTATACAATACATTATTTTCAAAAAGAAATATATATCCTGTTTATAAGTTTGTTTACGAAGTTACATAGAAGTAGAAATATTAAGCGTCAAATTCGAATCTTTTCAACACAAAAAAACACTTGCAAAGGAAATATCTTTTACTGTAGATAATACACAATTGAGGGAGCTACTACGAAATGGAGGTAGCTACTACGAAATGGAGGTAGCTACTACCAAATGGAGGTAGCTACTACCAAATGGAGGTAGCTACTACCAAATGGAGGTAGCTACTGCAAAATAACGATTTGTTTGGGTACCTAAATCTTGAATTTTTGATTTGATGCTGTCAATTTTGCTTCTTTCCTGACGGATGGTGTTTTTCAGCATGTCTCTCTGCTGTGTAATAGACTTGGATGAAGAGGCCAATCCATCTGTAAGACCTTCATAATTTTGAAGAGCCCTTTTTACTCGTTGACATGGGTTCATATTCGATTCTATAGATGATCAAAACAAGCATTGCTATATACGATGTCTTAAAAGCGTGATTTATACAGGTTATCATTGCGTATGATTGACACGGTGAATGATTAAAAAAGGTATTGTTACCAAAATCAAGAAGTGTTCTTTTTGAACCAGTGACCGCATCATCTTTTAATGGCAAAGAAGACATTCCAAATAGCGTTATCTCTTGAGGCTTGAACCAAGGATGAGGTGCAAATGCAGAAATAATCTCTTCTCCTGAAAAATATGGCGCATTAGTTTTGTAAGATATTACAGTGATGCGTTATAACAGCCTGGCGTATAATTTCAATAGAGTGAAAGAAGTATCATAACAACCTTTTTAGCATAAAGATGAAAGCAAAGGTTTGGTTATTACAAACCTAATAATTTCATGAAAAATAAGAACAAAAATAAATCAAAGCATTTGAACCTAACATTTTTAGTACAAGCCGCGATAGCTACTTACGTCTAGCATTGTGATCAGGTAAAGGTTCGTTCGCTGCTTTAAGATACTTCATTTCTTTTCTAGTTGGAACCGTAGTACGTTTTGGAAGTTTTTTTATGAATTCTATAGTATCTGGATGAGGAACAGTACCCCTTTTTCTCTTCATTTCTTCGTCATATTTCTTTGCAGTTTCAGTAGAAACCTATGGTTGCACAATGTCATAAAAAGTAACGAATATAAATGACCAAAGGGCTCAATTAACTCGC
Organism: Hydractinia echinata; assembly: GCA_030067915.1. Classification (NCBI taxonomy): domain Eukaryota; kingdom Metazoa; phylum Cnidaria; class Hydrozoa; order Anthoathecata; family Hydractiniidae; genus Hydractinia; species Hydractinia echinata. The sequence goes on from JASGCC010000033.1 coordinate 473,432, forward strand.
TATATGAACATTTATTTTTAGGTTGATTTTCTTTTGGAAAAAAGGTGCGATTTTAAATTAAGGTACCCCCATGCTAAGACTTACTGATGGGTTTTGATACCCACAGGCTGTGGAAAAACATGCTGGGGAATTAGTTTGTGCTTTCCTTTCATTAGCACAAACACCCAAACCTCAGCTGCTATAGTAAAATAAACAATATCTAAGTTGGCGTTCACTTGAGCATAAAAAGAAATTCCTTTTCTATCTTATTTTTTCTTATCATAATGAATTTTTTGCGTCAAGAAAAGATCTTTGGACATTTCATTTCTTTTATGCTGACTTTAATCTTATTCTTCTTTTTGTATTAATTTTTCCCCTAGCTCTGTATCTGACAACTTTAGAAGGTAAGCTTGGTTAAGATCAAAACATTTTCAGCAGACGTCTTTCTTGAAGTTAATCAAAATATCAGCCATCTTAGTATATCAAAGGTTGAGTATATGGAGTATATTTAGACGTACTGACTGGTGTGCACTGTGGTTTAAGAACACTTTTTGGAATTCGGTTTCAAGGAAATATTTTTATAGCCACTACTATTGAAATAGATGTTGAAAATAGGCACTCTTGCCGTAAGAACATTCTAGAACCTTGTGTACTATCTAGAAATATAAGGGACATTGGAGAATATTCCAGAAATAAGATAACTATACTAGAAACTACTAATAGTAAATATAGAACATCTGGAATATACTAGAACATTCTAGAATATCTTATCTTTAATATATAAATAGGAGAACGTCTTGTAAATTTTTAGAGTCATAGAGTCATAAAGTTATTGGAGCAGTCGAAGCAACTCTGCAAATATATAAAGTTTACATTTCAACAGGTTATGGGCCCAGTCTATGCCCAAGAAGATTGAATATTTACAGAAATAATATTTAAGAAGAAGAAGCCATCTTGTGTGTCCGACGAGTTTGTTTTGATTTTGGTTTGGATTGGTGTAAAGTTCGCACGAAAAATCGTATTGTGGAAACCCGAAACGGATTATCCGGATTAGTTGAATACGGAACAAATGGCGATGGAAAGCACCAAAGTATTGATAAAACCATTGAATGGAACAAACTATGCTACCTGGAAGGTACAGTGTAGAATGGCGTTAATCAAAGATGGACTTTGGGGAATTGTTGATGGAAGAGAAAATGCTCCAACTGAAGAGAGAGAAATTCCGAAATTTAATTTGAGATCGTGCGTTAGCAACGATTGTTTTGTCGGTGGAACCAACGCTGTTATACCTGCTTGGACCAGATCCAGAAGATCCTACTGAGGTTTGGAAGAAGTTGGCAGACCAGTTCCAAAAGAAGACATGGAGTAATAAATTGACACTACGCAGGAAGTTGTATGACTTGAAGTTGAAAGATGGGCAATCTGTTCAAAAGCACGTTAAAGCTTTGACAGAAATTTTCGATGAACTTGCAATTATTGGAGACCCGTTGGATGATGAAAGTAAAGTTGTTCATTTGTTAGCAAGCTTACCAGACTCGTATGATATGCTAGTTACAGCTCTGGAGGCTAGTGCTGAAGTACCGAAGCTTGAAGTCGTAACTGAACGATTGTTACACGAGGAAAGCAAGCGGAAAGATAAGGACACTTTGGAAACGAATGTCAAAGCAATGACATCGAATCATGGAAATCCAAGAAAGGGACCCAGATGTTATCACTGTGGAAAGATTGGTCATGTGAAACGATATTGCAAAGAATTAACGAAGAAGTTCGAAAGACAGACTCCTTCGACGTACGGTAAAAATCGAATGAAGCCGCAAAATGTGTGTACGGCTGAAGAAGAAAAAGATGATGACGAAGAAATCATCAGTTTAGTTGCTGAAAATACTTTGGCAGTCAATGGAAAAAGTAACTGGATAGTTGATTCAGGCGCAACATGTCACATGTGTAACGAAGAGGAATTGTTCGAAGAAATTTCGTCACTTGAAATACCACAAGATATCACTGTCGGTGATGGATATTCAGTACAAGCAATTGGAAAAGGAACAGTAACCTTGGAAATGAACATTTCAGAAAACAGAAACGTTGTATGCAAGTTATCTGATGTCTTATTTGTACCACAACTTTCGTACAATTTACTTAGTGTATCAAAAGCTGCAACAAATGGAAAGAAGTTTCAGTTTGAAGATTTCAAATGTGACATCGTGGATGCGAAACACGGAATCATTGGTACAGCAACAAAGCATGGCAACCTTTACCATCTCAACTGTAATGGATTGAGAAATAAGAAGAATCACACAGTTATGAAATGTGATAATAACGCTACAACAAAGGAAGAAATTTGGCATAGAAGATACGGTCATCTCGGTGTGCAGAATCTTAAACGATTGGCAAGGGACAAACTTGTTGAAGGGTTTGATTATGATGCAACAAAGAAACCGACATTTTGTGAACCGTGCATTGATGGGAAACAAAGCAAAATACCGTTTCCGAAGACAGGAGGAGATCGATCGAAAAATCTCCTTGGTATAATCCATAGCGACGTTTGTGGAAGATAGAAACAAAATCACTTAGTGGTGCAGAATATTTTGTTACATTCATTGACGATAAATCAAGATACGTATGGGTATATGTCATGAAACACAAAAGTGAAGTGTTTGAGAAATTCAAAGAATGGAAAGCAACTGTGGAAAAATCGACTGGAATTCAGATAAAAACGTTTAGAACTGACAATGGTGGAGAATATACATCCAAAGAGTTCGAAGACTATTTGAAGAAAGAAGGTATTCATCATGAGTTGACAATTCCGAAAACACCGCAACAAAATGGAGTTGCAGAGAGGATGAACAGAACACTCGTGGAATCTGTAAGATCAATGTTAGCAGATTCAAAGTTACCAAAACGATTTTGGGCCGAAGCCTTGGCTACAGCAACGTACCTTCGTAACCGATGTCCAACGACAGCAGTTAAAGGGAAGACACCCTTTGAAGTATTAACTGGAAAGAAACCAAATGTCGAAAATCTACGAATTTTCGGATGTGATGCGTATGCTCACGTACCAAAAGATGAAAGAAAGAAACTTGATTCAAAAACCAAGAAGAGTGTATTTCTTGGATACGGTGATGGAATCAAGGGATATCGTCTATATGACAACGACAAGAAGAGAGTCTTTTACAGCCGAAATGTGACATTCAATGAAATCTGTGGTGAATTGAAAGACGACCGTGACATAGACGAACCAAAAGTAGAGATCGAATTACAACCTCGTGAAGAAAACACAGATAATCAAATACAGGAGGAGCAAGAGCGACAAGTAAGAGAACGACGGCCTCCTGATCGTTACGGAGAATGGGTATACATCACTCAAGAAGAAGATCCAAATACATTTTCTAAAGCAATCAAAGGACATGATGCAGACAAGTGGATGCAAGCAATGGAAGCCGAATTGGATTCTTTACACAAAAACGAAGTATGGGAGTTGACTGAATTACCTCCAAACAGAAAAGTTGTTGGCAGCAAATGGGTATACAAAAAGAAACAAGACGCTGATGGGAATGTGGAACGATACAAAGCAAGATTGGTTGCACAAGGATACAATCAAAGATATGGAGAAGATTATGACGAAACAACTTCTCCGGTAGTGAGATTCGAATCAATACGAACGTTGATTGGATTGGCAGTCAAGAAAGAACTTCACCTACATCAACTCGACGTTGGAACTGCATTTTTGAACGGTGAACTTAAAGAAACCATATATATGAAACAACCAGAGGGATTTGAAATTCTAGGAAAGGAACACTTGGTTTGTAAACTCAAGAAAAGTATCTATGGACTGAAGCAATCATCTAGATGTTGGAACGAAGCACTTGACAAACATCTAAAGAGTATGGGCTTCAAACAATCAAACAACGATCCTTGTATATACACGCTTGAAACAGATGAAGAAACATTCATAATCGCTGTATATGTTGATGATATCATACTGGCCGGAAACAATCAAAAACGCATTGATGAATTTATCAAGATGATTGGAGATAGATTCGACATCAGAGACATGGGGAAGATGAACCATTTTCTAGGAGTCAAGATAGAATATTTTAGTGCAGGAAGAATTTGGATTGGACAACCAAGTTACACAAGAAATCTACTCAAGAAGTTTTCAATGGAGAATTCCAAACATGTGGCAACACCTGTAGAGATTGGAAGCAAACTCATCAAATCAAATGAAACAGATAAACTCGTTGATCCAGAGATGTATCAATCAGTAGTTGGACAATTACTTTACCTTTCTACGAGAACACGACCAGATATCGCTTATGCTGTGAGCAATGTTGCCAGATTTTCATCAAAACCGTCACAACAACACTGGATTGCCGTTAAGAGGATCATGAGGTATCTTAATGGAACAATTGATTATGGTCTTTTGTACGAAAAGAATTCAACAATAGAAGGATTTTCTGACGCAGATTGGGCTGGAGATTTGAATGATCGTAAATCAACTTCTGGATACGTATTCATGATGAGCGGAGCAGCAATCAGCTGGAACAGCAAGAAACAAACATGTGTAGCTTTGTCAACTGCAGAAGCCGAATATATTGCATTATCAAAAGCCTCACAGGAATCGATTTGGCTACGACGACTTTTAGCAGACATGGGAGAAAAGCAGCCAAACGCAACAATCATCAATGAAGATAATCAATCAGCCATCGCAATGACAAAGAATCCTCAATTTCACGGACGAGCCAAACACATCGATATGAAATATCATTACGTAAGAGAGCAAGTTAAATCAAACGAAATCCAATTGAAGTACTGTCAAAGTGGAGATATGATCGCAGATATAATGACGAAAGGAATCGGACGAGTACAGTTTGATAAGTTGCGAACGATGATCGGATTGAAGAACCTTACGGACTGCGAGTGAGGAGGAGTGTTGAAAATAGGCACTCTTGCCGTAAGAACATTCTAGAACCTTGTGTACTATCTAGAAATATAAGGGACATTGGAGAATATTCCAGAAATAAGATAACTATACTAGAAACTACTAATAGTAAATATAGAACATCTGGAATATACTAGAACATTCTAGAATATCTTATCTTTAATATATAAATAGGAGAACGTCTTGTAAATTTTTAGAGTCATAGAGTCATAAAGTTATTGGAGCAGTCGAAGCAACTCTGCAAATATATAAAGTTTACATTTCAACAATAGAATGTTACCTTAAAGAAGTGACCAATATTTTGTATAGACTAAACCTTTTTACTGCGTTTGTTACCGACAAACCATTTACTAGAAGATAGAACTTAAACTTGTTGTATTGAAAGGAGAATTTAAGGTAGTCGTTACCCAGTGGAAAATACGGCGGAGGATTGTCCGTCATATATTTTGACAGACAGACAGGCACACAAACAGGCAGGCAGGCAGGCGGGCGGGCGGACAGACAAAGGATGTTCCTCACGATGTACGTTTACAGCCAAAATCTTAAAACTGCTTTGTTTAAGATTTATATATAAAGAGATATACTTATCTTAACATGTAAAATCATATTAAAATCAAATATTAACGGAAAAAAAGTTAAAAAACAAATCTCAACACCATAACATTCAACATGAAACTTTAAGCTAACTAATGCTTCTTTGAGGGTATTAAAATCCTGTTTCCTTCATACAAAAGCTAGGCAAATGAGTCAGAGCAAATCCATAATTCAAATGTACAAAACACAAAATACTTTTTCAGGGCAAGCCCCGAATTAAAATCAACCAATGAGCACAAAGCCAGAATGATTACCTTTTACCCCCCCTTATGGAAAGTAAATAAGTTTTTTCGGGTGAGTGAGCTATTTTCGCCCAAAATATGTATAAAAAAAGATTTCTCGAATGATAACTTGTAAACAATAGATGTAACCAATTGAAAAGCGAGGTCAGTATTCTGACCGCAGAAAAGGCAAGCTGAATCTTTGAGGGTTTTTTCATATTTATTTGGACAAAATCTTAAAAATTAAAACAGTCCGATAAAAACATGTATTAGTCGTTTTTTAAAATTACACGTCTGTCCATCAAAAACTAGTACTGTGGTTAAATATAGTTCTAAGCACACCAGAAAAATTTTGATTTGAATTTTTCTAACAGTATAAGCTATACCTCTGACTCAGCGTCCTTTTCAGCATCTTGTAATTTCTTCTCAGCATCTTTTAAAGTATTTTTCTTCGCGTCTGCTTCCTCTAACTTTGTCTCTGTCTTTGTGATACCTAGAAAAGAAGTAATTTAAACGCGATCTATGAAAAATATGCCACTATACTTAACGGATACTGACCGGTTTTGATGTTGTACTGTAAAATACAAAGCCCAAGGTCAAAAGCTCAGTCTGTGGTTAATTTTTATTACCTGACTGTATCTTACGGAAGCTTATTAGTGCCATCTGTACTGACCTACTTTTCAAAAAAATTTATAAGTAATTTTTTGAATTATTTTTATTTTTCCACTTGTTAATTTTTTTTACAAGTGGTTTTGTTCATTAAGTATTTTTCCACTTGTTAATTTTTTTTACAAGTGGTTTTGTACATTAAGTATTTTTCCACTTGTTAATTTTGTTTACAAGTGGTTTTGTGCATTAAGTATTTTTTCACTTGTTAATTTTTTTTACAAGTGGTTTTTTGCGTTAAGAATTTTTTCCACTTGTTAAATATTAACAAATGGTTTTCATTTTTATCCTCCACGTGGTGCTCTGTTTTCCTGCCGTAGGCCGTAATATTTGTTTTGGAGAGTGGCGAAGATGGCGGACAAGAGTAGTAAGTACAATCTAGAAACAATAAAAAAATATCCTTTTTTTTATTCTCCAAACTTCAAAACAGCTTTTAAACAGTGTAAAATGTTTTACCTCAGAGTTAGAACCACATGATAGTGCATCTGCCATATTTTCGTTTCGTTTATTTACAAAACGCTTTACCGCAGAGGTTGAATATCGCAGCTCTTCCAATTTAATTTAAATAAACAGAGCGATGGAGCGTGCCGTTAAAAAAAACCACTTAAAAAATATTAAGTGGTTGAAAAAATAATTTTTAATAAAAAACCACTTAAAAAATATTAAGTGGTCTAAAAAATCTTTTTTAATAAAAAACCACTTAAAAAATATTAAGTGGTTGAAAAAATATTTTTTAATAAAAAACTACTTAAAAAATATTAAGTGGTCGAGGGAATGTTAAAAATAACCACTTGTAAAAAAATATAAAGAAGGAAAGGTTAAAAACATGTGTAAAACCATTTAAAAATGCATATGAAGTGAGCAGGCAAAAGTGGCACTAATACGCTTCCGTAGTATCTGGTCTGCAAATAAATATTCCTTTGTGAACAAAACAAACAAAACTATATTTTTAAGTTGCTATTCCCAAGGCACCAACGAAGAAAAATGAACTAATTAAATGAACTAATTAAATTACTCAGACGGGGTTCAAAGTAAGCTGCAGGGCAAGCATTTTGAACAGACAGACAGAATACGGATATTATTACAGGGTTAAATCACAAGTAACTGTATGATCCAGCGTTGAAGGTAAGTAATGAATAAATAAGGGCCGTAAACTGTACCACACCTCCAGTATACAGTATGTCGCAAATAGAGTGAGGCGCACACAGCATTATGACCTATGACGTGAGCGCATAGTACAGGTAAGTATATCACAGGTTAATTGAAACTGTTGTCTTCTTGAATTAATAAACTTTTGACTTTCGCCAAAGTTTCTATTACAGTAACAGGTGTAGCTACTTAACTGCATTTAGCATGAAAAAGATTATTTAAAAACTTTGTTGCTGCCAACTGATGGCATTTGGCTACTTTCTTTCTTTAGTCAGAGGTAGCTAACAGCTAAGTTGCCACAACTCAAGTTGCACCTAATCGGTCTTCGTTAGCATAGCCCGATCTTAGCATGTTTCCTTTCTTTCCCCCCTCCATCGGCATGTTAAGGTCGAGAAGAGCTTGAATTGGTAATTAGCAAAAACCGAGCCTCATGGTTGGTCTATTTACGCGTGAGCGGTCCAAAAAAACTATCAGAATGGATATCAACATGGCTACTATCAAAATGGTTATCAACATGGCTACTATCAAAATGGTTATCAACATGGCTACTATCAAAATGGTTATCAACATGGCTATTATCAAAAGGGCGGTCTACATGGCTACTATCGAAATGATAATCAACCTGGCTACTATCAAAATGTTTATCAATATGGCTACTATCAAAATGTTTATCAACATGGCTACTATCAAAATGGTTATCAACATGGCTACTATCAAAATGGTTATTAACATGGCTACTATCAAAATGGTTAGCAACATGACTACTATCAAAATGGTTATCAACATGGCTACTATCAAAATGGTTATCAACATGGCTATTATCAAAAGGGCGGTCAACATGGCTACTATCGAAATGATAATCAACCTGGCTACTACAAAATGTTTATCAATATGGCTACTATCAAAATGTTTATCAACATGGCTACTATCAAAATGGTTATCAACATGGCTACTATCAAAATGGTTATTAACATTGCTTCTATCAAAATGTTTATCAACATGGCTACTATCAAAATGTTTATCAACATGGCTACTATCAAAATGTTTATCAATATGGCTACTAAAAATGTTTATCAATATGGCTACTATCAAAATATTTATCAACATGGCTACTATCAAAATGGTTATCAACATGGCTACTCTCAAAATGGCAATCAACATGGCTACTATTAAGATGACTATCCTCGCAGCGCTTATTGGTCAATGTGTAACAGCGCGCGTATACATTTTCCCTATTCGTACATCTCGGAGCCAATCCAGGTGAATAAGTAGCGACAAAATATAACAGACAAAACATAAACACTTCAACCAAATTTTAGGCGTTTTAATAAAAAATGTATATTGTTAAAGATCAAACGAAATTCACTGGATTATTTATTATATATATATTTTGGTTAACATGAATTTTTTCTTTTTATCATAAAAATAATTAAATTATTAAAACCTTTTCAACAAAATAGGACTTTTGGAGGCTAACATTAGCCAGCTAACAGTATAAGACAGCCAGTTAAATATACTTAAACTGGGAACACTTAGCTAAAACTAAAGCTATATAGCTAGCTATTTATGCTTAGTAAAACACATTATAAAGAGAAGCAATAGTAATGTAAAAATAATAACATTACAGTGAGCAGTGAGTTCAACAAACCAAAGTTTTCCGTTTGTTAGTCAGCTAACAGCTTTATGTAGCATTTTGAATTTTAGCACAAACACATTAGTTACGCGTCAGGGGATATATACATTAATTATTCAACAAAATGTAAACAAACATGGTGGCTAGTTTTTTTTAAAAAAAAACCGGTAAAATATACAACTTTTGGAATTTGAGGCTTTTAAGTGGCTTTTCCTGGAAAATGCGAGTCTGCTTGCTCCAGCGACATAAAAACTAAACGTCTGAAAACATCAAAGTCCTTACTATTTGTGATTTCAAATCCACTTCAAACTCTAGCCTTTATTTTCTTCTTCTAACTTTACGACTTTACTTCTAGCTCTAGCTACCACTTCTCACTTCATTTCTTGGACTTTTCTTTCTCTGAATTACTTTTTGCACTTTTTTCAAGACGAAGGGACCGTTTTCTTGTTGTTGTTTTTGTGTCAAGGGTTACCATTTTTCGGAAAAGAAAACATCAAAAGCCACGGGACCCGGCGTCGAAACGCCACAGCCACAACGGCTGTCCTTTACATACCGCATTTCGTGTGTCTCGCTACTTAGTATACCATTTTGCGCAGAGTCACACAAACGACTCTTATTATAGAGATGATTTAGATGCTGAAAAGGTTAAATGATCAAATTTGTCAAATTTGTCAAATGCTGGTTTATATTTACGATTTACTTCTAACTTTAGTTATTAACAGCTTGATTTCAATATTCTTTATTGTGCCACCTAATATTAACTTAAAAGATAAATATATAGTCACCTTTTAAGTCTGGCGGAGAGCCATCCCCATCTGTCACCCTGCCGACTAATGATTTCATAAATCCTAAATTCAGACAAGCCTCCCCATCACCTTCGATATCATAACCAAAAATTGTACAGTCAATTTTGTATCCAACGCAAGCATTAAAATCGGAGTCCATCCTTGCTGAGAGTTGCAATTTCCTGTAACGTAAAAATTCAACTTTTCTATCATAGCGGTTGCAAGGTTCATTAAGTAATGCATAAAAATAAAACTACTTTCAACCTCAGGTTAAATAATTCGAGAGCTTTATCTGCTAGCCATTCTAGCGCTTTAAGGGCGCCTTGTACAACCTCGCCAACAAAATCTTTGACATCTTGTGCAAAGTCTATTACTTTATTTGCTAAATTCAGGACACCATCAGCCATTGTAAGCAGTCCTTTTGCTACTTCTCCCATTGCGATTGCAATCTGAAAATAATAAATTAATCAAGCATATTTGTATATAGCGATGGCAATGGCACAATCATGTTACAAGGCACACAATATTTTGACTTTACAAATAAAGAACGTACATGATTTTCTCAGTGTTCCTATTCACAGAGCTGCCTAAGTCGGCTCCGGATCCGAACGAAAAATACTTTGCATTTTATATGCCGGCCGCGTGTTCGAAAAACATTCGCGTTTTAACCTGTCAATATGTATTCTATCTGACCCGCAAATTTGTTTCTGACCTGCAAATTTGATCAACTAGGTCAAGTGCATTTTATATGCCGGCCGCGAGTTCGAAAAACATTCGCGTTTTAACCTGTCAATATGTATTCTATCTGACCCGCAAATTTGTTTCTGACCTGCAAATTTGATCAACTAGGTCAAGTTTTGATATAACGAATTAACATACATGTTTCCAACACGCATTCGCTCATTATAAAGTGGCGGCCGCGTATTTAATACTGGGAGTTGCGTGTATTGAGACAAGTTTATAATCTTGTTTGCAGACATCCGGGAACGTATTCTACTGGAATCCACAAGATTGGCGTAGAACGCTCTATTTCTCTCTGTGTCTTTTTTTTCTTATTTATCAGTATGTGCATTCATTTACTGTGTATAAAGATTTACCTTTAGTGCGATTTGCTCAACCCATACAACGAATTTTTTCCACAACTTGTTTATTTCACATGAAGCCAAGCAAATAATATCATCAATCATACTAAAACAGCTGTTCCAGTAAAGACATCCAACCCAATGACCCCAGAACTTCCAGCATCTTGAATTCCAATCCAAAAATCCGAAGCATACTATTAATATAAGTAAAAAAGCAGGGTTGTTTTAGTGGCAGTAAAAATGTACCACTTGTTAGCTAGCTAGGCTGCACTTCACGATGTACGTTTCTAGCAAAATTTTCAAATTCGTTTTTTTTTTAGGATTTATGCATGATTAAGAAACGTGTGAAAAGTCTAGACATGTAAAAACTGTAAAAATGTTACTACTTATATGACCAGTCATTTTCATTGAATAATATAGATATTAAGTCAAGAATAAGCCGGTTAATTCTAGGCTACATTACGACAGCTACAGCTGTCATCGACAGGCAATGATCGTAATCATCTTTGGCTATTTATAAGTTAAGGACATAATTAGAGAATCGAAATCAAACAATCAGATCACAGGAATTAAATTCTAAGTGTTCTCGTACCAAGATGGAAACATTAGATTGATTAAAATCATTCTTTTTTCTAAAAGTTCGCTTTATGTTACGTTTCTTTTTCCAAAATTTCGCTTTCTGTTGTGTTTCGAACCATTTTGCACTTTTTCTAAATATTCGTTTTCCAAAGTGTGGGTAACCATATTTCTGGATGTTGATAGTGTGGGTAACCATATTTCTGGATGTTGATAGTGTGGGTAACCATATTTCTGGATGTTGATAGTGTGGGTAACCATATTTCTGGATGTTGATAGTGTGGGTAACCATATTTCTGGATGTTGATAGGAAATACTATACTATTGTATTTCTGTTTATACTATTTATGGTTTCATTCACTTTTCTTACTGTCCAACGGGAATCTTGGTCTATGATCTTTTTATTGTCCCATTTAATCTCATTTTTTATCTGTGTCTACGTTGCTTTCGGCTCTTCTATGCTCTTGCCCAGGATGTTTGAGCATTCATTTCGTTTCACCGACACAGCATCTAAATCCTTACACAGGATTTTGTAGATTACATTGATTTTCTAGACATATTTTGTCTTTCGATGCGACAGTATACTACGTAGCGTATTTTTAGATTAAAACTCTGGCTTTATTTTATGATTTTTAATACCCTACGAAGTATGTAACTTGTCTCTGGTATATATTGGCATATACAAGGTAGCAACTGATTCGTTTTCTACATCCTCTCCATCACCGTTCTTATCAGTTCCTGTTCTGATTTTCTTGCAACCTTTTGTATGGTTTATTTCGAGTACCCGTTTATAAATAAGGCGTTGTTTATGTGAGATAACTCTTTTTTTCGGTCACTTTCTTCACTGACTAAATTGAATGCTCTGTCCAGTAATAAGGACACTACACTTTCTTTGCAGGACATTTAGTGATTAGATGTGTAATTGAGATATAGATCATTATGAAATGGTTTGCGGTATACTGATACTGATAAGTTACCACCGTCGCGGGACACTAGAGTTTCTAAGAAAGGAAACGTACCGTTCTTCTCGTATTCAATTGTAAATTGAATTTTCGAGTGGAAATTTTTTTTAATACGTTCATGAAATGCGTCTAGATGTGCTCTTTTAATTATTTAGAAGATGTCATCCAGAAACATTTTTCAAATAATCTGCAGTTCATAAAATTGTAGTCTCACAAGCCAGCATATATATTTCAGCTAATATAGAGGAAGTTGGGCCACCCATAGCCATACCGTCTGTTTGTGTAAAGAAGGGATACGTGACGTCATACTCCTCATCATTTAGCAGTAATTCCTTGATTATGTGTAATGTGTCTTTTAACGGTATATTTGTGTACAAGGAAGTAACATCAAACGATATCATATACTCGTCGTCTTCGGTACGTATGTTTCTGATTAATTCCGAAAACTCTTTCAAGGTTTTACAAGGATCACTCTTTGCGTAATTGCTAAGAATGGAAGATAGATATTTCGATAAATTATACAAGGGAGATCTAGTACACGAAACGATTGGGCGCGTTGAAATTCCCTGTTTATGTATTTTAGGAAGACCATAAAATTGAGACTCTGGAGTGTTTGAAGGTCTAGCTTTATAATACAATCTATTATCGATGCTATCGTCTTTATTTAAACGTATCAAGATGTTCCTTGTGTCACGCTTGATAGTTTCTGTTGAATCTTATTTGAGGCGTGTGTATGGACCGTTGTTAATGTGGCAATAACATTAATCTAGATAATGTCCGTCGTTCGGCCTTTATTCGCTGGGTATTAAAAGATCGTAAAATAAAGACAGTGTTCTAATGTAAAAATACGCTACGTAGTATACTGTCGCATCCGAAAGACAAAATATGTCTGGAAAATCAATGTAATTTTGTCTACGAAATCCTGTATAAGGATTGAGATGCTGTTTATGTAGGTGAAACGAAACGAATGTTCAAACAACGTGTGCAGAAGCATAAAAGAGCCGTACGCAATACAAACAAAAATGAGACTAAAATTAGATTGCGGACCATAGCTGGAAGAATTATCATATTATTGACTGGGGCAATAAAAAGATAATAGACTGATTGTCCAGTTGGACAGCAAGAAAAGTGGAAGGAACCATAAATAGTATAATGAAAAGTTATTATTTTAATTGCTGTGATCTAATTGGTTGATTTCGATTCTCTAATTATCTGCTCAACTAAGAAATAGTCAAAGATGATTTCGATTATTGCCTGTCGATGACAGCTGTAGAATAAACCTGCTTGTCCATGATATGATAATTTCTATATTATTCATTATAAAAACTTGTAACAATTCTAGACAGACAATGTACGGGTATTATTATAGAGATTTTTTACTTATTTCAGAAAAGCAAGTTTTGTCCGAGTTCGTTCTAAACAGCTCCATATATAAACAACAAAAAAAACAACAACAAAAGTTTAACAATAATTACTTTTCGAACATTGAGAGTTTATAATTATATACCTTTGGGACACTTGCTCTTACAATCTACTTGCATTTCTTGTTTTCTCCTCTCAAGTTCAGCATGTCTAGCTTCTAGTTTAGTTTGCCATGCGGTGACATCTCCTTTCCAACTAGCCACCTTTCCTCTTGCTGCATCCACCTTCGATCTGGCAGCATCAAATGAAGCGTCTGCGTCAGCAAAAGCTTTCTTGGCTGCTTCTCCTGCCCTCTTGCAAAATTCCTTAATGGCTTCTCTTAGTTTAAGCATAAACTGACTGGTTCGAACTTCGACGACAATCTAGAATAATATAATAAAATAATACTGCTTTAACTCTACCCTGACCTCTCTCCTTTATAATGTTTTATTTTCTTCAGAGAATTACGTTACACACATTTCCTCTTTTACTGTCTGCGGCTCACTTTCCAAAACCACCACAAATTATTTTTTTATCCTTTTTTATTTTTTAGCTTTTATTTTTAATTTTTATTTTTCATTACATTTTAATTTTAATTTCTTATTCTTAAGTAATGTTTAAGACCAGTAAAAGGTGGTAATAATGACGTCATTGAAGACATAATAATAACTTCATTGTGTCAGTACGACGTCGTGACGTTCCAATGTTGTAACGTGGTAACAATATAGTTGCGCTATTGCGTGATTTTTATCGTCTTTGTTTTAAAGATTAGTAAAAATTATCTCTTCTAAACGAAGCTCCATTGTCAATGAAGGGTTATTATTACGCATATAGGAGCACTACTAACAGGGCTCGACTTAGCGAATCTTCAAATATTTGGCTTATTACTAATACAGTGAAAATTATTTACAAAGGACACAAGCAGTACCTAAAGAGTCTGAATGAAATCAATATATTTCCTTTGACTTTATAGTGACGTCAGATAGTCTAGAATTGTGCATAGTTCAATGTAACAGCACTTTTAATTCTTCAAAATAGTGGTGGGAGTTAGAAAGGCGAAAATCTCAGCATAAATAGGTTTAAATGGATATGACATGACGTATACCTGGGATGATATAAGAAGAGCATTTCACACTACGGTTAGACGAACTTCAATTACGTAATAACCTTTTACACATGACATGCGCATTATTCGCATACGCAGTAGATTTATTTCGAGTTTGATATGTCATTTCATTTTCTTTCGTTTTAACCCTATCAAGCCGGAGGACGAGGGGCGGAAGGGGTCCACAATGGCCTGCACCAATCAACAATCTAAAATCAAATTTTTCCGGATGTCTCATATAGGGAGTATATTAATTTATAATTACTGTTTCTTATTTATTATTTGATATAACAAACAAGTGGTATATTTCCAGAAAATCAAAGTCACTTGTCCTAAACAGACTTGGCTATGGGGATGCAGTCTTTTTTTAACACGCCCAGTCTATATTTACGACCAACTGCGTGCACAATGCTGCAGCCAGCGCTGTGACAGGTCACTTCTTGAATCAAATGGATGTTTTTAGCTTGAAATGGCCTTCTATTAAGAGAAATCCGAATTCAACATCGCAAAATTTGGAGGGAAGTCACTTAATTGCCAAGTCTGACCGAAGTTTTAACTAATGTCGATACCACAAGACCTACAAGTGGGATTCAGAATTACTTAATTTGAATTTTTTATTGGAATAAGAAAAACTAACCGCTCGCCAAGTTTTATTTTCTAACTGTCTCGATTCTTTAAAAAAAACAGGTTTACCCTTCCCCCATTTCTTACTGAACGTTAAGTAAAATGAAACCGGGCGTTGAGAGTAAAAGGAGTAAATCTATAATTCAACTTTAATGTTTCTTTGCTTGGAAAACAACAGGCACTGACAGAACGCTCGCTGGCTCGCTGGCTTCTTCTTGGTCATTAGTCCGCATTAAAAGCAATAATAAATATTAATAATGAGATAAATTAAAAATATACTTACTGAAAAACTTAATGTATCAATGCTTCCATATGATGCTTTTAATTCTATTGATGCATCAAAAATTCCAGGCCACATTGTACCACTAACACTAAATTCAAACTCTGTATCACTGACCAGTATCTTTATACCGCCATTAATTCCCAAAACCTCGGCATATCCTTCGATGTGGACTTCAAATTCATCCTATTGAAACATATTAAATTATATTTTTTATAATTCTATGATTTTATATTGTATTGCAGCACTATGTCAGAATAAATCGTTGTTAAGGAAAAGAATACTGCTCGTAGACCCTCGAGATTTGAGTAGAAGTGCGTATTGACTAAGCGATTGAGTCAACTTTATTCACAATCCCAAACAATTTGAATCACTATGTTATAAAAAAATTATAACTAAAATTGTCAATATCATCCTTTTCGACTAAAATGTCAATGGTACATCTATTGTATTTCCAACAGGCCTTACTTTAATTATCTTACTTTAGGAATGTCAAAAGGAGTTTCTAGGAGAAACTTTCGCGGATATTGTGTTTTTAGGAAAATTATTCCCGTAAAAAGTAAGGTTATTGTCGTAACCCGCATAGTTTTCTTTCCCGCAAATTGTTTCAGTTGGAAATGGCCTCAGAGAATTTCACTTCTATAACACAAAATTCATAAAAACTAGTCGGAACAAGAGGGACAATTTTGTGGAACTCCAAAAACTTCTAATTTGTACCGCAAATATTTTTCGGTAAAAATGAACTGTGGAAATTTTGCGGTAAAGCTGGACCGCAAAAGTTTCTTCCTCTAAAGTACTTATTTATTGAAAACATGTTAGCGCCTTAATCTTTAAAAACAATAGCTTGTTTTAACGCGAATAAAAAATGTCGCCAAACCGCTGGCCTTTCACACAATATCTCTCGTAGCACGAATTTTTCTTCACGGACAGAGAGACAAATACGGATAGGCTATATTAACTAAGCAGATAGAAAACACGGTTTGTGTTAACCATAATCTCTTCTATTATTCGGTCGGTTAATCGAAATTGAATTGACAAAGTCAATTCAACCAATTCTCCTTTTACGAAATGAGAACCAGCAACAGTGAAAAATAAACTATAAAACCTTTTGGGAAAAAATTGACACATTGAACGAGACCTTCATTTTCTGACCTCCAATTTTGATATTGCAAAAAAAGGAAAATTAAACATCATGTTATTGATTTTCGTCTTTTTCGCGAAACAATAGTTACATACCGAACCTGCTTTGATTTTACAAATTGGACCATTTTTGCTATCGTCTGAGTTCCGTTGCACCTTGATAAGCCCACCCACCCAATTAAGTGGTGCCATTTGAATGTCAACGTCAAATGAGTCAGTATTAATAAGCACGTGACCTGAAGCTTCGATATCAAAAATCTTTATTCTTCCTTTCAAGTAAAAACCAGCTTGGACTTCTAAGTTAATTATTGGTATACTTCTTTCTAAATGAAGTAATCAAAATAATATAGCACATAAAAATTGGAGAAAACAAGTTATATAATGCAAAACATCATAAGTATAATACTCCAGCGAAAAAAAGACTCGTTTTTTATGTTGCAAATATGTCAATAGTCCAAAAACGCATTTTTTTTATTTATTTTTTGCGGCGTAACTATTTCTAAAGATTTTTAAATAAATAGTTCTTTTTTTCTTTCTTTCACATACTTACCCAAAGTCTTTGAAACAACAGAAAATATCTACATTAAAGTAATTCGTCGGCTACGACTGACCGATCTAGATTGTATATTAACATTTGAGACTGTTTAATTCATAATGAGAATGTGACTTTAGAAACTGAAACTAGCAAAAACTTAAGGCAAAAAAGGAGCTTTTAAAAATATATTTTTACATCAAAATTCCTCACACGTGAGACATTCACTACTCTTACATTTCAAGAAAAATTACATTCTCAAATAGTAGAGTTCTTATAATGGACATTTTGTCTTTTTGTGACACCTACCTTCCAAAGAATACGACAGCGTTATTCCTTCTGGAAATCCCGAATCACCAATACTGGAAGGTATGTTACAATTTAACTTGAACGCGTCGCATATTTTCTGGATTGTAAGAGCATTAAACTGAGCATACACCCAGAAGTCTTTGGGATTGTTTGGATCAATACCAAAAGCTGCTTTGATTTTGATAGCATGATTGTTTTCATTTGGATCATCTTTGATCAACTTACCCAGCCATAGCTCTGCTGCAAATTCTATACACACATAAAAAAATTTACTCACACAACTGATCATATACATAGAGAACAAATGGCGGTACATAGTTGGGCTAATTTTGACATAAACTTTTATATTCCATTAGATCCTGTGAAGTAAAATTCAAATCCGCAGTACAACCACTGTTAGCCAGATCGATAGTTACCGTAAAACATCGATTAGTCGCTTTGGCTGCTTACTTATTTTTTTTGAATTTTGGCTAGGCGCTTATTATAGGACAAGGTGTGTGGTATAACAATATTTAACATTTAACATTCGATTAATATTCAATTGTTATAAGAACGAGATTGAGGCCACGGTTCTCTGCTGGCAACGCAAACTAAACATCAACGCCTATTTGACAAGGAGAGGCTTTATCAATACGTTGAGAAATGCAGCTGAATTTTCTGCAGTTAACTCCTGGTAACTCGAGCCTCGCTTTGTGGCGCCTGGCCTTGTGGTTATGAAGTTCGCTTCGTAATCACAAAATCCGTGGTTCGGTCCACAGCGCGGGCATGTTTAGCAAATGTCTTTACCACAGCTACGGTTAATCCATGCCATGTGAAGGAAATTGGGTAGGCAATGCCAGTGTATACTTAATGTATACATTCCGAACACAGGACCCACATTAATAACAGTGTTTCCAACACTGAAGTGGCTATATCCTGTATAAATATTCGGAATAATAATAATAATCGAGGAAAATAGCTCGACTTAACGAATGTTCGAGTTAAACGAAGCGCCCGTTAAGTCGAATTTAGTCTAAAATGAAAAAAAAAACTAAGAATGGGTGGAGTTAACGAATGTTCGAGTTATTATACGAAAGTTAGTACAAAAGTACCCAATAAAATGGTTCGAGGTAATAAAAATGCGAGTTGTCCGGTGTTAACTGCATTACGAATGAAACAATACCACGCGGTTTCAGGTATATAAAGCTTGAATATTGCTATCACAGTGAAGTATTTTTTAAATTCAAATTTTTAATTGAACATAAGTTATATGTCTATGTAAAATCTCGCTTTCCACTGTGTAGTGGCCTTTTATTAGAATAAATCTGTTTCAATTCATAGGTGTGTTAGTTTTAAGAGTTGGTTTATTCTAAGGTCTTGTAAAATAAGAAAAATGAACTCGCTATCCAGTAAAACCTAATGGTCAGTACTGTAGCTATTGACTGTGACAAATTGTATAAATAAGAGAATTTGATTCGACAGCTGTTTTTATCAAACAATGGTTTAGAAATTAGTAGGAACTTTTATCATGGATAAAATTAGACTACCTTTGTGATCAGGGGAATCATGTTGGGCGCTAGATGCAACAAGACAAATCGTAGTGTAAAAAATTGAATTTTGTCTGACAGGCTAAACCATCTGCGCATCCGTATCTTCAAAATGTTTTGTTTGGTTCCATGTATCCCTGCTTGCGACAAAATGTTTCAATTTTACTATCTGAAGTCGTGTTGATAATAAGTTGATTTTTTTAAAAAGGTTGTCACTAAACGACATCTTACCAAAGCTCGGTAAGGGAACAGGTCCGAACGAATACCCCACAGACAGGTACAAATTTCCAAAGGCGAGGTTTTCATTTCCAAACGGTTGCTCAATCATGCCACCCATTGCAAACTCCAAACTAATTGATCCTGTAAACGCAATTTCAATCGCACCTGCAATGTAAATGTCAGAATTATAAATTATATACAACTCGTTTTTCTTTTCCTTTTTCTTTTTGTTGATGCAGAAAAATAATTTATCAAGTTACTAAAGATATGATACTCCTAATTAAGAGGAAGCAACAAAATTTACTTTTCTTACCCATAAAAATAAGTGGATTTTGCGACACTTTTGTACTTTCGTATTTCATTTTGCATTCCAATCTCAGACCAGGATCATCTAGACCAACCCTTATTTGAAACATAATGTCAGTCAGAGTTAGTTTACTGTCTTCTTCATCCACCAACTTAACATCCATTATTATTGTGGCGGATAATTCTATTTTTCTCTTGCCAATATATCCTGATATTTGAATGAAAAAATCGCTTCCAAGGTTTTTAGCCATCCAGAGACATAATTTATTTTCAAGACAATTTTCTGTGTCGCCTGGTAGCTGATAAGTCAGTAGGAAAGTCAATCCTAATATGTAACAAGTAAAAAGTTACTTTCAACGAAGAAATGGTGTAAAGCTATGTTGTTTATCTTTATCTACCTATCATCTATCCAACAAATTGAAGTTTTCAATGAAAAAGTGAACTTATATTTATAAGGCAGCCACAGACTTACCAGGACGAATAGTCGTTTCTGGCATATCGATGCTAAACTCTAGATCAGGTTCCTCTTCATCCTCACTTTCTTCTACTGTTTTTTTATGCAAACCTACTGCTGTGATTTTATCAGCTTTATTTCTATGTTTTGTCTTTCCCTGAGTTACATTTCTGTTTTGGAAAGTTTTGTTTTTCTCCAATGAGACATGTTTTTTAATACGAGGAATAATTTTCTGAAACGAAATTAATATAGATGATATTAATGAAGATAAATGAAGATAAAGTTTGGAATTATCACTAGTGGGGACTTCATATCTTGGTGTAAATAAAAACGTCGATCACGTGTGAACCAAAACAGCTACATAGACTTTTCGTCCAAAATTTAAATTCTTGATGTTGTGGTAATAACATCTTTTCAGCCGTATACTGTCAAAGATATGTCATTGACTGCATCTTATAGCATTGTCCTTTATTTTATATTTATGATAGGAAATGGAAAGGAAAATAATTTTAATCTTCTTCTAACTTTTATGTCATAACAAAACAAGTGGAATAGCAACACAACTTTCAGATTGAAATTTCTCTTGACAAAACATCTGTTTGACACAGAGAAACTCTTCCACATTCAGACAAAGACTTATGAAAGCCATTTTGGTTTTGAATTATATCGGATCATAATATAGATAAGAAGTTCAGTGTTGGTGATGACTACAAATACTTGTATTATTCATTAATAAACCTAGCCCTAAACGAGTCACCTGATACAGCGAATGCCATTCAGTTCCATTATGATATTTTCTTGCATGTAATGCATTTTTTTTATTATTATTTTTAAGATTCGGTTCTGAAGATGGGTTAGGTGACAATTTCGACAGTGATCTTGATGTTGATTCCGCTGATTCTGATTCTGATTCCTCCTCTGTGTCTTCTCCACTAACACTCCCCTTTGCATTACTGACAGCAATAACTAAAAAGTTTAAGACATTAAGGGAAATGCTCTATTTTCGTATAACAATGAATTTTATTTAGAAATTGTAATAGCTTATTAACCATACTTCTTAGTCTTCTTAAGGTATTATACCCTGTTTCACTTACAGTAAATTCCTTAACCTGATATTCTGAAATATTTCTCAAACCAACATGCATCAATATGCAAAATGCTTTAAAAATAAATAGAATTCGTGGGATATAAACTTATCCAGTTTAACATACAAATTTAAGAGCGTTTTTCACTAAGTAGCCTGAAAATGTTTAGGACGGAGTATAAAAAACGATTGTTTATTAAAGAAAGAGTTTCTTAAATTGCCGTGACGGATTTTTATACTTGCAACTCAAGTGATCGACCCTTATCTATTAATAAAAAAAAAAATATTAATAATGTATCATGATAACATTGTCACGAAAGAAAGAGAGTGATTATTCGGTAGTCAGGAGTAGTGAAAATGGACACAGATACAGAAACCCTCGGTTGTAAACTTTCCCTGTCCCTCATGTTCTACTTTGCATATACAGTATACTCTCGATAAGTGGGACACTCAAGGGACCGAACAAAAGTGTACTACTTAGCGGGCGTCCTACTTATCCAAATTTCCTTGTAAGTAGGGTTTTCATACAAAGGCTTAATTTGTCCTAGTTATCGAGAGATTTTTTGTAAAACTTAGCGAACAAGAGGACTTTGAGGCTAAATTCATAAATAAGAAATGGTGATAATTGCATTTACTTTTCTATTCCATTCAATATAACATAACATGTGTCCATATAACATATAACATGTGTAGAATAGATTTGTTGACAAGTTTTTGATTAAAATCAATGCAATGTCTTCTGTTTCAAGAAAAAAATATGAAGTCATTCCATTGCATGTCCCACTTATCCGAAGTTTTTGCCTCAAGGGACCGAGAAAAAGTGTACTACATAGCGGGCGTCCTAGTTATCCGGGGTCCCAGTTATGCGAAGTTTTTTTGCTTGAATAGGGTAAGCAAGTTCAAGGGACCGAGAAAAAGTGTACTACATAGCGGGCGTCCTAGTTATCCGGTGTATCACTTATCGAGAGTATACTGTATATTTAATTTTTGCTATCCTGAAAAATTACTAACCTGCGGATAAATTTGACAGCCATTTTACTGAAATTTGGCTTGACCCCGTGATCTTTTGGAAAATCCATTCTAAGTCTACATGTTTGAACAAAATAGCGAATGCAAAAGCATGTGTAGGTTGACCACTTGCTGTTGGATTCTTTGGTTTCCAATATATCGCCTCTAGATGTGCACCATCGTAGCCAAATAGAATTGGATTTCCACTAAACCTGCAAAAATAAAATTGTTCAGTAAAACGTTACTCCTATTTTCACTTTTTTATATGCAGTCATATCACAAAATGTCTGGATATCAAATTTCATTAGTGTATTTATTCTTGAAGTTTATACCAGTACAGTGCTAACCGTCTTCGCTTTTAGACTAAAAGCTTAGTCAAGAATAGACACTTATCGAAAGAGGGTGGTGGAAACCCCGTTTGTCATTTTTGCTGTCTAAATTTCCGACTGGAGGGGACTGTGGTAAATTCTTCTTTTTCTCATGGGGTTTTCTATCTCGAGAAGGTTTATTTTAGGCGCATTATTCCTTTTTGTATATTTCCTTTCTTAATCTGTATTGTGTTAGAATTATTTGCATTTCTGTACGCGAAGCCTTGCTAAAAACTTGTAAAGAAGCTTTATTTACCTTAAGATTTTTGTCGCTCCAAAATTCCATTCAAATTTGAAATCCTTGATACCCCAGTTATCTAACTCACTCACACCTGTAGC
Organism: Hydractinia echinata; assembly: GCA_030067915.1. NCBI lineage: Eukaryota > Metazoa > Cnidaria > Hydrozoa > Anthoathecata > Hydractiniidae > Hydractinia > Hydractinia echinata. The sequence continues at coordinate 496,713 of JASGCC010000033.1, forward strand.
TTCGACTTCAACGTTTTCAAACAGATCCAAAACGTTCTGTAAAGTCATAGAAGGTATTTCAATGGCAAACTTCCAGTCACTCGAAGATTTCTCAAGTTCAAGATTTACTTCAATTTCATTCAGCTTAACTGTTGTTTTCGCACTGAAGTCCCATCCATTGTCATCATTTGTAGAGACACTTGCTTCCAACGTTCCAATGTCTGTGGTAAAATTTACATGGCGGTTAATAAAATATGTGTTTAAATGAACAAGTTGCACCAGTTTATAGAATTATATTAATATAGTTAGATAGTGAACTTTCATTTTGAGAAAAAAAGAGTGAAAAATTATATGTCCAGGTTGTAAGCTTGTATCGCTTCTGAAAGGGATGAAAATAAAACCAAAATGATTTCTTACATGCATGTTAATTCGATTTTCTCTGTTTCCATAATTTTAATTTACTAATAAGAATTCTTACTAAAAGCTAAAAGTACTCAGCTAAGCATAAATTTTACCCATACCAATTTGAGTGTTTGGAATCTTTCGGTATCCTTCTGGCAGCGTTAATTCAAAGGCAAGGTTAAATTCTGTTTTTGAACCTTCCTCTTCTTTGTTGGCAGGAGTGTAGTCGAAGTCTATCAATTTAAACACTGCATTTTCTCCACCTCCGAATAAACCCGAAGGAAGGCTTAATGGTGAATTTACACCCATACATTTCAGAGTAGCATCTATTGGTGTATTGAAACGTGAAGGTACTCTATTCTTTACCTTAGAAGAGCCCATGGCCATAGCTAGGGTAAAAACTTCTGGAAGGTTCTCAACATCACTGCCGCTTGCACCACAGTCTTGGATAGTTTCTCTTGATTTGATCTAAATAGATTTAGCACAATAGTGTTTCTTTCTTATATGTGCAATAATATGTCGCACACTCGTTTTTTATCGCCCAAATAATTAGCATATTTTAAATACTACTAGAACCTGTGTTTAATGAACGAGTTGTTACTAACCGGATATTTTATATTACAGCCTGGCCCTGAACAGACTTTTTCTCCTTCTTCTGGAGGAGAACAAAGAATTCCTGCCCCATCTTGTAATTTTGCAGTGTCCATAAAGTCTACTCTCTTTGGTGCTACAGTGATACACCAAGGACTATCCGCCGGTTTTTTTAACATTGGAATGTCTTCAAGGTTTTCCTTTGACAAAACATGTTTACTTGTTTCCATCAGATTGGCACCGGCAGGTAATCTTATAAACAATGAACCATAAGGTGTGCCAGCTGCTCCACCAATGTTATCGAACCTGTAGTTAAATAAGCAAAAAGTTGACTTTCCCTGGTAAATTGACGTTTATGCTACAAGTCAAAGTAAGCGATAATATACAACAACTACTTACCTGTTCAAAAATAATTTTAATGAAGCGCCATTTAATTTAAAAGGTTCGTTGTCTCCATCAGCAGTGACATGCTCAATAACAAGCTGAAACTCTTCTTCTGCATTGAATGCGCCATAACCAGTCCATTTTTTCCATTGTGTTCCTGGTAACCAATCATGCTTAAAGTTGTCTCCATTTCTTGCTATATCTGTAAAAACGAACAGTACTTCAACATAGAACTTAAAGGCAAATACAGAAAAATTATTATTAACCTCAATTTAACTTTTGTTAAGGGGGATTTTCACGAAGCGAATTGAACGGCGAATTCGACGGCGAATTGTATCTGAGCATGCGCAGTTTTGTTTGTTTTGATTTTGCACAAAACTGCGCATGCTCAGATACAATTCGCCGTCGAATTCGCCGTTCAATTCGCTTCGTGAAAATCCCCCTTTAGAGTTTTACTCATGACATGGCATGCTCCGCAGCACAACAGGTTGTTTATATAAAGTAATCTGACCCCGTTAGGCGATCTGAAAAACATTCACGACTGTTCCTATATATTTTACAGAGAATTCTAATGTGAATCAAAATTACAAAATATATTTTTAAAAAATGTAATCCCGGAATATGTTACTGAATACTTCTATCTAACCAAACAACGTATGATCGATCTTAAACCAACTGTTAAGCAGATGCAGAAACAAGCAAAGTAAGTCTACGCATTAGGCGTGAAGTGAAGTGTGAAGCAGCACGTGAAGCAAGCCGTTCACACTTCTGCACCTGAAGCAAATCATTTTTGGAAAATATGAAAAACAAAGGAAAAATGATGTTAAGTTTTTAACCATTCAAAACGCAGAGCTCATTGACTCAAAGAGATAAAAAAGAAAATATAGAAACTTTGTTACGAAAATCCTAGTATTTATCACACTAGAATTCAATCTTCCACAAATTTGATTACATTTTGTTCGCATAGATCTTCTTCCGGAATTTTTTATTCGTTTTTTGAGGTATATATGTGTATGTCACATCCTCCGAAACGTTCCAATATCTTATGGATATGAAATAAGTCCAGGATGTCAAAAAGGACGCGCATTTACAGAAGGCTATATCTGTTTCCGCATTGGCAGAAGGTTATATCTGTTTCAGCATTGGTTATTACCTAATAGTGGTACCTAAGAGTTATTAAAATCTTAATTATTTAAAAAAGCAATGTTTTTCTTTTAACTGATATAGAATTGTGTACGTAACCAGGGTGTTAGCTAGTCTTCTTCTTGTCCATTAGAAGCAGAATTCCCAGCTGAAAATACTTCTTCACTTTCCCAATCAATCACGAACTCTTTGTCCATTTTAACTTCGTTTATGTGGTCATTATTTGTTTTTCGTCAATCAGACCAGGTATGTTTGCACACAAAGACTTGAAAATGATAACAGATGAGTTACAAAAACACAATAATAACTGAAAATTTTTGATCAATGTTAGAAAAATTAACTTCGGGACAGCTTTTTCTAGAGACCTGAAACCATAGAATTTCGAAATGTCCTTTCTGTACGCTAGCATGGACCGTCATCCGGGATACTCTTCCTCTCTTTCTGTCCAGGTAACACCCGAGTACATTTGCAGTAACAAGGTTTAGCAAACACTTTCTTTTTCCAACACAAATACAAAATCAAATTTGTCAATTAAAATGTTATATGACAATTTCCGCACTTTTTTGAGGGCAGAATTAACTGTTCCGCCTTAGAAACATGCATGTCTAGCTATCAAGCCGTAGTAGCCAGCCTTGGTATGGAATAATAGATTTTCATACAACGTTTTTATACCACTCTTGCTAGCTATATGCATAACCTATTTATTATAATTTGAAATAAAGACTTGACTATGAACTAGGTAGCCAGTTTTACTGTCAGTTTTGCAGGGATGTTTAGCTATATCCAGCTCCCTAAAGCTTTATTAGAATAAGTGTTATATTCTCCGGTCTCTCTTTGTAAATTAAAAAGTTTGGCAACATCAATCACAAGTTATTTTGCCTTGCGACTAGTTAGCTAGTTATCTATGTCTAGCTTCTTTTAAAACAAACATTTCCTGTTTGATGTCACTGTACCTTCTTTAATATCACTACTAAAAAGGATCAACAATACTTGTACTTTTCTTTTCTATCAATCTATTTTATTGAGATGAAAGTTAAACCACAATAATAAAGCTTCAAAAGCTGTAAACAACCTATCTTCTCTTGCCTTGCCAAAAAATGCTTAACAATTGCCTCGTTGAAAAAAATACGGCCCCCTTTTTTTCGGTATTAGCAATCGTTAAAACATGCTTGTTCTTTCAAATAGACAATTTTAATGTTAGTTTCAACATCTATCTAAGATCACCTATTTCCGATCTATCCTTAAAAAACATATCGGATTTATTATTTAGTTTTCTCTTCTTCTTGAGCTACAAAGCAATTTCTATTGCATCTTTAAAACATTCCTTGCTTGCGTTATGTTCAGGTTAGCACTACAAAAATCATAAAGTAACTGATGCAGCAAAGTATCAAAAAAGCTTGATATTCTTGCTTCAACGCTGCCTTTATATTTCACGTCTGTTTCACTTGCTTTATGAGCGTACATACAGCGCTTGCGTCTGCTTGCGTCTGCTTCTACTTTCACGTCTGCTTCGGAGGTGTGAAACAGACATAAATGTTGCCACTGTAGATGTTAGCTAGTTCGACATTTAGTTCTTACATAAAAAAGCACTTCATTACGAGTTAATCTTCTGCACTCGCCTCTTTGCCTACATATAATTTGTCCAGGATTGTAGTTTGGCGTATAAATTTCACCCAAGTAAATATTGAAATAAGATTTTTTATGGTTTACCCCAATCCATGTCAAGAAAATATTTAGTTTCAGAATATAGTGAAAATTATTTTGTACAGATATACAATGTACCTCTATCAAATGTCTTACTGCACTGACTTCGTGAAGGTGGGGTGTTGGACTGACTGGCAGGGCGTTTTACTTGCTAATCAGAGCAAGAAAATAAAAAGGAAATAAAACTTACCGGTAAGACTGACACGAAATTTACTTGCAACGTTGGATAAACTAATTGGAGCTGATGATGTAAAAGATTTAATTTCGAACAGTTGCTTCCCAGAAGGCTTCTCGATTTCGATCTGCAATATATTTTAAATTTACAGTTAATTCGTATAACAATTAATTTAATAAGTAAAAATCTACAACAAAATCATAATGACAAGGACAAGGTAAGATTTGCTGTAGTTCGGAGGCTGTAACAATTTTCTTTACCACATATTTAGATAATAGATGAAAAACCTTTGCGATAAGTTAATCGTGTATTTCAAAATTAACCCTACTTGGCATACTCTTGTCAACAACATTAGAATGATTAACCTTACCTTGATTAAAATTAATTAAATGATTAACTTACTGTAGATGAGTTTTTATAATAGTGGAATATAAAAACTAAAAAATATTTTTGGAAAAATGTCAAGCAGGTGGTATGCCACGCCTATTTTTAAAAGCTCTTCCTAATATTTTTACATCTCTTGATATATTAGCGATTTTTTTATTTTAATTCTTTTTTTTCACGAGGTACGTACGTTATAAGCATTTTATGCACCTTACGCGCTTTGCTACAAACACCAATTTTCTGGGTTTACGCTCATTCACACCCAACGAATTCTTTTCCGTTTTGGGAATTTAGTTGCCTGTTTAATAGTAATAGTATCTGAAATTGTCTACCCTGATTTAAAGGTCCAATAAAAAATGCACAGAAATTACATTTTATTACAAAAAGATGTATCAATTGTTTTTAACTTTTTATTTAATTGGCGCCTCAATAAGTATGGTTATATATCTATGGTGTCACTAAAAGTATCAAAATAAGACTTAATATCTTTAAGCAAATATCTATAAATTTATTTTTGCGTTATTGCATACTTAATTTGAAGGGCACAGCATACATTTAAAAATATGAAATATCTTGGCCAACTTGTATATCGTCTTTATTCAAATATTAACCACTAACGGTCCATTTTTAAAAAGATCTCTTTTTCAGTCAACATGTAGCTTCTTGAAATTTGTACCGCGATTGATGACTGAGGACAAGACATAGTCGGTTTATGCTTGGTATCGTTGGGTAGCCCAATTTATCTTCTTTCTAAAACTTGGGGCACTTTTTCTGACAAACTTGTCCTCAAGAGTTATGTAGGGATGTTTTGCCTGATTTTGCCCTGATATTTGCGAGGACAAAATCGGGCAGAGTTTAAATCAACGAGACTTGATTTAAATCCACGAGACATGGTATCTGTATCCAACGTAGCAGCAGCATGGTAACTGGTCAACATAACAACTTGTTTAATATGCATAACCCGGTATAAATAACAATGAAGTATTCTTTTTCTTTTTTTTTCTTTCCGGACTTTTTGTGAGAGAAAAATTGTGCCCAAAGAACATTCCGACAGAAAGGCGCAGCGCAGTTCATCTAGAGCCTTGTTAGTATTACCCCGTGTTGTTACATTTTGTATCTTCAAGGGAAGAATGTCACCGTAATTAGCTTTTATAGTTTTTTTCTAAATATAAATCGCTATTTAATAAAAGAAGCCCCCTTGTAAATGCTGCGGGACCTGTTAAGAGTATTAATGAATGCCAAATTAAATATTGTTCTCTTATAAACGCCTCACATTTTTATAGAATAGATCTTTTGCATCGCAAAGTATTTGATTTTTTCCAACTTTAATATATCCTCTAAATTTTCTCTGTAGTTCTTTATTGAAAAGTATAAATTTCACTTCTTTCATTTCCCAATTCTATGTGAGATTTTTTCATTCTCTATAATGTTAATAAACTGGTTTGGTTATTACAATTATCGGAGCTATCCTCAGAGTTAACCTTTTAAAGATAAATAATTTCATTTAATTTCATCTTGTGGTGACTTGGTACAACGATCTATTTATAATTTTCAGTGCTTAGGAACAATTGAAAAAAAGGAATATGCATAGCAGTCGTGGGAAAATAATACATTGTCTTGATTGGTCACACTGTTGTTTTTGATAACTTCTTACCTGCGCATTCTGAGATCCAATTGTGGTTATGCCCTCCAATTTAATTTCCAAACTTTCAAGAGTCATGGGCTCTCTAGAATCCCATGAAATTTCCATCGTTGTTGGTGTATTTGCAGGTCCACCCAAAGGCAAGATTTCAAAAAGTAGAATAGGTAAATTATTGCGAACTTTTGTCTTTACTTCCACAAATTTATTGGATTTGTCAATTTTGATACTTTCAACCTGAAAAAATGCCGGTGTAAACATTAAATAACACCCATGGCGCAGTAGCTTAGTGGGTATGTGAGGAAAATGGGAGTTGTTGGATGTTGCAGGGCGTTGTCTAGCAGAGAGAAGACTTTAATTGAGTCTGCGCAGCTCAAAATGAGCATTAAATACTCTAGGACTCCCCATCTAAATCATAGCCTCTCCTCGAAATAATAGACAGAATTTGTATATTTGTTCGCCGTTTTTATTTCCCCCATACTTCAAGTTCACCCGTCCGTCTTTCTGTAATTTTTTCTTTTGATTTCTTGATCATTAATTAAAATTTTTACCTACCCCAAATACATCCCCATGTAAAATCTTGGTTGCAGTTTGAAAATTATTGGGTGAGAAATGATTATCTAAAAGCATTTTTAGCGACGGCGGGTTGCATCCATTCTTCTTGTCAAGAGTTGCTGTTATAGTGTTATCAGACGTTGCTAACACAAGATCGCACCAACTGTCTCCGAAGGTCAATGATCCACTGCCAGACATTATATCTGTTCGTTTTCCACCTATAAAGTTTAAAAAAACTAACTTAAAAGCAAAGGGGGAGGATTTCTTTTAGATTTCAAGACATCCTAGAGATTGTATTACATAGACTTCATTCGCACGTATTCTGATGTTGGAAAGTAACAGTGAAGTAACTTTTCTTACCTTTCACATCGTTTTCAATTGCTTTGAAAAAGTCCGCGCTGTCTATAATTTCGCTTCTTCTCGTTTCATCATCGAAAAAATAGATAGAGTTCACAACTTGAAATATCATCAAGATAAGCAATACTTTATTTAGCCATTGCGAAGCTGCCATCTTCAAAATGCCTAAAATGATAATTGCAAATACGATGTTAAGGAAATATTGTAATAATTTACGAAGAGCTAACCAGTAAAATATCGAAAATTAATCCGCGCGAAAACATACTCGAATTTTCGCTATTTTCCTTTTTTTTGCGCGAAAATGAATACACGCGAAAACGTTTTTTTTTCTTTACGAAAGTAAATATGCGCGAAATTTACTACGAATAAAGTATTGTCTGTCTGATAGTGAAAAAATCTGAAATTCAACAAGATTAAGAATGGAATATGTTTTTATTATACCCAATTGATCTTTTTTTGTTGCCTGTTTTAATTTCCATATCCTCAGAAATGAAAGATACGTTCGTATATGCTCACAAAGTTCCCGCTGTAATCATTTTAGAATACTTTAACCGATCAGGTATAAAAATAAAAGAATTAATGTTTGAACGATTTAGATAATTGAAATAGATAACATCTACCAGGACCAGAAAGTTTCGAAATTTTCGCGATTTTTAAATCTTTTTGCGAAAGCTTTTGTTTTAAAATATTTTAATTAAAAAAATCGTGAATTCCAGATAACGTGAAAAAAAATCGTAAATTTCCCCTAACAAATTACTAAATCACAATGAAAATGGCGACGAGTGGGAAAAACTTACTGAAATAGACAATTGAGTTGTTTTTATTGTATTTGAAGCTGTTTACGAAAAAAATCTGAAAATGCATCAAAAAAGTTGGAGTTTCTTTTCCCACAATTTTTTCGCGAAAATGAAGAAGCTCGCGAAAGTTTTTTATGCGAAATTAGCAAAAATATTGATCATTCGCGAAAGTCTTAAAATTAACGAATATTCTTTCCTCACCAAATTTTGAACTTGTTGACTTATTTTTCATCAAAAATTAACAAAATAATAAAAAACTGGGTTCTATTTGCTAAAAAAATGTTTTGTTTAGTCGTCTCTGAAAAACACAGAAAAATAACTAAATTGTGCTATTTCTAAATTTTAGCAGCGAAAATAAAAATCCTAGTAAAAACACTCTTTTTTGTTTTGTGTTTTTGTACAGAAAACAATCCAAATACCGGTGGCACAATTCTCTGCAGGTGTCCACTAATTAAAAAGAAAAAAGGTCAAAAATATTTCGCGTATAAAAATTGGTGTGTCCGCTTTTTAGAAAGTTTTCTGTAAGAATAAAATCTGTCCGTTATCAGCAGGAATATGTAGTTGAACGCTGGCACGTTACTGAAACATATTTATATGACGCTGCCTGTTGTTCAGAAAGGTGTGAAGCCCTTGGTATCTTTGCCAGTATGTATTGGAAATATTTTTATAATAGGGCTATGGCACGATGGTTGAAATAATCTATATATGTATTTCCTTTTTTAATTATTTCTTATTACTTCAATTCATCATTTTTAATCTTCTGATTGTGGTTTAATTTCTAGCTCGCGGAATTGGTAGTTCGGTCAGTAGGGGACTCGACTCACGTCCAAAGGGTCGTTGGTTCGATCCCCAGATAAGACGTTGTCTAGCCGGGATTAAATTTCAGAGATTCCTGTAGCTTTAATCACTCTAGGCATTTGTGTTCCCTCCTGGAAACAAATGACAGGGTCGAAATTAGAAATAAATACACACAATGTGAAATGTGGACTAAATGATAAACAGGGCGAATAGATTTACATACTTTTGTTTATATACTTTACACGTTCAAATGCATTACAAAAGGAAAAGCGGACATCTTAGTCAAAAATCTTAGTCGGCAAAAACTAGTTGGTAGAATTGATTGATGGTTAAAAAAAATAGGTAAAAATATTAGTCAACGAGCTAAAGATTTGGCCACCTTTTACCGATTTTTTTCCGGTACTACCCTTCGAATTTACGCGATTGCGAAAGCGCTAAAAAATTTTCTTGTTTGTAAATCATTCCTTTTTACGACATATCTTGTTTACATTTATATTTGTAAATTTGTAATTACACGTAGCAGTGTATTAGTAATTCTTGATGATTTGAAATATCGTGTTTCATAAATTTTTACCAGACACCTGAGAGCAAAGTAACGCGAATCGCAACTCAGTATAACGAGATCCGTCAAAGAGGAAGGATGACAGCACAGTTATGCGAAGTACACACAGAAAGAAAAAGTATTATTGCTATTACGACTGCACTACTATTGGTCCTACGCAGTATTTATGCAAAACAAAACAAAATATGCACAAAATGCAACCATTGTAAACTTTACATACCCTCAATGGGACTATTTAAGAAAACTTGGTTTAACACTTTGAGAGAGTAATAGCATATAATGGTCTTAATTTTCATAGCGTGGTGTAACGGTCTTTGAAAATTACATCATAAACTGTATATGCCTTATACGTTAGAGTGATGTATATGCAAATCGATTTTTATACATCCTTAGAGTAACGGTTTTAAAGGTGCAATGATTTTATTGCTAAACAACATTTATTGTGAACTTGCAAGTTGCATACGTTCATTAACTTTAGGGACCATAAACATATGACGTCCATTGATTTTGGTCAATTTTTGGACCCCCTAATCCAGTAACGTCCAAATCAACTGTAAACCCCCCCCCCCCTCCTCTTTGGACGTCCAATTTTGAGCATACCTACCCCTCCCCTCCCCTACCCCCGAAATTATTGACACCTGCAGTATTCATGCAAAAGGTGGTATAAAGAAAATACTTCGAAAATGAAGTGATTTGTTAATAGCCATTTTTACCAGCAGAACTATAATGAATGTGTACATAGTAACTATTTATCAGTGTTCATATCGGAGTCTTCTTCTTCGACTTCGACGTCTATCTCTACGAAAGGGTTATTTTCAAGGATGTATAAAAGAATATACGATGGACGTCCAAGAAGGCAGCAACCCCCCGCCCCCCTCCCATCCAAGAACATCATCATTTTCGGTGACCCCCCCGGTAAAATTACGTTCTATATCTCGAACTCAGTTATCTTGAATTTTCTCCCACCCTTCAACTCATTTTATCACGTTCTCTAACTTTTCCCCTTATTTTTCGAACAAAAACTTTTTATAAAAAGTTCGGTTGTTACATAAAACAGACTTTCGAATGTTTTTTGAACTTAGCTAGCTATATCCTTCGAAATTTTGAATAAAAACATAATTTTATGGTACATAAAGCCAATCTCAGCAATAACAAATCCTTTTAGAGGTATTAATTAATTTCTTTTTTTCCGAGAAAACAAGAAATTTACTCAACCAATCATGAAAATAAAAGCCTCTTGCGCTGTAGATTTAAAAAATAAGTAAAACTTTTGCTGTAGAAAATAAAAATTATAGCATGTATTTCGTGTAGATTAGCCAATCAGAGTCGGGAAAAAACAATGAAACTATCAACAAACGGTCGAGATCATATTTTCTTTACTTTAATACCTACAATATCACGGATGAAATTAGCAAAACAAAAGGGAGTTTTTTTGTCTTTTTTCAAACACAGCCAAAAGGAGCTCTACAGCCAAGCTGCAAAGTTGCTACTTTTCCGCAAACATAGGCCAGGTAGGGATCGTGCAAAATTTCATAGTGGAATTCTTAAGAGAGAGTATGAATATTCACTTGTCCCCTGTGAACTTTGACAAATTCAAAATGCGCGACTCTAATAGAAACAACCAATGTAATCACATGTAGCGGCTAAATTCAAAATTAGCCGTCCGGTTTGATGATATTTTGTCAATGATTGTAAAAAACTGAAAACACTTTGTCGCAGAAATATTACATGTGGCAAATAAACGTGCCTGACAAACGATAAGAGAACATTGATGGCTTTCACCATTTCGTCAGATTTCGCACGTGCTCAAGTGTAATCCATTATGTTTTCTTTTTTTATCTATTTTTCGTTATCAGACACCGATAATGCTTAAAAACGCGTAATGGTCCGCAGTTCCTCTAAATGGAAACTTTAATCAGGGGAGAGTGCACCACTTAAATACCTAAATATTTATTCAAGAACACCTGTTTCCGTTTTACATCTTCGATTAATGTGTATAAACATGCAGCAGCAATGCAAAGCGAGGTCAAAGATGTACGTGTTTTGTTGCCGTGCTTGCGTGTTGGTAAGTAAAAAATTTTTTTTTTGCGGTGTTAGCACTGAGGAAATCTAATAAGGAACGCTCACGGTTTTCAACTTCCTGTCACGGATTTTCTCACACTTCTGGATTTAACCCACATAGTCAAATTCGGTTTGCAACTACTTGTCGCATAAATAAGTTTGTATTCCCGTGCAAGGTATGTCATGTTAAGAGTCTCAAAAATGCCGAAAATAAGTTGGGTTAAATACAAGTATAACAGGAAAGACAAGCGGTTCTTAGAAGAGTTTTTTCGCAGTAAACCTTTGAGGTGACAGGTAATTAAGTTACACCCTTCTTACCGCCCCTTCCCCTTATATGTCCGGACCTTTAAGCAAACTGACTACGTTTTTCTTGCCGGAATTTTATTCTTGAAGCAGTTAGATTTCAAACTGACTAGAAAATTATTTTCATGCATTGAAAAATTGGGTAAGTAAGATTAAACATTTTAAGATGATTCTGCATACCAAGTGAGAAAATTATATGCGCGCTTGTTCCAAACAGAGAACCCACAACATTTACTGTGTATTATTATTATATAGCAAAACCACAAAATCAGAAAACATTCCTCTCCAAGTAAATAGTGAAAAAAGTTTATAACATGCAAAAAATATGTGCGTCTTCATAAATCAAAAGTTTGATGCAATGCTTACTTTAAAGAAAATGGTATCGTTCCCTCAGGTTTCCTCCTCTCCTTGTTTCTCAGTTTGCTTCACTACCAAGTATAATTAAGGCTGTTTTTCTTTTGCTTTTTCAATTATCTTGTTTACAAAATAAGAAACCAAAAATCTCCTTTCTCAAGTTTAATACGGCATTATTCAATAACCTATTTGTTTTAGAAGCAGGAGAGTGGCAATCACTTTCGCATGATTTTAATGCACCATAGGTATTGTTTACAAACAAATAAATAACTTAAATATCTGAGAGCAATATAAATGGATCACACTCTGTATGTATATAACGCATCATCGGTCACGTCTTTAAACACTTCAAATTCAAAAATTTCGCGTCTAAACAATATTTTTAGAAATGTTGTTAATGCGCTTGGCCAATAACAAATTCCGTACCTTCTGTAATGGTTTTTCTTTTTAAAAAACCGAAAACAAAAGGACAATGAAAACTATATGAATCAGTCAATTTCAATGATTATTTTTTCTTCTTATTATTTTTTTTACTTCTGCTGCGTTTTTAAATTAACATTTATTCAAATGTTATTTTTTCCTAATATTTAAAACGTTATTGAAATAAGATAAAAGTAGAAACTGATATAAGGCTGTTCTTTTTATTAAAAATTGCAAGGGGGATGCTTACTAAGGTAATATCGTAGAACAGCATTTATTCTCTTGTTTCATATTTTATGTTAGAAATTTTTTTTACAAAATCCTTTCTGAATAGTGTGGTAGAAGTAAAAATATGCTCAATTGTTAAAACTGTATGCTGAAAATTGACCACGTGCATTGGCTTTTTTTGTTTTTTACAAATTTTATAACAAAAACAAAAAGGTATGCTAAAATATCGTTAATGTATACTTTATTTCAACCTAAAAATCTTTTTAGATATAATTAGCAAATATTTTCATTTTCACATCCAGTACTATTTTCCACTAACTAGGCTAGCAATTAAAATCCCTTACAACGGACAAAACCTTCTGGTCTTTGGTTTTTAGTCTTAAAAATATTTGAATCTCACGGAGTTCCTTTTACAGCATCGAATTAATTTTCCTACACTTTTGTAAGAATGATGGTGGTCATGAAATGTCATTGTTAGCTTTAAACTCAACTTCACAAACGAAAAGTACTATTTTTTTCGGTATGATATTGTAACAGTACGAACCTACTTAATTTTACACTAGTGGTATAAGGCCCGTTGTTAGGCAGGACATATACGCATAAATTATTGGAGCAGTTTGATTGGTTGCTGTATGGGTCTAAATGTTACATAGTCCACTCAGTAATAAAAAAGGATTTTGTAAAAATATGAAGACAAAGCTGGTACAAGATAAAAAATATGTTGGAGGTACGTGTGTGTTTATACGAAAACATGTAGCATTTACGTCGATGCATGTGCATTTATAGATTATTCTTTTCAGTGGGAACGGGACTTTTTAGATATGGAATATTTCACGCACGCAAATGGTGTTAGCGGTTATTAAACTAACTCATTTTCATTTTTCATAATTTCGATCGACTTTTAAGACGTTGAAACCCCTGAAAATTAGGTAGTTTGGGTGACACCGGAAGTGCTGTAAGGAGAGTGGGCACTACAACGAGTATCTATTTGAATGCATGATTCTATTCTCCATTGACTCTAAAAGTTACAATGACTAAAATATTCTTGCGATACTACTTCCCTCTCAATTTCTTTTAATACCATACATGGTGAAGTAACTTTTCTTTTAATTGTGCTCGCAAGTGTGGACATGTTTTTTCATTGATTGAATATTGCTTCGAAGAACTTGCAGTCGACCATCTTGATTTGTTAGAGAGTCGTCAACATTGTTAAGTACATCTTCTAAATCCTAAAAAAGAAATTAGCATTCTCCTTTTCAGATTAATTTCGCAGTCTCAGATTATGGACAAGAAGATTTAAAATATTTTGAGCAACAAAAAATTTAGGCTGAGCCCCAATGTTACTAAAATTTCTCTTGTTTAGTGATGCCCACTTGTTGCTTTTTATTTAGGAAAGACAAAATTTGTGTTTGCTCCTTCCCTTTGGCTACTGCACCAATCGAAACTACACCTTACTTTTAAACAGGTGTTTCGTAAAAAACTTATTTTCAGAACAATATGTCTTATTGTGTTTATATAATCCAGGTGTCTGCCATTTTTCTTTTTCGTTTAGTCACTTTTTAAACCGGGCTGTTGCTTAAAAGTTGTTGTTGTTTTTATTTAAGATATCAGCTTTATATTTAGGCAAGAAGAAAATACATTGTAAATTACAGACAACGAACATCGTATCGAATTACAAGTAATATTTTAACGTTTAATATCGTATTCTAATAATTTATGTTTTTAATACAATCACTGGTTCTAAGTAAAAAAACAAATCGCTGTTGTCAGAGAACTCTATTTAAATGTCGAGCGACAACTTTCGGAAAGCTTTTGAAAACGGTTTTTCATGTGGCGTTCAAACAATTTCAATGGACAGGCAATGCGATGACGCTAAAATTACAGCGATAGAGAAGAAATTATAGCGCACTTATGTTTTACCGCTTTTTAAAATTGTGACGTGGTTTAAATTCAAATTGACTTACCCGTTTGATAAACAAAAGTGTTTTTTCTCCATCATCACTTTCGTGTTTGGGAATGATAGAACGCTTATACCCTTGCACTGCATTCTGATGGAGCAAATCTGTGAATTTAAGTACTGTTGAACCTTTCTCTGTTTTCAGCATATGATTCAGTTGGTTTCGAAGAATTGGCAACGCGTACGAGTCCTGTCTGTTAATCGCTTCTACTGATCGCTTTGTAAAATCATTTAATCCTAAGATATTTATTAATAGAAGCGATAAATTAAAACGTATCATTCTTACCAGTTGTGTTGGATTTTTATATTGTTATTAGCTTTAAACTGATTGTGTGGGCTGTACTATCGCATCATGTAACCATTTTTCCTACTTGTACAAGGAAAAAGGATCCGAGGTTAGGGTATTGGCCTAGCTTAGCTTGTAAGGTTGATACGTATATTTAAGACTGTGTAGGCAAGAAATAACCTACGCTTCAACAAATGGTCAGTTATGATGCTTTATAAAATTGTTTTACTAAGTTTGATTTCATACCTTGATCAAGTTTGTTGTGCCAGAAATAAGCATCCGCTCTTTCTTCGTCTGTTAAGTTATGCCGTTTTTCTATAACAAAATGTAACTGTATCGTTATACCTAGTTAGTTGCAGAAACTGAATGATGTAGATGTTGTATTGTGAACTGCAAAACCCGACGTTGAAAGCTCAAACCTAGCTTGCGGTGTTTGTTTACCTTCACTATGAGCTATTTACCTTCAGAATTCGCCCATTCTTTTTATACCCTCATTGCGTACGTCTCGCTACTTGCGGTACCATTTTACGTGACAGACAGACGTTTACGGGTATTATAATATAGACTAGTCTATATTATAATCCACAGGGTAACCCGTCCTTTAGCATTTCGTGTTTCTGTAAAACGACTTTTTTTTCGCGCACAAACAGACAGACGGAACTGGCTTATTATTAAAGAGATAAAATACAAATAATAGGATGACAACTAAATAAATCGCTACCTAAATCTTGAATCTTTGCTTTGATGCTTTCAATTTTGCTTCTGTCGTTAATGGTCATGTTTTCCAACACAGCCCTTTGCTCCCAAATTGAGTTGGATGAAGTAATCAACCCGTCTGTAACACCTTCGTAATTTTGCAGAGCTCTCTTCATTCGTTCACACGGGTTCATGTCAGACTCTATAAATAAACAAAGCAATGATAAGGAATGCTTCGTGATAGGTTGTTCTGATAACGTAGCTACGTAAAAATTTTGACGTATAGGAACAGAAAGTTATTGTTCGACTAGCCTTCTGGTAGAGCGTTCGCTTCCAGTGCGGGAGGTCTTGGGTTCAAACCCCGGTCGAGTCATGCCAGAGACTATAAAAGTGTGAATCTGTCCTTTCTGCTTAGCGCTCAGCATGAGAATAGGATTGATATCTAAGGCGGTTTTGCCAATAGGAACTGAGGACGCTATACTGGGTAAATAATTTCAATAATAATAATAATTACCAAAATCAAGAAGTGTTCTTTTTGATTCAATGGCTGTGTCATCTTTTATCGGTAAAGAAGACATTCCAAATAGTGGTATGTCTTTAGGATTAAACCAAGGATGAGATGCAAATGCAGCAATTGTCTCTTCTCCTGAAAATATATTTCATTTAACAACATAAAGTACTCTTAACCCATCTACAGGGCAGGGATATGACCAGAAGAACGATATAAATTTCCATACATATTTCAACCCTCTCTCGTCAAATTTCTTACCTGAGAGATAAATCAATTCTTTTTTATATATATCTAACTTAAACATAACGAGTTGCTGATAGTTTAGACGCTTAGAATATACAGATGACATTGTTACGTTTAGAAAGAACACAATCGAATTTTGTTTATCAACACTTGCACATACGTTCTAAAAATGCTTTGTTGTGTTAAAATTTAGATGTATTCAGATTGTTAGTGAAATTCTCTTTTTTCTCTTAACCATCAGTGGAAACATTGTAAAAGATTGATTGTAATGTAAAGATGTTTCGTTGTCGACACAAATTGGGGACGGTGCAAAAAATGCTTGCCAATCGTTATTATGGCATTAAAGTTTCTGAAATCAATTTTTGGTCAAAATTAGCCCAAAGGTTTTGTTTGTAATGAAATTGTGACAAAAAAACACAATGAACACGATAGTAGCTTTATCACTTTGTTATTTTTATCTTTTTTTTTAAATTTAACATTTTTGTATAGGACTTACTTCCAATTGTATGATCAGGTAGAGGTTCCTCTGCCGCTTTAATATACTTCATTTCTTCTTCAGTTGGAACCGAAGTGCGTTTTGGAAGTTTTTTTATGAATTCTATAGTATCTGGATGAGGAATAGTACCCCTCTTCCGATTCATCTCCTCATCATATCTCTTTGCTGTTTCATCATCTATCTGTGATAAGAAATATGCAAAATATATATTATATATCCCCAGCTAGAACATTAAGAAAATTAAGAAGACAGACGAACTTCGAATTTTCAGGCGTTTTCCGGAGCAAATTGAAACCAATTCAAGAGCACGTAATAATATTTCAAACTTTTTCTACTATAGGTACAAAAAGAGAAATATTTTTTCACTTGATAATTCAAAACAATTTGGCCCCGGTCACCGTAATTTTATTATCTTTTATTTTCGTTCATCAGAACCGAGTTTGCTTTTTATAATCTATTCCATTGAGCACGGTTTCCATTAGACACTAACCTAGCGCTAACTAGCGTCAAAAAAATAAAATAAAACGTTCTCACTAGACCGAAAATAATGCCAACGTCAGCTATTTAGCTTTAATTAGCGTTAATTAGCGTCTAGTACTAGATCAAATTTTCAGGTCCTCTTTTAAAACCAATAAAAATAACTTTCGGCTTTTACCTATTTCGTTGGATTAAATGACAAAAACTTTTAAATAAAACACCAAAAAAAATCAGGCTTTTTCGAGTAAAAGGATGGATCGAAACAACACTGTAGATGTTCCTCGAGTTTTGCAGCTAGTCTAATATTATAAACCGCTTTTTTGCAAGTATCATGAAACGTCAGGTTCCTGTGTTCTGTTTTTCATTTTTTTTTTTTCGCAATTTCTTTTGTTTTTAGTCTTAGCTACTTAGACATAGCTACGTGGCTACATTGTATTTGTTTAAAAAGTTGTAAACTGTCACTTAAGTTAGCTTAGGAACAGAAAATCCAGATCAATTATTGCATAAAAGATTACTTCATTCAAAACTAATCTAATAGATTACTAAATAATGATTACACAGTAATATCTTAACAATTCATTTTAAGAAAAATTGACTTAAGAGCTAAGCATGTTCAAAACATTTATATTTTAGTTTTGCCTTCATAGCCTGCGTATTGAGCAAAAATTGTTTTGAGATGTCGAGATTTAAGCTTTGTAAACAAATAAAATTTGATTGAAAAGAACTACGGAAAAAGATGTTTGTTTTATAATTTCCCTTTTACATCTACATCTCACAATATTCTATTTAAAATAAATATAAAAACTTTACGTAATTAAAAAAAATGGTGAACGAAGTAAGAATAACAACGTTTCATACTGATCACGTTCACAAAATAGGAACCTTTGTCTTCATTTAAGGGTATATAAGGAACTCAGAATTCGGGCGATGTAATATATTAAATCTATTTTTCTCTGGTCCGGTTTAGCATACAACATTTTTTTTGTCTAATATAGTTGCCTTAATTACCTCTTTCTCCGCTTCTTTTTCTGCATCATTCATCTCCTTTTCAGCGTCTTGCACTGTCTTTTTTTTAGCTTCTGCCTCATCCAGCTTTTTCTCTGTTTGTGAGATACCTATGAAAGAATATGTAGGTATTCAACACGAGAAACACTTACCAAATAAATATATGTGGCAGGTCAAACAGCTGTTGTCATTTTGCAATAGGAATGGAATGTAGAATCTATCAACCATTTGACTATTTAATTAGTTATTGCATTTAATAACTTCTAGTTTTTTAGAAGATGAAAGATTGCTGTAATAACCTTTTGTTTCCAGTGGTGTGTCTTCATCATCAGTCACCCTGTTAACTAACGAATCCAAAAATCCCAACCTGAGACAAGCCTCTCCATCGCCTTTTATGTCATGACCAAATATTGTAACATCAATTTTATATCCAACGCAGGCATTAAAATCCGAATCCATAGTTGCATACAGCTTCAGTTCTCTATAGCGGCAAAAAATAACGTTGCAATCATTAAGGTTACAAAAGTTCATTAAACCACACGCAAAAATGCAACATTACCTTAAGTTGAATAATTCAAGAGCCCCCTCTGCTATCTTTTTTAGTGCCCATAAAGCTCCCTGTACAACCAAATTGACGAAATCTACTACATCTTTTGCAAAGTCTATGACTTTGTTTGCTAGAACCAGCACCCCATTAGCCATTGTGAGCAATCCTTTTGCTATTTCTCCCATTGCTAGTGCAATCTGAAACATAAAGTGTGTATCAGTAAAGAAAAGAAATTATTATAATACAATCTTTTTACTATATCCCTGCGTTTGCAGCTTGTAATTAACTAAATGTCTTAACTGTACAACTGTGCAATTGCAAAGTCACAGATTTAAACTTTGTGACTACACTCTCTAACCACTTCGAACGAAGTTTTTCTTCGGAAATGTTTTTTTATCTGCAATTCAAGCTAATTTTAGTATTTTAATAATCAATTTTCTGTCGTGAATCATAGATGGTATAGTTCGGTTCCGTTGAGTCATCGCTTCTACCAATTCACATCATTTTCAAAACGGATATTTTTTTTGCGTACCTTAATTCCGAGTTGCTCGAACCACACAAGGACTTTTTTAAAGAACTTTGATAATTCACATCCAGCCATGCAAAAGATATCTTCAATCATTGAAAAACAACTGTTCCAAAAAAGACACCCAACCCAATGTCCCCAAAACTTCCAGCAATGTGAATTCCAATCCAAAAATCCAAAACAGACTATAACAAAAAAAAGTTTTAATGTTAAACAAGAGTCCTAGAAGACTATAGTCATATTATTAAAAGCAACAAAACCTTGCTCAGAACTACCTTATAAACGTCCTAATCTTAGATTGCTAACTGTAGAAAACAGAAACGAAAAACACCTTCACGAATTTGTTAAAACCAACAGCAGAGTTATCGCCCCATATAACTGGTTTTGTTTCACAAGGAAAGTAGAGGTAATCAAAACCTTTTCAAAAATGTGAGCAGGGGGAGAAAATCATTGGAGATAAACTCATATTCGAATCAACAACATAAATTTTTAATCACGCAAAAATGTAAAACAATTTTTTTTTATATAATTAATTAATCTATACTGTAATATACTCGCTGTCTGTCTGTGAGCTAATTTGATAACTGGGTTTTTTTTATTGAGAACGTCGATATAATCACCCCTATATAGTGGTAATAATCCCCGTTCAAGAAAAATTCATTACTTTATGCTAATAACAGATGGGCGAAATAGCTACGCGGGAAATATGTATGACGGGCGATCTTCTGTGTAATGTTTCAGAGGCTATCAATTAGTTTTTACAATTTTCGCAACTTGAATATGTATCATTACACAAAAAAAGTTTTCAGTTCTCGCCAAGTAAGATAAACCAGTTTCAGCTAACTTTTAAAAATATTCTAAACGTGTATATTAAGAAGCTATACTTTTAGGACACTTGCTCTTGCAATCAGTCTGCATTTGACTCTTTCTTCTCTCAAGTTCAGCATGTCTTTGTCTCAGTTTAGCTTGCCATGCTGAAACATCGCCTTTATAGCCATTCACTTTATCAATTGTCTCATTCACTTTTCCCTGAGCAGCAGTCATTTCAACTTTAGCGTTGTCAAAGGCTATCTGAGCTGCTTCCCCTGCTTTTTCACAAAAGGCAACAATTGCCTCTTTAAGTTTTAACATAAAGTCAGTAGTTCGAACTTCTACGACGATCTATGAGAAAATATAATGTCACTATATGGTACTTTAACTTTTAAATATCGCTATAATTCAACATTTTTTGTTTGCTTGTTTGTTTATTTACAATATATGAAAGAAAAGAAGACAGAAAGGATTTAGGGTAAACCTTGTGTCAAATTATAAATCAACTCACTGAAAAACTTAATGTGTCTATGCTTGCATAAGACGCCTTTAGCTCGACTCTTGCAAAAAAGATTCCAGGCCACATCGTACCATTAACTTCAAATTCAAATCCTGTGTTACTGACCCATATCTTTATTCCGCCACTGATTCCCAAAAGCTCTGCATATCCTTCTATATGAACTTCAAATTCGTCCTGTTCAAACATAAACAGATAGACAAAAAATAGCTTAACGAACTCTTTTGATATATATACACATCTTTTGTATAAGTAACATCTTATAAAGAATATAACATCTTATAAATGAGGCCCAAAAATTCCAGAAAAAAAATAACTTTAAGCAAAAACCAGCCCTTAAGTGAGTCAACTAAAGAATTATAAAGCAATGTTCCAAAAGTCATGTAAGTTTTTTAGAGCAACATATGTGAATAAAATAAATGTGAATTTGATCTTTCCAAGAAGAAGTCTACAAGTAATACGTAAGCAATAACTGAATCAGTAAAATATATAAACTTAAGAAACATTGACCTTAGATGTAGATTTTATATGGAGTCGTATTATTGCATGCCAAAATAAGTATTTTTATAAAAACATCTTTAAGTAATTACCTTTAAGTTAAAATTTCCAGAACCTATCTATATTTTTTTGTGTGTGTGGCACATAAAGACTTATAGAGCGCAAGATATTTTGTAGTATCGCTATTGTCTACCATATCCTTTTAAAGGAGTACCGCTGTTTTTCATCTCGCACCTGCACTGTATACCTTATGGGTAGAAAAAAGTCGACAAAATGTGAAAAGTTAATTTTAGCTAGATGACTAACTTTTTTATATACCATTTTTGTTGTTGTTGTTTTATTTTAATAAAAACCTTCTAAATTTAAACTTTCTTGATCATTTTTGTCTGGAAATTGGTCGGCAAAAAGTAACTAAATTGAAAAATTTAATCGGCAAAAAGTGACTAAATTTTGTGCAAGTGACTAAAATTTTGCCGGCTTTTTATTTTGCCAACTTTTTTTTTTGCGGTCTTTTTTTTTACCGATAAGGTATGCCCATAATAACTTTTTAAATGCATTTCTTTTACATTTTCTTTTAGCTCTTGTATTTGTTTCGAAGATAAAATTAAGTTGACTTTTTTCATTTATGCTTTGGAATATTCCAGATTAAAAAATCGCAAAAGCTTCATTCTTCAAAATTTTTCCCGTCAAATAATGGCATATATCTCTTGCATCCTAAAACGTGATAAATTTTATAAATGCCATTTTCTCATTCTCTCTACCCCGCGTCTGAATCCCGATAAAAGTGAAGATGAGTGAAAAAAAGTACTGAAAGAGATAATTGACTTGTTTATTTTTTTTGGATTGTGTATGAAAATCTAAAAACGTAAAAAGTCAAATTTCTCAAATCGAGACAGTTTTTTCCGCAAAATTTGAAAAAAAAACATTATCTGCCGTAATTGATGCGTGAAATTTCTCGTTCCTTTCTCTCACAAAAATTTCAGTCCGCAATTTTTTTTTAATATGATCGCAAATACGATACACAAATCATATATAGCTGTGACTGTCCATTGCTAGTACTATTGCCTCTCTAACTAACACTTCAAGGTCAATTGAATTGAATATTCTTTTGTATAATAATTACTGTGTAGGTTTTAAGCCTATTTTCTCGCCTGTTACTAAAGCTTAGCATAAAGGCTCTTATATTCCACATACAATTACCTACCAACATGAAAAAATTGTTCCTTACCTCCCCGTTATTTTCTTAGGTCTTAGCCTAAACATTTATTTCGCTACATTATCATGATGTAGCTACAATGGCTTATAAATGGAATACAATGAGTAAAAACAACGTTATTCTCAGCACATGACTAAACTGTTGACGTTGTAAGATCTTCATTCATACGTACCGCGCCTGCTTTAATTTTGCAAATTGGACCATTCTGGCTATCTTCTGAGTTCCTTTGAACCTTGATAAGCCCACCCACCCAATTAAGTGGTGCCATTCTGATATCAACATCAAATTCCTCTTTATTAATAAGCACATGACCTGAAGCTTCAAGATCAAAAATCTTAATCTTTCCTTTCAAGAAAAAACCAGCTTGAACTTCCAAATTAATAACTTCTATGCTTCTTTCTAAAATATAAATAATTGAATAAGTACTACAGTCGTCTAAAGCAGGCGCTGCTACTTCGGATATAAAAATTTGGTTAAGGATCGAGAAAAATATGCATTTTAAAATATTTTACGTTGTTTAAATCCTTATTAAAGATTAAAATCGTCGAAATCTTAATAATGTGTAAAGCAGAATTCTTGCCCACAGCTCTAGAAAAATTGTCGGTTTTTGCTATAGATTATAGGGGTGCATTCCATTTAACACAAAAGAAGAACACAAAAGCTAAATCAGCTTACCTTACTCAAAGTGCATACATGTTCACAAAAATGGAATGAGCTATGGAAGATTCGCAACATTTTCATAAAATGCAATACAAGGGTTTCATAAATTATCTTGCCTTCACTCCTTCCGTAATTTACGCAAATACATGGGAAACACATGTCAAAATCAAAACAAATATGGCGAATGCACGACGGCAGCAAAATGGAATGGTGTGTTGACTTTTATAGAGAGATGACCAGAATCTGAGTTAAAAGTGATTTTTTACTTATTTCGATAACCTCTGAGTTGATAATTAAATTAAGTGACTTTTTTTACTCAAAGTGCTAATTTAACTTAAAAACAAAACTAAATGAAATGGATTTATCGAAATTTTTGAGTAAAATTATTAAATTTAGCAACTTATTTGTGTTAACTGGAATGCACCCTAGGTTTCGTATAAAATATTCGGATATCTCAGAATGTATTCTATACCAACAGCTGAGTTTCTTTTCTTATCAACATCTTTGAATTATGGGAGTTTAACTGTATTCCTACGGGTCTAATTACTAGAACTGAGAGACGCATTGTGACCCAACTTAACCCCTTGTAACTCTTCCTCTAGAATTGTTTCTGCAATTAAACTTTTCATGTTTGTTTATCTACTACGTGATGTGAATAATATTTTTAAAGGTCATTATTTATCTGCTGGCGTCATCAAATGACCCTAATTTTTATTAGTTATTATGGAGGCACATATGTTTGATAAATTTTATTAAATTAATTGAATTCAGTCCAAGGACTCAGTCAGAATTCAGCCCCACGACCATAAATTGATCCAATTACGATACAACAATATAGTTTTCTAATTGAAATTAAATTTTAGGTTAAGTTAAAAAAAAATCCAAAAAAATTTATTAACTTTTACGCAAAAGTCACGGGGGCACAAAGTCACAAGCTCTGGCACAGGGTGGGAGGGTGCAAACTTTTTCTTTTTTTCTGGTAGTAATTGGGTTAAATTATTGGCTACTACTGTGTTTTGTGTTATTTGACCTCAACAATATTGCAACAAAATGACATTTTTTGATTTTAAGTTTAAATACATACCTTCTAAGGAGTATGACAGTGTTACTCCTTCTGGAAATCCCGAATCACCAATACTGGAAGGTATGTCACAATTTAACTGGAACGCGTCGCATATTTTCTGGATTGTAAGAGCATTAACCTGAGCATACACCCAGAAGTCTTTGGGATTGTTAGGATTAATACCAAAAGCTGCTTGGATTGTGATAACATGTTCGTTGTTTCTTGGATCATCTTCAATCCTTTGACCAAGACATAATTCTGCCGCAAATTCTGTAATAAATTTTTTTTTCTTGAATATATACAATTTTTAGGTTCTTATAGCAACGTTGGATTTTTTCATGGTCGTCATGTTTTGCCCGGATTATGAACGTTGCCCGGATTATGTACGGCACTTTGCCCCGTTTATAAACAGGGCAAAAAATACATAATCGGGGCTATATAATCAGCCGGCTTATGCACGACAGTTAAAAAAAAAAAATTTGGCACTTATAAAACGAACTAAATCGGGGCAGGTCAGCTTATGTACAACATTTTTATATTACTTCTCACTTATAGAACGAAAACTTCCAAGAACAGTGTGTGGTTGGGAAAATCAAAACAAGTTTTAAATCACTATTAATTCACTCTTTGATCATTTGATTTTTGATCATGCCAATCACACAGCCTGCCTGGCCAGCTATTATATCAGCGTTCATAATCCGGTCACCACGACATAATCAGGGTAAAAAAAACATAATCGGGCAATGCGTACATAATCTGGACATCCTGTTTATAAACAGGCCGTTTTCGCAATCGGGCAGAACAGTCATGCTACACTGTGCTACACCATCTAGAAGTTGTTTAGATGCATATAGTCATGCATATAGTGATGCATATAGTGATGCATATAGTGTGCATATAGTGATGCATAAAGTATTGCATATAGTAATTGGCTGCATGTCATTACTTAGTTTTACGTTTTGCGAAAAGTGTCAACCTATTTTGTAACAGTCCGTTATGTAGAAACTTTTTGATAAGAAAGGCAACGATAACTTTTTGCATATTTTATTTGTAGTCGCACATCCAGAATGTGTCATTATGCCACCAGAGTAGATTTTTTTTTTGTCGATTCACAATTTGTTAAGTATGTCATCTCACACTATTAGGCAAATACTTGTGGTCGTGTCTGCAAAAGGGTACTCATGTAGGCTACCGACTGCAGAGTTATAGCCAATTTATGCTTTTCGTCCATTTAGGATAATAGCCGAAGTACTGTGAATTATTCATATTGTTGTCCAACTCTGCAGTTGTTTAAAGAACAATTGAAACAAAATTTAAGATTGACGTGTGGAATGAAACATCAAGCTGTTCATTATACTTTTAATGTATGGAGTATTAGTATTAGTATTAAAAATTCGCAACAGAAATTTTAATCAACGCATCTCACCAAGACTTGGTAGAGGAAAGCCAATCGAGATACCCAAACGCAAGTAAATGTTTCCAAAGGCAAGATATTCACTTCCAAACGGCCTTTCAATTATGCCACCCATTGCAAACTCCAAGGCGATTGATCCTGTAAAGCCAATTTCTATCGCACCTGTAATGAATTTATAGGACGTTGCTTACACGGAAGACATTTATCTTTTGTCTGGGATATATCGATGCATAAAACATTTTTTAACCAAGAGCAAAATCAGTATGGATAAGTGAATATACGTTAAGTAAGTATGTAAGTACTTAATAACTTTAAAAAAAAGGAAAATTAGATTTTTTCTCACCCATAAAGGTAATTTCATCATCTGACAAATCTTTATTTTCATACTTCAATCTGCATTCCAACCTCAGACCAGGATTGTCTAGACCTACCCTTATTTGAAATATGACGTCAGTAAGGGTCAATTTAGTGTCTTCTTTATTGACCAATACCACTGCAGTTGAAATGCTAGCCGATAATTCCACTTTTCCCGGACCAATATAGCCTCCTATTTGGAGGTATAAAATAATGGCATATATCAAATATATATAATATATATCAAATAATGGCATATATCTCTTGCATCCTAAAACGTGATAAATTTTATAAATGCCATTTTCTCATTCTCTCTACCCCGCGTCTGAATCCCGATAAAAGTGAAGATGAGTGAAAAAAAGTACTGAAAGAGATAATTGACTTGTTTATTTTTTTTGGATTGTGTATGAAAATCTAAAAACGTAAAAAGTCAAATTTCTCAAATCGAGACAGTTTTTTCCGCAAAATTTGAAAAAAAACATTATCTGCCGTAATTGATGCGTGAAATTTCTCGTTCCTTTCTCTCACAAAAATTTCAGTCCGCAATTTTTTTTTAATATGATCGCAAATACGATACACAAATCATATATAGCTGTGACTGTCCATTGCTAGTACTATTGCCTCTCTAACTAACACTTCAAGGTCAATTGAATTGAATATTCTTTTGTATAATAATTACTGTGTAGGTTTTAAGCCTATTTTCTCGCCTGTTACTAAAGCTTAGCATAAAGGCTCTTATATTCCACATACAATTACCTACCAACATGAAAAAATTGTTCCTTACCTCCCCGTTATTTTCTTAGGTCTTAGCCTAAACATTTATTTCGCTACATTATCATGATGTAGCTACAATGGCTTATAAATGGAATACAATGAGTAAAAACAACGTTATTCTCAGCACATGACTAAACTGTTGACGTTGTAAGATCTTCATTCATACGTACCGCGCCTGCTTTAATTTTGCAAATTGGACCATTCTGGCTATCTTCTGAGTTCCTTTGAACCTTGATAAGCCCACCCACCCAATTAAGTGGTGCCATTCTGATATCAACATCAAATTCCTCTTTATTAATAAGCACATGACCTGAAGCTTCAAGATCAAAAATCTTAATCTTTCCTTTCAAGAAAAAACCAGCTTGAACTTCCAAATTAATAACTTCTATGCTTCTTTCTAAAATATAAATAATTGAATAAGTACTACAGTCGTCTAAAGCAGGCGCTGCTACTTCGGATATAAAAATTTGGTTAAGGATCGAGAAAAATATGCATTTTAAAATATTTTACGTTGTTTAAATCCTTATTAAAGATTAAAATCGTCGAAATCTTAATAATGTGTAAAGCAGAATTCTTGCCCACAGCTCTAGAAAAATTGTCGGTTTTTGCTATAGATTATAGGGGTGCATTCCATTTAACACAAAAGAAGAACACAAAAGCTAAATCAGCTTACCTTACTCAAAGTGCATACATGTTCACAAAAATGGAATGAGCTATGGAAGATTCGCAACATTTTCATAAAATGCAATACAAGGGTTTCATAAATTATCTTGCCTTCACTCCTTCCGTAATTTACGCAAATACATGGGAAACACATGTCAAAATCAAAACAAATATGGCGAATGCACGACGGCAGCAAAATGGAATGGTGTGTTGACTTTTATAGAGAGATGACCAGAATCTGAGTTAAAAGTGATTTTTTACTTATTTCGATAACCTCTGAGTTGATAATTAAATTAAGTGACTTTTTTTTACTCAAAGTGCTAATTTAACTTAAAAACAAAACTAAATGAAATGGATTTATCGAAATTTTTGAGTAAAATTATTAAATTTAGCAACTTATTTGTGTTAACTGGAATGCACCCTAGGTTTCGTATAAAATATTCGGATATCTCAGAATGTATTCTATACCAACAGCTGAGTTTCTTTTCTTATCAACATCTTTGAATTATGGGAGTTTAACTGTATTCCTACGGGTCTAATTACTAGAACTGAGAGACGCATTGTGACCCAACTTAACCCCTTGTAACTCTTCCTCTAGAATTGTTTCTGCAATTAAACTTTTCATGTTTGTTTATCTACTACGTGATGTGAATAATATTTTTAAAGGTCATTATTTATCTGCTGGCGTCATCAAATGACCCTAATTTTTATTAGTTATTATGGAGGCACATATGTTTGATAAATTTTATTAAATTAATTGAATTCAGTCCAAGGACTCAGTCAGAATTCAGCCCCACGACCATAAATTGATCCAATTACGATACAACAATATAGTTTTCTAATTGAAATTAAATTTTAGGTTAAGTTAAAAAAAAATCCAAAAAAATTTATTAACTTTTACGCAAAAGTCACGGGGGCACAAAGTCACAAGCTCTGGCACAGGGTGGGAGGGTGCAAACTTTTTCTTTTTTTCTGGTAGTAATTGGGTTAAATTATTGGCTACTACTGTGTTTTGTGTTATTTGACCTCAACAATATTGCAACAAAATGACATTTTTTGATTTTAAGTTTAAATACATACCTTCTAAGGAGTATGACAGTGTTACTCCTTCTGGAAATCCCGAATCACCAATACTGGAAGGTATGTCACAATTTAACTGGAACGCGTCGCATATTTTCTGGATTGTAAGAGCATTAACCTGAGCATACACCCAGAAGTCTTTGGGATTGTTAGGATTAATACCAAAAGCTGCTTGGATTGTGATAACATGTTCGTTGTTTCTTGGATCATCTTCAATCCTTTGACCAAGACATAATTCTGCCGCAAATTCTGTAATAAATTTTTTTTTCTTGAATATATACAATTTTTAGGTTCTTATAGCAACGTTGGATTTTTTCATGGTCGTCATGTTTTGCCCGGATTATGAACGTTGCCCGGATTATGTACGGCACTTTGCCCCGTTTATAAACAGGGCAAAAAATACATAATCGGGGCTATATAATCAGCCGGCTTATGCACGACAGTTAAAAAAAAAAAATTTGGCACTTATAAAACGAACTAAATCGGGGCAGGTCAGCTTATGTACAACATTTTTATATTACTTCTCACTTATAGAACGAAAACTTCCAAGAACAGTGTGTGGTTGGGAAAATCAAAACAAGTTTTAAATCACTATTAATTCACTCTTTGATCATTTGTGCTCCAATGTATTAGAGGTTTAAACATTTTGTAATATACAAATTATCATGTTCAACATGATAAATGGGAGAGAAAAACAAAGATTCGAGCTTCAAAGTCAAAACCACTTTTGCGAACGAAATTCACAGCTTTAAAATTAGTTATTTGGTATAACAGGTGTTTAAAAACAATAAATAAACCTCCTCAGGTACATAAAGCACGAAATCATTCTGTGACAATAATTCGTCAATGTATCATGCACAAAAGTTCGAAGAAAATGCCAATCACACAGCCTGCCTGGCCAGCTATTATATCAGCGTTCATAATCCGGTCACCACGACATAATCAGGGTAAAAAAAACATAATCGGGCAATGCGTACATAATCTGGACATCCTGTTTATAAACAGGCCGTTTTCGCAATCGGGCAGAACAGTCATGCTACACTGTGCTACACCATCTAGAAGTTGTTTAGATGCATATAGTCATGCATATAGTGATGCATATAGTGATGCATATAGTGTGCATATAGTGATGCATAAAGTATTGCATATAGTAATTGGCTGCATGTCATTACTTAGTTTTACGTTTTGCGAAAAGTGTCAACCTATTTTGTAACAGTCCGTTATGTAGAAACTTTTTGATAAGAAAGGCAACGATAACTTTTTGCATATTTTATTTGTAGTCGCACATCCAGAATGTGTCATTATGCCACCAGAGTAGATTTTTTTTTTGTCGATTCACAATTTGTTAAGTATGTCATCTCACACTATTAGGCAAATACTTGTGGTCGTGTCTGCAAAAGGGTACTCATGTAGGCTACCGACTGCAGAGTTATAGCCAATTTATGCTTTTCGTCCATTTAGGATAATAGCCGAAGTACTGTGAATTATTCATATTGTTGTCCAACTCTGCAGTTGTTTAAAGAACAATTGAAACAAAATTTAAGATTGACGTGTGGAATGAAACATCAAGCTGTTCATTATACTTTTAATGTATGGAGTATTAGTATTAGTATTAAAAATTCGCAACAGAAATTTTAATCAACGCATCTCACCAAGACTTGGTAGAGGAAAGCCAATCGAGATACCCAAACGCAAGTAAATGTTTCCAAAGGCAAGATATTCACTTCCAAACGGCCTTTCAATTATGCCACCCATTGCAAACTCCAAGGCGATTGATCCTGTAAAGCCAATTTCTATCGCACCTGTAATGAATTTATAGGACGTTGCTTACACGGAAGACATTTATCTTTTGTCTGGGATATATCGATGCATAAAACATTTTTTAACCAAGAGCAAAATCAGTATGGATAAGTGAATATACGTTAAGTAAGTATGTAAGTACTTAATAACTTTAAAAAAAAGGAAAATTAGATTTTTTCTCACCCATAAAGGTAATTTCATCATCTGACAAATCTTTATTTTCATACTTCAATCTGCATTCCAACCTCAGACCAGGATTGTCTAGACCTACCCTTATTTGAAATATGACGTCAGTAAGGGTCAATTTAGTGTCTTCTTTATTGACCAATACCACTGCAGTTGAAATGCTAGCCGATAATTCCACTTTTCCCGGACCAATATAGCCTCCTATTTGGAGGTATAAATTGGGTAGTTTTTCCTGCATCCATAGGCATAATTTATTTTCGAAACAAGCCTCTGTTTCTTCTGGTAACTTGTAAGATATAGCGAAAGTCAATCCTAAAGGTGCAAAAAACAATGATGCCTTGAGTGCTAAAAACATTGCTAACTCTACATATTCCTTTAGCGTCGCTTGTAATAGAATATTTTGTAAAAAAAGTAAAAAAATCGCGGGCTATTTTTTGTGATAAAAACAAAACAAATCATGAGTTAAATAAAACAGGTCAATTACAATCCGGTCTATTTCAAATGCGAAATAAACTGGTTTGTGATTTAAAATTGACCAGTTACAGATAAATAACACGTTGATCACTAAAGCGGCTTCACTGTAATAGCTTTTAGCCATGTAATTAAATATGAAATAGATCGTTTACCAGGTCGAATAGTAGTGTCTGGCATATCGATATCAAAATCTAGCGAAGGTTCATCTTCGTCATCATCATTTCTAACTGTTTTCTTATGTGAATTGCGTGTTGAAACTTCGTCCGCTGTCTTTTTATGTAGCTTTTTTTTCTGTTTATCATTTTTATCATGGGAGTTCAGTTTTTTGTGCGATGCAGTGTGCCTTTTAATATGAGGAATAATTTTCTAAAACGGAACAAATTAGGAAGATATTAAGCGAGGTAAAATCCAATATATCGATTTATTTGGCTTAGTTTATGATATTTGACGACGTTTGAAATGACGCGTCTTTTTCACTATAAAAAAAATATTTTATTGATTGGAAATTAACTGGGTCCATTTAATCAAAAAAATTAAAGAGGTTTTATTATGTATTTAGAAACGTCCTCATGATGGTAAACTCCCACTTTACTTTACCCTCCGCATGTTCAACTTCAAGGCACCAATTTTTTCTTGATATAAATAACTAGTTGTGTTGCTAGCCAGTAAACAATTCAAAAACAAGCACAGAGCAATTGCCATATGACAAGAGCTACCTTGGTAATTTAATTACCTTGTATAAGGGATCCTGTACTGCTCCCTTGGGACTTTTGCTTGTATGCGATGAAGGACTTTTTCTTTTTCCTAATGAAGACCTAGACAATGAATCTGCTTCACTTCCTTGATTCCCACTAACTTCGCCCTTAGCATTACTAACAGCGATAACTAAATGAGAGAAAGATAAGAAAGATAATACGTTACTCTAGGATGACGTACACAAATTAAAAAAAAGTTCCGTTTATTATCATAAAATTTTGACACTTTTATTTTTAATATCGCTTTTAGGTTATAAAAATCTTCAATGTATGTAACGCTTGTGTTTGTGTAATAAGTTTGCTAAAGATATCCACAGTCCAATAATAGAGCCTCTTTTGGTGACTTTAACTTCCAGAAAGTTAAGATAAAGAAACGGTTCCGTTGTTTGTTAGCATTTTTAAAATAAATTAATTGGCACGTAAAAAAAGTAAAATAGCTGCTTTGTCTAATATTGTTTATTGCAAACAAACGTGAACGATTTTGTCCGCAATGATCATGGCTTTTTTGGTGAGAACATGAAATTGAGTTATTGAAATGATTTCTAGATTATAACATATTTGAAGGTGCGCTGCAGGCTTTCAATGTTCTCATATCTTAATATTTATGGGATTTGACGAGAAATTACACTCAACCCTTTGACAATAACAATATGCAAGTTATGTTGCCAAATTGATATTGTGTGTACTGCTTTGTGTGTACATTTATTTTCTATGCATTACGTTCTGCTATAAACAAAAACTGTGCTAAAGTTAGATTTTAATGTAATAAAAATAGAAAGTAGTTTTAACATCTACCTGCAGATAAGTTTTTCAACCATTTCACTGAAATTCGGCTTGATTTGGAGACCTTTTGGAAAATCCATTCTAAATCTATATGTTCGAACAAAATAGCGAATGCAAAAGCATGTGTAGGTTGACCACTTGCTGTTGGTTTCCAATATATCGCCTCTAGATGTGCACCATCATAGCCAAATAGGATTGGATTTCCGCTAAACCTGTAAAAAATCTTATTTTCTCAACATTTTTTATACATCACCTTTATCTCGATTTACCCAAATATTCTCACACATTTTGCTCTATTTAGTTATAAAAATTATTATTTGTTATTTTTTATTGTTTGACAAACATAGTTTTTTAAACTGCATTACAAGAACTATGAATATAACAGATATATTACAAAGTAAGAAAATGATAAAGAAACAAGAAAATCAAATGATTAGAAATGGTGTAGAGGGCCAATGGGACACTCCAAGCGGTTGTTAAATGCTATTTGTAAGTTCCATGGAAATAAATAAGATTGTTTGCAGTAGACCCATGCTTGTGCGAAAATATGCCCATTAAAATGGTGAATGTGATCATCCACAATAAATTGAGACAACTACTGAGTTTGGCTTTGCCTACCGGTGCAGTTTTCGTCACCTTAGGGATCTACGATGGATAGTGCTTTGCACCTGCCTTTTTACTTCCTAAAGGTTGGCGAATGTTATAGCTCTCTATATGGCAAAAGTTTTCCCTTATTTACTAACAAGGGATCCTGATTACCAGTTGCACTGGTCAAAATCACTGCAAAATAAATTCACTACGGAAGTGTAACGAATATTAAACTGCTTGCTCCTGAAGAAAAACTATGCCTATATTAAGTCTACAAACTAAAAGACATAAAAACAACGACATATTAAAAGAACAACATGCACTTTATAGGAAGTTCAGGATGTTTACAACGTGCCTCGACTTTGGTGGCAACGCGTTGCTGCACCTAACTGTCTTTGTAGCGGATGTTGTAGTTTTGTATTAATTCAGCATTTCTCTTGCTATGTGACTACGCAAAACAAGTATAGAAGTCTACATAGAAGACTTATCCTACATGTGCAAGGGTGAATACGTGTTATTGGCAGAATACAACCTAACAACACTTATTGATTTTATGTCGAAGACAACCAAACAAGTGAGTCGTTTTAGATTACATTTTATTTATCAGGCAGGAAAAGCATTGAGTATCAATGTGCAAGTAAATTCGCGCATCAAGAAAGTTATAAACAACATCGTTTTCTAGCAGTGTCTAGACAAGCTACCCGTAGCGAATAATTTTGTGAGTTGTAAATGTCAAAAATCATTTTTTTATGCGCCTGGAGAATAACTCACAAACATTGCCAAAATTTCGATTGAGTATGCCCCATCCAATAAAACCTTTCTATCAAGCAATTTAAACGCATTGGTTGCAATAAGAAGGTTTAACCTTACGAGTAACCTCTATAACTTAGAGAATTTTCTTTCCGCTATATTATGGTACTTTATTAAAGTATGCACCACCTGGTATGTTTACAAACAATGGAACGAAGATATCTTGAATTAACATATGATGGAAAATCTCAGATTTTGTGCATTATTAGCGAAGATGGGGTGGAGCTTAGCGTCTGCATCTGTATCCCGGACTCTGGGATAGTCTTGTTTAATTCGTGAGAATATTGTAAGGGATGTATCTATGAATTGAAATAGCCTGTTTATAATTCTTGTTTTTCTCGTGCTTACTGGGTACTAATTAAAATTATCTTTTCTGACATTAACCATTAGTTTTAATCTTAAATAACCCTTAATTGTCACTCGTAAAACACTTTATCTTACCTCACAATTGTTGTTCCTCCGAAATTCCATTCAAATTTGAAATCCTTAATACCCCAGTTATCCAACTCGCTTATACCTGTCTCTGGACAGTTAACGTTTTCGAACAGATCCAAAATGCTTCGTAAAGTCATGGACGGTATTTCGATTAAAAACTTCCAGTTATTCGACACCTTTTCGAGAAGCAGACTAACTTCAATTTCATGTAGCTTAAGGGTTGCTTGAGCACTGAATTCCCAGCCACTTTCATTATTTGTCGATATACTAGCTTCAAGGGTTTCAAACGCTATGTAAAAAAATCATATGTTTTAGTGTTATGTTTTTAGTTTTATCTACTTTTTCGTGAAAGCAAAACACGTTGCATAAGAGAAAGTTGTAAAGGCAAGTTTAGTGGTATACTTCTAATTCCAATACATACCATAGCTGATGAACATGTGTGATAGCAAATTTAATTTCGATGTATGTAGTAAATGATAATTACCTTCTTGAGGGTAGTTATATTTTATTGTATATATGTAAATTACTTTCTTAAAAACTCATACCAATGTAAAAATACGTTCACCTTAAAATTTATTACATCTATGTATGCACTGAGGATGGTTTTAACCGAAAAGCTTATGCTATATTAAAACTTGTTTTTATATTTTACTTTTTTACCACAATACATACCTATTTCAGTATTTGGAATTTTGCGGTAACCTTCTGGCAGCGTTAATTCAAAAGCCAGATTAAATTGCGCTTTTGAATTCTCGTCCTCCTTATCAGCAGGAGTATAACCAAAGTCTATCAACTTAAACACCGCATCTTCCCCACCTCCACCGAAGAAAATCGAAAGAAAGTCTGGTGTTCCATCCACCCCCATGCATTTTAGTGTTGCACCAACTGGCGTATTATAGCGGGAGGGTATTTTGTTCTTTATTTTAGAGAGACCCATAGCCATAGATAGTGTGAGTTCGTCAGGAATATCTTGAACTTCATTTTCGGCTGCACCACAACCTCGCAAAGTTTCTTTTGATTCGATCTGAAAAAAAAGACGGTTATGCTGGTAGTTGTGCTGATAAAACAATACGTAAAACTTCGAAAATCATTTACGAGCTTTCGAATGCCGGACTACGCTTTGTGTAAAGCTAAATCTCGACTCAACAGCAAAAAGGAACAAAACGGAACAAGAAAAATACTTAAATTTGATTGCCTATCTGCTAATTACTAGTCCGTGGAAAAATCCACGGGTTCGCCCGTCCTTTTTATACAGCATTGCGCGCGTCTCACTACTTGCAGTACCATTTTGCGTGACAGGCAGAGAGACGTATACGGGTATTATAATATAGATTTCTTCGCTTTTTTAATTTTTTCCCTTCCTGTCCGCAAGAAAAGTTGAAATGATTTCAACTTTTACGTTGAATTAGTACAGATCGGAAGGGAACGAAAAAGTTCATCACCAAATACGATACAACAAATCACAATTGTCCGTTCCCATTCGTTCCTTGACGGTTAGAAATTCATCTTAACACAAGGTATTGTATGATGATTTCTGATGATTATTACTACTAGTCATTTAACCCGTGGAAAAATCCACTTAAGACACTAAGATATTAAAAGACTATAAATGGTTAAAGATGAAACAAAATGTCACAACAGAATTTTCAAATTTCGTACATTATAAGCTTTTAAAACCACGCCCCGAAGTGTAAGCTATACGTGGGTCCAACCTGGCGGATTAAAAGGTTTACCTCATAAGAAAAGACTGTTTTGTTTTACGATGAGCTTACGTTAATCAAACCTCCTTTTTTGTTCGAATTTCTCTAAGAAACTTTCATAATATTTTTTCTGTTTTTTAAAACCAACTTATTGAAATTATCCTAACAATGCTTTTTGAAATTTGAAGCTTCAAACAGAGGAGATATTCAAACTTTGAGTGTCTGCTCTAATAGGCAACACTTCGTTCAATATTCTCAATGATCTTTTCACACAACGATTTTTGCACACAAGATGATACTAACCGGATACTTAATATTACATCCAGGTCCTGAGCAAACCTTTTCTCCATCATCAGCCGAAGCACAAAGAATTCCTGGTCCATCTTGTAACATTTCAGTGTCCATAAACTGTACTTTTTGTGGAGCCACAGTAATACACCAAGGACGATTTGCTGGTCTGCTAAACATTGGAATGTTTTCAAGGTTTTCCTTCAACAGAAAATGTTTACTTGTTTCCGACAAATTTGCACCAGCCGGTAATCTGACGAACAATGCGCTGTAAGGTGCACCAGCTGCTCCACCAATGTTATCAAACCTATAGTTGAATTAGTGGAGAATTGACCTATTCTTGTGAACTAGTTACTTAAACCCGTGGAATAATCCACTTAAATTTATTGTGCTTCTTATCACAAAGGTTTGTTGATAATTTTATTAAGAAGGCTGAAAAAGAAACGTTTTAAACGAAATCCCAAAAACATATAAAATTTATTCTATGTTTCTTATCACAAAATCATTTGTTGTCAGTTTCATTTTAAAGACGCAAACAATTAAAACTTTTGAACGAAATTGACAACTATAATAACAACGTTAATTGCCTGTGACTTTACACGTATAACAATTTATAACAAAGCTCCCGTCACGGTAAATTTAAATTCGCATGCAATAAAATTCCTAACTAATGAAATCACTTTATTTTATCACATGATTTGTTTTAGCCAAACAGCGAAATTCATAGTTCTTTTCGTCAAAACCTTTTGTTGTTAACTCCATTCAAAAGCGGGAATAAATAAAACCAATATGTTTTTCATATAACAGTAGACAATAGAGACAATAGAGACGTGCTTAAGGGAATAATAAAAATTAATTACCCGTGACTTTTGTGTAATAAAGTTTACATCATTACACAAAGGTTTTTATGAGAACAATAAAATAAATTAACCATGACTTTTTTAAAACAAAAATTTTAAATCAATTTGAAAAAGCACACAAAAGACAGAATAAAAATAAAAGTTTAGCAAAAGTGACATGTTACCGCGGCTGTTTCTTTAGAAAAAACAACACATCCACTTTGCCTGTTACAGACACACGGAACTGGCGTATTATTATATAGATTAACTCTATCGTTGCATTTTAAGGCAAGTAAATCAATCAAATGAAACACTTGTGTACATGAATTTACCTAACCTGCTTAAGACTAATTTAAATGAAGCGCCATTTAATCCAATAGGCTCGTTGTCTCCATCAGCAGTGACATGCTCAATAACAATTTGAAAATCTCCTTCCGCATTGAATGCTCCATAGCCAAACCAGTCTCTCCATTGTGCTTGCATTAGCCAACCAAAATTAAAATTGTCGGCACCTCTTGCTATATCTGAAATGTGAATATTTTTACTTTATGTTAACACGTCAATTTCTTTAATTTGATTGTCATGAATAAACGCTATGTTTCTTCTGATACATTTCTGTACAAATGCAAAAAGTGTTCGTTTGCGATTCTGCCTGACTTCTAAAAACAACATGATAAGAAAAAATAGAGTAACAAGTTATTCTAAACGATTTCAAAGTAATCTCTCTTGACTATTTTGATATACACTATGGAGTCTGCCCTGTAGCTACTAAATTTAATTTGACATTTCTGAGCGTAAAATCCTGTGGTAGGACTTGCGGAAATGCCATACCTTATGGGACAAAACTTTGTCGGACAAAAGTGACGAAATTTTTCTTTGGTGACGAAAATTATGTCTGACGAAAAATTTTGTCCGACGAAAATTTTGTCCGACGAATAAATTTGTCCAAAAGCCAATTTTCTAATATTTTAAAAATTTACATATATATCTCGAAAACTCATATAGGTTATACTCTGTTGATAGAATTTTATAGGCAACCAACTGGTTCTTTTACAACAAAATTTATTGATAGCGAAGTGGTCAAACCAAAGGATAAAAGAAAAAAGCATGAGAATCGTTAGAAATCGAGATCTGTAGTGGAATGGTTAAACCAAGGGAAAAGCCTTATATCGTATCGTATTCATCAATCGAATCATCAGAAAATGAAGAAACCGTAGCGTAGAAAAAAAACTGATCTTATAATTTTACGAAATTACATATTTATTTGAAGAATATAGGTTTGCTAAGGATATACAACGTTTGTGGTATTTGTTTTCACCTGTATATTAGCTGATTGAAGTTTTAATAAAAATAAGAAAAATCCAAAATGGACAAAATTTTTCGTCGGACAAAAGTGACGAAAATTTCTGAAGGTAACGAAAATTTTGTCCGACAAAGTTTTGTCCGATAAGGTACATGGAATGAAACACGTTAAATACAATACAATACGAGTCAACTGGTTGGACAGCTACTTAAAGTCGTTAAAAAGGTTGCTATTCGCGTTGTTATGCAGTTTTTTTGACTGGTTGCGAAAACGGACGGATAGTACAATATAAAACGAAATTTATCGTAAGCACTATTTTCTGCCGTGTGCTAAGATAAATTTGGTGTCAGAAAACAGTTAAAAGGGAATCTTGAATTTTTTTTCTTGGGGAACTACCTAACTTTAACGAAACCATTGCAAATAAAAACCAAATAAGTCGAAAACGGATAGAAATAACTGACGTCAGATCCCGCCTGTTAACTAGGGATCACCTGGAAACAAAATTGGGCCAATTCTTTGAAGCTAAGGTTAACTAATCAATCAAAAACCCAAACTCTTTAACTGTCCGTCAAAAGCGCATATATGTTCTTGTTCAAAAACGAAGCCAAATATGAAAAATTTACCTGCTAGGTTGATATGAAACTGTCTGGTAACATTAGCTACTTCAATTGTATCTGATGACGTTACATTTACTATCTCGAACAATTGCTTCGTAAAAGGTTTTATAATCTCCATCTGAAATTAAAAAAAGGAACATCCTGAGGCCAATTGTTATAGCCTCGATACTAGCTACTGAGCATCATCGGGGCTCTGTGCTGTTTCTGTATAATCATGCTTCTATTTTCCATCGGGCGATTTTAAAAAAAATTAGAAATCAAAAAAGTAGTTACAAAACCCTTTAATGATTAGGATTTATATGAGAAAACAGAATAGTAAAAAACTACCCTAGTCCGCCTAAAATACGCGCGAAATAGGATTTTTGGTACTTATATTTGCCCTAGTAAGAGCGTGGAATTAAAGATGAAAAGTGTGGAAAATTTTAAAACACGATTCTAAGAAATTATACGTTTTTGTGTAAGCAATATTGATTTCGCTTAAAAAAATGAATTTTTTGATGATACCATTATTATCACAAATGACCTCATATTTGTAAAAAAGTTTCTTATTTTAACGTTTTTCTAAAACTATTGATGCTTATGTCATCAAACTTAGTACAATGTTAGAATATGATATTTGTTGATGTTCCATGGAAGAAAATCAATATAATGACGTCTTGTGATCAGAAATGACATCATTTCGCTTGATTAATATTTCTTTCAAACCTGGTCTGTATTTTATCCTAGGACCGAGTTTTATGATAAACGCCACACCTTCTTATTTTCAAACCAATATGGACCCCTAAATTTAGTAAAAAAACAATGCACAAAGCTATTCTTAACAATCTACACCTTGTTTTCTTTGGCAGTTTACTTTTTTATTTTTCTGATGGCATTTCTTTTTTAAATTTTTGGACGGTTTTAACGTCAAACGAATGGCCTGCCGGAAAACTTTTAAGTCCAAAAACTTTTTTCAAATATTTTTTTTTATGGATACTATTTTCATTACATGTAAGGCAGACAGAAAAAGAATAAAATTATTTTGTTTTTTTAACATCAATCACAAAAAGCCTCGACAGGTTATTGTCAAAGCTTCTAAATTGTGAAGACCTTTGGAAGATATATTTCTATCTTCCGAGCACCAACTTCAAGTTTTCGTGAAGACTAATTTACCCAATGAGTCTTCATAGATGTAATCGAGTAATTAAACCTGTCTTTTATGTCATCTAAAATCACACGTGCAAAATATTTGTCCTATAAATTTTGATAAAATTCTGATGCACGGTAAAATCTTTCTGCAGCGAAAAGCCTCTATAGCGAACGACTCCATAAGAACTACGGCTTTGTCTTAGACCAGTTCAACGTTTTAAACCCCCATCTTTTCAAATCTCACTCATCTCTAAAGTGGAAAATTCCTATTTGAACTTTTTTCTGCGTAAAAATTTGGCTAAAACAAGCATTAGATGTTTTTTGCTCCTCAACTTCTACGTAAGATTATGTTAAAACAGACTTTATTTCTCAACTTTATATATTGAACGTCTCTCTTCCGTCCAACACAAACTACAAGGATTTTGCAATAAGTACCCTCCAGGGATTGTAAAAATTAATTATCTCCTAATGATCAACAGGAAAATATAACAAGTTTGGATGAACCATTTTAAACGACGTTGAACTATTAAAAAATTGTAAACAAGAAATTTAGGCAGAGACTATATTTCGAAATAACTTTTTGATGTCGTATGGTGTCAGCTTATTATTCAATTCTTCCTATCATTCTGTTTCTTTTCCTCTTACATCTTTTCGTAATATATTTTTAAGTTTTTGGCACACCTTGAAGATAGTAGTGAACAGTACAACGTATAATTCACAGAAGTGTTACGATATTAATATCATAAATCCTCAAATAAACGCAATTTTCACAAAGAAATGAAATTTCAATAAACATTTTTCTCTCCATGTTCAATGAAAAAAGAAAGATATTAAACTTCCTTTAAGCAACAGATGTTTTCAATCAGGTTGTGAGGTAAGTTTGAATAAGTAACAAGACCGTGGACAGTCCTATAAAAACTATGTCCTTGGCCCTCAGCCTAAAAACCAGATGCCAACAGCTAGAAATAATGAGGTCTAAGCAAACATTGTCAAAATAGAAGTCATTTATTTTATTAACTATCTTAAACAGAACGACTTCCTGAAACTATTTGTTAGTTAGTTGATTTGTCTATTTTTTTTTAAAGTATCTTCTAAAATGTACGCTCATAATCCAATTGATGTCATTTCATAAGAAACTTTAGAAGTAAGGTATACCAAGGAAAATAAAAGTACATCATTTAAACACACAAATAAATGGAGTATTGTTCACCATTATATCTATTTTTTTAATGGTACAAAGGCTGACCCGTCCTTTCATAGTCCATTTATTTATTTCCTTACCTCAACTTCATGCGGTCCAAGTGTGGCTACACCCTCCAATTTGATTTCTGTATTGTTAAGAGTCATAACTTCGTTTGAAAGCCATGAAAATTCCATAACAGTTGGTGTATCTGCAGATCCACCCAAAGGCAATAGTCCGAAGAGTTGCAAAGGTAAATTATCATAAACTTTGGTGTCCATTGTCAAAAGTCCACTTGAGTTCACGATGCGGATACTCTCCACCTTAAATCATCAATGAGAATATTAGATAACATTATGTATTGTTCTTGTTCTTGTTGTGCCCCAATTTGTAATAATTGCCCCAATTTGTAATAAACTTTGCCTCAATTTGTAATACTTGCCTCAATTTGTAATAATAGAGTTGCCCCAATTTGTAATACCTGCTCCAATTTGTAATACACTTTGCCCCAATTTGTAATACGTGCCTCAATTTGTGATAACACCTGCCCCAATATGTATACCTGCCCCAATTTGTAATAAACACTTTGCCCCAATTTGTAATAATAGAGTTGCCTCAATTTGTAATAATAGAGTTGCCCCAATTTGTAATAACACCTTGCTCCAATTTGTAATAATAGAGTTGCCTCAATTTGTAATAATAGAGTTGCCTCAATTTGTAATAACGCTTGCCCCAATTTGTAATAACGCTTGCCCCAATTTGTAATAACGCTTGCCCCAATTTGTAATAACGCTTGCCCCAATTTGTAATGACACCTTGCCCCAATTTGTAATAATTTCTTTTGTCAAAAAAATTTTATTTGAAAAAGTCATTGTAAAACTTAGGGAGGGAAAAGAAACTTGCCTTTTATTTATTGTTAAAAAACTCTGGTACAGGAGCAGTCGGAAAATAAGCATTCAAATTTTTTCGTGTAACTTTAGTTTATTCTGTTCATCTTTACACCTACTGATATTAATAGAAAGAAATAGGATCGTAATGCATAAAAACCAGGTTGCGTCGCAATGTTCAATGTGTTAGTAAATGAATGAGATTGGCGTAAACAACAACATTAACGATGGAGCTACTTTTACTCTTTCCTATCTTGAAATCTTTAACATTATCGAAAAAAGATTATATACACCCGCTTGGTGACGAAGAATACGCGGCGATTGTCAACTTGCAAGTCGTAGATGTAACACGCCTGTAAAAGATAGATCAAGAATTGAAAAAAGCGCTGTTGTGAAATTTTGGAGATCGAAGGAAGATTCACGGCAGATGAAGCTGGACATGTTTTGTTATACGACAAAAGGAAGGTATGGAATCATTATTTATAATGAATAAATTTTTATCAAACACAAATAGCATTGAAAATAAAATGAAACAGGTTGAAAGACCTTCAGCTCAAAACCAATTTTTGTTATCAAAGATATTCGTTTAGTTTACGTGTATCATTTGTACAAAAAAAGTTGTTTGGACGCGTTTTTGCACACTTTTTTCGTTTTTCATTCGTTTTTATAAAACAGTGTTTTTAAAAAAATGAATGAATGATGTCTAGTCCAATCTTTTTTCCTCATACAAATGACCTGGTTCTCATCAGCTTTTTGCAAAAACACGCGTAAAGTAAAACAAAAATTAGTAATATATCTTTTTCACAAGCTCTATATTCTCCTGTAATATTCTTAGAAAGTATTTATATCACACCACTAAGGTCAAACGATGCTGTATTAACGTAGTAACAACGCAATGTTTGAGGGCGATGGAATATTGAATACCGTTGATTTTTTTTTATTAGGTTGTGAAGAAGGGCGACATTAGAAAAAAATTTTTCGAGGACATTTCACGATAGTAAATCTGGTAGATACAAAAAACTGCGGACTCGAGCGTCTGATGGCTATGCTGGACTGAGCAACAAGGAAATATTGAAGGTAACTGGAAATGATGGAAAGTTTAGACAGTTTAGTGTTCGGTTCACGAACAAAGCGAGACCTCGACCCGTTCGTGTGA
Source organism: Hydractinia echinata (assembly GCA_030067915.1). NCBI lineage: Eukaryota > Metazoa > Cnidaria > Hydrozoa > Anthoathecata > Hydractiniidae > Hydractinia > Hydractinia echinata. Next base: position 540,271 of record JASGCC010000033.1, read on the forward strand.
AAGACGTCCACGAACAACACCAGATTGATTTAGTTGATCCAAGCAAAATGAAAATTGAACATAACGGGAAAACCTATCGCTACATACTTTCACTAATGGACGTGTTTTCAAGATTTAATTGGCTAGTTCCACTGGAACGAAAGAGATTCAAAAAATCTACTCTATCCATGGCGAAAAGTTGAAAGGTCTCATCGAGTACTACGAAGCAAAATTAATTACAATTTGTTGAGCCAAAATCGAAATGGTATTAATTGGGTAATAATTCTGCCTGATTATATGCGGTGTTTAAATAACAATAGTAATAATAGAGTTGGGATTGAAAAGTGCGTTTGAAGTATATTTTGGAAGAAAATCTAACGAACTTGTTAAGGCAGGTGTTTCCATGAAGAATTAAACATTATCAATAGGACATTCTAATCCACCATCTGCAAAAGATATCAATAGAAGAAATGATAAAATCAAACACCTTCGTAAAACCGTACGTGAATGTAACAAGAGAAAAACTAACCAAATGCTCAGGGCTCATGCTCGAAAAAATGTCTGCAAGAAGTAAAAGGTTGGCGATAGAGTTTCCGTACGTATCGGAAGCAAGAAAAATAATAAGGTACCGAAACGGCAACATGTTATTCCTAGAAAATTTTTGAAAAAGCATAGTATGACATTTCAATAATTCTACCCGGTCACAAAACGTCATGTGTGAAAGAATTCTACGTTGAAGACATTGCTGACTTCAATTTGAAAAATAAAAATGAAAATAATGTCAAAGAAAAAGGAAAAGCCACATCTAAGCAGCAGCGTTTTTCTTTTTCTTTTCTCATTCCTCTCACGCAGGAAGATAGATTACAAAGCCTGTCCGACCAAGAGTTTTACGTTGCTTATAATCCACCGGGTGATGGAAATTGTCAGTTTTCAGCTATATCCTATGCACTACAAGAATATGGCATTTATCTACAACCAAAGGAAGATAGCGAAGAAGTGTTCGATGAAAATGAATTGGTTGATGAGGGAGATGATAGCGAAGAGGTGTTCGATGAAATGGATTGGGGGGATGTAGGAGGTTGATGAATGGTAAGGGGGATGATAGCGAAGAGGTGTTCGATGAAAATGGATTGGTTGAGGAGGGAGATGGTAGCGAAGAGGTGTTCGATGAAAATGAATTGGTTGATGAGGGAGATGATAGCAAAGTGGTGTTCGTTGAAAATGGATTGGTTGATGAGGGAGATGATAGCGAAGAGGTGTTCGATGAAAATGGATTGGTTGGTGAGGGAGATGGTAGCTAAGAGGTGTTTCGATGAAAATGGATTGGTTGATGAGGGAGATGATAGCGAAGAGGTGTTTCGATGAAAATGGATTGGTTGATGAGAGAGATGATAGCGAAGAGGTGCTCGATGAAAATGGATTGGTTGATGAGGGAGATGGTAGCGAAGAGGCGTTTGATGAAAATGGATTGATTGATGAGGGAGATGGTGGCGAAGAGGTGTTCGATGAAAATGGATTGGTTGATGAGGGAGATGATAGCGAAGGGGTGTTCGATGAAAATGGATTGGTTGATGAGAGAGATGATAGCGAAGAGGTGTTCGATGAAAATGGATTGGTTGATGAGGGAGATGGTAGCGACGAGGTGTTCGATGAAAATGGATTGGTTGATGAGGGAGATGGTAGCGACGAGGTGTTCGATGAAAATGGATTGGTTGATGAGGGAGATGGTAGCGAAGAGGTGTTCGATGAAAATGGATTGGTTGAAGAGAGAGATGATAGCGAAGAGGTGCTCCATGAAAATGGATTGGTTGGTGAGGGGGATGGTAGCAAAGAGGTGTGTGATGAAAATGGATTGGTTGATGAGGGAGATGGTAGCGAAGAGGCGTTTGATGAAAATGGATTGATTGATGAGGGAGATGGTGGCGAAGAGGTGTTCGATGAAAATGGATTGGTTGATGAGGGAGATGATAGCGAAGGGGTGTTCGATGAAAATGGATTGGTTGATGAGAGAGATGATAGCGAAGAGGTGTTCGATGAAAATGGATTGGTTGATGAGGGAGATGGTAGCGACGAGGTGTTCGATGAAAATGGATTGGTTGATGAGGGAGATGGTAGCGAAGAGGTGTTCGATGAAAATGGATTGGTTTATGAGGGAGATGATAGAGAAAAGGTTCCAAAAATTTATTTGAAGATGGTTAAAAATCAAATACCACCTTCATTGACGGTCAGAGCGAAACATTTGATTGATGTCGGTGGTGAAAGATGCAGGTAGTTGTTTGTCTGTCAACATACATAAATGCTACATACCCCAAATTCATCTCCATCTAAAATCCTAATGGCGGTATCAAAATTATTGCTTTGAAAATGATGATCTAAAACCCTTTTTATTGAAGGTGGTGTGCATCCATTTCTTCTGACAACAGTTGCAGTTATGGTGCCGCTAGATATTGATAACGTAAGATTGCACCAACTATCTCCGAAGGTCCATGTGCTGCCTCCTGACATTATATCGGTCCGTTTTCGACCTATAAAGATTAATGTTACTATTTTAACACTTTGTTTAACTTTTATTACATGTAGTCCGTACTCGCATGGCCAATAATCAAAAGTGACGAGATTACAAAGAATCATGACAATACCTTTCAAATCACGCTCAATTGATTTAAAGAAATCCGTGCCATCAACGATTTCACTTCTTCTCATCTCATCATCAAGAAAATAGATAGTTTGCACAAATTGAAATACCATGATGCATAGTATTATATTTAGCCATTGCGAAGCTGCCATCTTGAAAATCCCTAAAATGTTGAGTAAAATTTATTCAGCTATACTAATAGATAATGGGTTTATAGTTTAACTGGAAACTGCCTTTGCTTTTTTTTTTAAATTCAGTAAAAGTATATTCAATAAAAATAAGTCTAATTTTTTTTTTCATTATAACTTTTGAACATCGCCGTTTTTTAATTTAACAACCATTATATAAACTTCGTTTCGTCACCTTCCTCATTTATTCAACTATATCGCCTTTATTTTATTTTTTCCTGTTTTACTATTATGGGCTTGTGATCTCGTGCAAAATAGATAAACTCATCTTTGTACCAAAAACAAATTTCTTGAGATTTTATTTAGCTGTCAACCCCAAAATATGATGATCATACGTCTTTTGACGGATATATTAGGGTTTGAAGATATTTTAACAACATGCAATCAACATGGTAATGGCATTTGCCGAATAAGACCAATTCTGGCCTCACGTGGCCCCCAGTTATTTCGCATCAAAGTTGCAAAATGTAATGCTTTTATTAATTTTAACCCTTCAGTCTTAGTGTTAATAACATAAGATGTCAATTTTAAGACTGGCTTAGTATTTTAGGTGACACATTTTGGTTTAGCTAGGATTGGAAAGTGGAAGTATGAACTTCATTTGTGAAACAAATTTTGATGATGTTAGCAATAGACTGCCCATATATAAAAAAAATTGTTTAGAAGTTTTCTAGCTGCTTTCACTTTTGTTTTCATCTTGGATCGCTGAACACCATATTGGTTCCGGGTGGTCCCTAGTTACCCACGCGGTGAAATATTATTGCCGTCACTACTCTGTTTCCAACTTATTTGGTCTCATAGTTACAAGCGCATTGTAATAGCTTCATTTCAATGAGCTGTTGACGTTAAATTTCCGTTGTTAACGTCGTGATGCTTGATTTGTCAATCAACATTTTGAAGGAAAATTAGCACATTCCCATTAACACATCCACATTGCTCCGTACAAACAGACAGAATCAGCGTATTATTATTATAATAGACTAGTCTATAAGGCCGTGGAAAAATCCACTTTGGCTAAAGAAATGAAAAAGATGCTTTATTAACATAGCTTCAACCATTCAAAACTTATCCACCTCCCTCAGTATATTTGATACCAAAAATTCCAGGTATTAATTAGCTTGAAAACGGCTTTAATAATCTTATATATTGTATCTGCTCTATTGGCGTGCTAACTAAAAGTTATGATTGTTAATTTGCGGTTATATGCGAAACAAAATACCATCTAGCATATGAGGCATAATAACACCAACTTCTGCTTGCAATAATGGGATTGCTTTAAATGTTTTTTGTCGATCAACATCAATCGATTTAACACATATCGTTTAACCCTACCCCTCCCGGGTTTTAGGAAGAGGGGTTCAAAAAAGGGCGGAGAGGTAAGAAAATCCTGAACCCACCCCTAAATGTGACTATCAAAACATCGTATTGTGACTTAAATAGCACTTAATAATTTGGTCATATATTCCCACACCTGGAAAAAGGCTTAAACGGTGGAACATAATCTCTGGAACTAGGACAAATCTTGCAAACCATTTATATGTGTAAAGTGTAAAATTACTTAATAAACTTATAAAAGACTAAATTATGACTTTGCATTTGTTAATAGAGATGTCTAGATAAACAAATGTTTCTATATTTTTCCCTGACCACCTATTCACTGATAAGTCACCATGACAACAGCAACGTTACGTCATGGTGACTTATAAACATGCAATTTTAATACTCACATTTCCGTAAAGTATTTATTCTATTTTTATTTCTGACCGCGATCAACAATCACGAGCTCTCAATGTAACTTTCGAACAATAAAAAAAAAATTCTCACAAAGCTTCGGAGCAATAACGTGCCATAGGAGATTGTCAAACGTTTGAAAAACAAAATTCTGTGGGTTTGTGGAAACACGAATAATAAAAAGACTATATCATTGAAAAGAGCAGAATGGATAAACCCGCAACATGTAATACTTCTGCTTTTTAAATTAATATACTGCAAATAAACTTTTTAAGAAGCAACTAGTGCTGCAATCTTAAATTTTTAAGCAACTTTTAGCGCACAGTGTAAATATTTTTATCAAAAAAGTGTGAATTTTTTTTAACTTCATTATCCTACTGGTGTTTATCAAAAGTTCTCATCACAAGCAACTGTTAAGCAACTTTATCAAAAAAAAGAGAACTGGGCTAAACCTTAAGTACTTATTGAAAAAATTGGTGTACTCACGTTATCAGCGTCAATAAAGTATTTCGTGCAATGTCAATGACCTTTCCTCTTCCTGATGTACCCTACTTCCTTCTTACCAATCTTATCCCGTCAAAAGCCTGTCCAGCATTATTGATTCTGGCAATATTTGAAAATCTATTTGTATTTGATGCAAAAATGTGCTGATCCTTTGCGCATACTTTTAATGCCGCCTTTCCCCCTTTTATAAACAGTTTCCTGTAAATATTTCAGAATAATGTAAACAGGATCATATTCAGTATGATTATAACTCGTCAGCTATTGAAACTTGAAGTATTTCGTGCGTGCTCCAAACAAATTGTTTATGCAAACAGCATTTTTTAAAAAGTAGTCAATGCACTTTGGCAAAAACAAATTCTGCATGTCACGGAATTTTTTTCTATGTACGTGTCTTTTTTCAAGAAGCTAACTCTACCTCCACAAAAGAAGATATCATTTAAATTTGTAACATTTTTTAAATAATAGTAACGTCCCTAACTACACGGTTTGCGTACTGTACGATTTGTTCACTGTCATGACACGAATAAAAGTATACAACATTTAATTAAACGTCTGATTAAATAAAACTTTGAAAGATAATAATATTTATATTGCCTGCCTGAAGAACTTTACTGTCTATCTAGAAATTTCACTTACTTTTATTTATTTGTGTTATTTTTTGTTATAATTAAGAGAACATGAAATAACATTGCTATTTCAAAAACATCGTAAAGTCTAGCATTTTTTCAGTTTGACATAGAGACGAAAAAGTTAACCTTGCATAGTTTCAGTTGAAAACATAACTAAGTTAGCAATCCTTAAATAATAATACTGGTGTGAAGAAATATTTTTAGTATAACAGACCTATAAAAGACAAATGTCAGTGTGCTATTGACCAAGTGAGAGCAATCTTTTTTCAATTTGCCGTTGTAAATAATAATATATAATATATTGCAATAATTAACAACGTAAAGTTACGCTAAAGGAGTCCCATGATAAGGCTTAATGAGTTCTATTTCTTTCTGTTATTTTCTTGTATATACTAAACACATACGTAAGGTTTTTATTATCGGCGCAATAACTACAGTATTCTCTCTATTTAACGGGCACTACAAAAGGCGGACACCTCTGTTTAACGTACAGGATTCATTATGCCGGTCAAAATCTGGTCAAAGTCTGATAAAAAACGTTCAAAAAGGGGACAAGGAAAAAGCGAACGTTCCTATTAACGGACACATTTTGATACACGAAATGGATATTTTTGAAATTTTTTCTGCAACTGCTCGAAAACCATTGTTTTTACTAGAATTTTAATGGTTGTTGCCATTTTAAACATTTAGAAATAGCACAATTTAGCTGTTTTTCTGTTCTTTGTGTAGAACAATCCCACAATCCTCTAAAACCCTGAAAAAGACATAAAATACGCTTGATATTTCGACAATAACCTTGAAAATAGCAGACACCTCTAATTAGCGGACAAGATTTTTGCACCAATTATGTCCGCTAATTAGAGAAACTGTACGACTAAAAAAGATTCTAAACTTATGGAAACATATATAGTATAGAGAGCGAACAATTGAATTATATTTTACTTTTTTAAAACACACAAAAAAAAACTTTTCTCTTTCGTAAATATTAAAAATTCAAATGAAATACTTACTTCGAAGGTGTGCGTTATCACAATGCTAAGAACAACCCTAAAATAATCTTTCTGTTTTATATCATACCTCAATCTACTGGTACCTAATTCAGAAACGTGCCGATTGTTAGGCATTGGTTTTCGATCATTATCTACATTGTTTACAAATCTTTTATTAACTGTTTTTGAAAAAAATACAAACAGATCACACTCTGTATGAATGTAAATACATCGGCATCTATGGCTTTAAACAATTCGTGCGTGCTTTTGAAAATTGTTTAGAAAAACAACAATTTTTTTGAATAGTCAGTGCTCTTGGGCAAAAACAAATTCTGTAAGGCTTAGAAATTTCTGCAATACACCTTTACGATAATTCAATTGTACATGCGTTCCTACGGCTCTCCATCGTTTTACAATATCGGCTAAAAAGGAGGTAAAAATCGTGTTTTTATGAGAGTTTGTTAGAGACGAAAGCGTGTTTTCTCCAGTTTTTTAACTTCCGTCGTATCAATTTCTTTCAAATTTTCAGGAAACGTTAATAATAATAAGATACAACTTATGTGTACTTTTCATTAAAAACAAAACGCAGCAAGAAAAGTTATCACGAAAAAACGTGTTTTCTCCTTAATAAACTCTTATAAAAGTCTGATGTTTACCTCCTCCGATCGCAAAAAATGCTGCGATGGGGTGTTAGTTTTCCCGAATTATCGTAAAGGTGTATTGTGTTTTTATTTAGACAAGCTAACTGTCCCATAACTTTGTTCATCAGTAAATGGTGACTAATTACAGGATTTCTGACAAGAAGAAGAATATGTACTAATAAAAAGAAAGACAATTTAAAATAGCTGTTTAGTAATTCAAGCTGAGTGCGTTCTCATTATGTTATGTATTCTTGATGATACAATTCTCATCCTCCATCTTCTTATAACCTAGGTTCTTATAAAAAAACAGCATGGCTTTAAACAATCTCTGCGTGCTCCTAGAAGTTGTTTACGCAAACGACATCTTTCTGAAACAGTTCAGCAGCACCTGAGCTAAATTTCTTTATGGTTTAAAAACTTTAATTAGACCTCCAAGTTTAGACAAGCTGACCATTCCATAGCATAACCTTTTTCGGTTAACGGTGGCTAAAGAATATTAAGAATAAATCAAATTTCATTTAAAACCGGAAGTATTTGCGACACTACGGGCTATTCGCCAATATCAACGCTTTAATGAGCAACAACAGGCCAATTTGGCCAATCATAAAGCTAGCACGTGAATTTCACGTATTTTGACCGATGTGGCGAAAGTTTGTGTCACAAGCAGCAATTGGCAAAAGTTTACCATCGCGGAAAAATATTTCTTCTTTAATTTGGGAAAGATAAAGTGAAATAAAAAATCGAAATTATTATTAAATTGCTCTTATCCCTGAACATGAGTATACAAATATCATATACAATGCAGATATTTTAAAATATAATATATATATATAAAAAAAACCTTAAAAAGTTAGTAAAGACGGAAAACTATATAAATTAACAAGATTACAAGAAACAAGCAAAATTAGGACTTAAGTGCAGAAACATTCGCAAAAAATAATCTCATCTACAAATCTTCAGTTTAAGGTGTTGTTTACTAGATGTAACATCATGAAATATTAAGGCTTGGTGATGCGCAAAAAGTTTATTCCCGCAAAATACAAAAATTTCGCGTATTATCCCTTTCAGGAAAGTTTCTCAATCTCATTCCGAGTGGTTGTTGCCTTTTTGACATCGAGGCCGGCGGCGAAGAAAGATGTAGGGTGGTGAATTCTGTAATACGATTGGTTTACATGCGACATAGATAATTTATTCACGCGTCATAATATATGCAACGATTTACTATAAAGATGGCGGATTTTGTTACAAAAACATTGAAAGATAAGAGGATTTCTGACTATGAGAAATTTTCAAAAAGATTGACTAAAGAAACGGTGAGGCAAACAGTAAATATTTTTATGAAAGATGTTATTCTGGCAGATTTCCATTGTTGACATTTTAAATGCAAATGAGGTTCTTTGTATAAAAAATGACTTTTGGCAATTAAATCTTATAAAATAAATCTTACTTTTTATTCATTTTTTCTACTTAAAAAAACAAGTGCCCTTTCAAAAGTCAGACCAGCTATAAATGCATCTTCCAGTTTTAAACAACTTCTGTGACTTAACAACAAGTTTAAAATTTTGTTGGTCTGTCACCGTAAATGATCAATTAAGCCCCCACTTTCGAGTAACCCCCCTCCCGAATAAGCCCCCTTCCCAAAAACTAAAACCCATTTTGACAAATAAGCCCCTACTCCCCGAATAACCCGTTGTTGTTTTTATTTTTTTGCACACTAAATTTTTACATCATTTTATAAATTTTATAATGACGGTAACATGTCACACAAAAATGTTGTTTGATACAAAACTCCAAATTCGAATACAACAAAAAAAGTTAAAACCACTATGTCAACTATATCCTGGCACTATATAATATATATCATAATTAGAAAAAATTAAAAATCCAAAATGGCGGACATCGCTATGGGAAAAAATCGACAAGCGGTTGATAAAACAACAAGTATTTGGTGAAAATCCTCATACTTGGCAAATAGTATGATAAGTGTGCAAATATTACATTAACACGCATAAAAATAGAAGTCATAATTGGTTAATATTGGTTAATATGTTGTTTTATAAACAACTGATTTGATGTAACCCAGCAACCTCCGTAATATGTAATGTTTGTTGTACTCACAGTGTCAGCAGAGTTTTTCGCTAGCGTAGATGAAGTAACTAGTTTAACTGTACAATCAGTAAGAGAAATTGTGGCAGTGGAAGACTATTACACATGCAACAAGTGCACATGAAGAATATATATGACTAGCCCGTAGAAAACACACAAGAATTATTTACCCATCGTCAAATCTATGGGAATTCACCCGTCGCTACTTGCAGCTACCATATTTGCCTCACGGGGGACCCGGCGTTTCGCACTTCTTTTTTGCGGAATTTATTGTTGGTTTAAATACAAAAACACATACTAAAGCTTGTTGTTACAAAATTAATTGGGGGTAAAAAACCCTAAGTATCACACATGTTAAGACTGTTTTCTCCTTGAAACAATAAACTTTAGACTTTCGGCAAAGTTTATAGTGCAGTAATAATATATTTAGCTACTTAACTGCATTTAGCATGAAAATTATAGATTAAAAATTTTGTTGTAGCCAAACTGCATTTGGCTACTTTTACTTTTTAGCAAAAGGTAATTAAAAAGCTAGCTAGGGAGCCACAACCGCAACATAAAAATAAATAATGTTAGCTAAGATAAAAAGCTCTCATACCTAACTGACCAAAAACTTAAAAAGAATTTGAATAAATGTGGTTAGCTATAGCTAGCTAGCTATCTGGCTTTAGGAAGCTACCTCTACATAGTAGGTGAGTTTAAAAATTAAATTTTGAAAATTTTGAAAATCGGGAGTTAAATGCATGCTTGCTACGTACTGGATGCCTTTAGAAATTGCATATTTTTGCAGAATGTTGTAATATTCATCAGTGTTTATTTATTGAGGTAGTTTTTCATTTCACAAATCACTGAAGCGTAAACTCAAAAATAAACACGAAATAACAATCAATGAAGCATGACTCACTTAAGCACGTCACCTAAAGAAGCGCCAAATAATGCATATCAAATGCAAAAAGGATAAATACATATCAAATGCAACAAGAATAAATACATAACAAATGCAACAAGGATAAATACATATCAAATGCAACAAGAATAAATACATATCAAATGCAACAAGAATAAATACATATCAAATGCAACAAGAATAAATACATAACAAATGCAACAAGAATAAATACATATCAAATGCAACAAGAATAAATACATAACAAATGCAACAAGAATAAATACATAACAAATGCAACAAGAATAAATACATATAAAATGCAACAAGAATAAATACATATCAAATGCAACAAGGATAAATACATATCAAATGCAACAAGGATAAATACATATCAAATGCAACAAGAATAAATACATATCAAATGCAACAAGAATAAATACATATCAAATGCAACAAGAATAAATACATATCAAATGCAACAAGAATAAATACATATCAAATGCAACAAGGATAAATACATAACAAATGCAACAAGAATAAATATATATCAAATGCAACAAGGATAAATACATATCAAATGCAACAAGAATAAATACATATCAAATGCAACAAGGATAAATACATATCAAATGCAACAAGAATAATTACATAACAAATGCAACAAGAATATATTACTGAATACTACAAGGTATTACAGTGTATTACCGAATACTACAAGGTATTACAGTGTATTACCGAATACTACAAAGTATTACAGTGTATTACTGAATACTACAGGGTATTACAGTATGTTACCGAATACTACTAATGACTTATAAACCGTTTAGCCGGGCGCTACGGGAAAATAGCGACCGAGGTTGTGACGTCATGGACCGAACGCAGTGAGGTCCATGCATACAACCGAGGTTGCTGTTTCCCACGTAGCGCCCGGCTAAACGGTTTATAAGTCATTTAGTACCTGGTAGCCTGATAAAAACATAGAAATTAAGTCTTTCACAAAAAGATTGACATTTGGATGAAGAATAAAATACATGTCTATGTAGAAACCATGTCTTCTGACAATAGTAAACATTCGATCAACTGAAGGAAAAGAATTCTTTTCGAACACAGTGAAAAATTCCTGTAATTCTATTTTGAAGGTTTTAAAATTTGCCGGAGGAGTGGTTGTGTTTGTTGTGAAATTAAACGAGCAATTGTTGAAATTAACTAGAAATAAACGAAAAAAATGTAGCTAGCTAGAGACATCACATTGAACTTATTTTTTTAAAGAAATAGTTGATGATAATTCGGGAGTGGTGTTAGGTGGATTTATTTTATCCTTGTGTGAAGAACTCAACATGTGAGACATTCGAAAAAGGTGAGTTTTGTGAGCTGCTTTGTCTATCTTTTTATGACCACTGTGTTGCTTTAACACAACTTCTTGAAGGTATTACCAGCATACTTAGTTTTCACAGCCTGTTGATCCAGTATGAATTGATCTATTTCATCGTACTCTCAAAACAAAAGCCTAAATCAATTATTTTAAAACATTTTATTTGGATATTTTACAGCGTTCAAATTTCACGAAAGTTTGTTTACTTTTTTGTTTAGATTTTAGCTGGTCGCTACAGAGAAATAGCGCCCGCTCACGTGATCGATATAAGCCAATAAAGACGTCAGATATAAAGAAGACATTACACTGCCGGGTACTAAAAGGTATTACAATGTATTACTGAATATACTACAAAGTAATACAGTGTAGAACACGGCATACTAATAAGTACTACAGTATATTACTGTGTATTACAAAGATATTACACTAGGCAGTAGCATGTATTAAGAACATTACGACGTTGATAAAGTGCTTAACGTCGCGTGTCGGATGCAGTTGAGCTGTCGTCGGGGCGAAGAATACGACAATGCCGGGTCCAGTTGAGGTTGTGTTGAGGTTCAAGTATACGACATAGTCGGGTACAGTTGAGCTAGTGTTAAATGGAGTCAACGCCGAAAATAATATCCGCTGCTGGTGTCTTTCTGCACGGTTGACTATGGCTTAAATTATAGGTCATGGCCTAGCTCCACAATGTTTTGATTTTTTGAAAAAAATGGTGTCCAAACATATGGTGTTGTTCAAACCTTTATTTAATGCATTAATCTACAAATTTACAAGACGACAATTTTCAATACGGTGAGAAATATACTCTGTCTGCATTCATTTCTCAATTCGTCAATTCGGTAGAGGACACATAAATATAAAAAAGCAATACTCATCTGGAAAACAGTATTTCCCACAAAAGGGAGCTGCAAATGTGTGATGTGCTAAAATAAAAAGGTTCTTGTGCTGTGAGTTCTTGAAAACAACACAATATTAGCTATTAGTATGCACTGCCTTCTCCACATTAAAATTGTTATTTCTAAAATTATTTGAATGTTAATTTTAGGAGAAAAAATATGTTATATGTCTGTATCATCCCTTATTATTTTTGTAAAAATTTCTGCTTTGCATTTATATAGCTAGCTAGCTATATATACGATATTCGTTATCTTTGTCCAAAAGAATGCTTTTCCTGCTATCAAGGTACTATTGTTTGTTAGAGTGCTTAGTGACAAGAACATTTAAAGATTTAAAGAGGGTTGGTTTAAGACTGAAATTTAGTTTGTATGTAAGTGCTGGGAAGTGTATATTCGTACGCACTTTAATATGGTGCGTACGTACGTATATGTTCATCTGCTGTTCGTACGTAAAGTGCGTATTATTAGTGCGTAGCGCTATTTATTCATACGTAATGTATGACATATTTACACAGGAAAAAAGAAAACACACACCCTAACCCTAACCCTCCTAACCCTAAAGCACTATACGTACGAATGGCGGATGAACATATACGTACGCAAAAGTGCGTATGAATATACACTACGTAAGTGGTGCAAAGGTTGGGTTTAATGGCAACAAAGTATTTAAAGCTAAAATGATGTATAAAAGAGGCTTGTTATAGATAGGTGAGAATTTCTGTTAAGGTGATATGTTTGGGTGATGGGGCATAGGTTCTGCTTTAAAAAATGCTCACAGAGTTACTTCCTTTGTTAACTGGAGATGCAATACTCTGCTAGTCAACAAAGGAAGTAACTCTGAGCTTTTTTCAAGCAGAACCTATCTTGCGAGTAACACTTTTTCCAACACTTCTTCTGTAAGAAGTGTTATGTTGTATGGACATGGGCAGTGAAGCTTGAAGATCTGGACCGTTTAGAAAGGAACACTATGAGAATGGTTAGGTAGATGTATAACACACCAGTTTAAAAAACATTCATAGCATTAAGGACGTTTTCTAGATGAGAAAATTAGGTTGACTGGGCACTTAGAAAGAATGAGGAGGATAATTGAGTAAGAAAGTGTAGAGACTTGATAGTTCCTGAAACAAAACACACACAGAGCTTGAGATAGAAACACTTTGCAAAAACTACAGACAGGAATTTGAGTTTAGAACTGATGAAGTCTAGATCAGATTAGAAAAGGGTCGTCAAAGCTTACTTCTTACAACAAAAAAGTTTATCTAAATCGCTCAATATTTGTGGTGATATATAGCAATATATATATATAATTTAATTTTAATAAAATTCGTACTTGAGGTATAGCGCAAAGTTTTTCTGTCTTTTGTTTGGTTACTCACTATATGCATTTAATTTCATTGATGTGGGTTATATAAAATATCTTGTGGCCACCACTGCTTTAAGCGACTGTGAAATACTCCACTACACCACTCAGCACAAACTCATATTCAGCAAGCAAATATTGTGAACAGGTTGACCACAACTTTGAGGGGATATATTTTGCACAGGTAAGGTGCAAGTTTTAAGCAAAATTAATTGATTTAGATAAACTTTTTTTGTCACTGGAGGTAAGCAAAGCTATAATATATTTTGTCCAACCTAGCATAGAAAACAGATGTTAAACCGAGAATGATGATGAGGTCTCATACGTTGATAACTTCCTTTTGTACAGTGTTTACACAATGTATGTTCCCACACAAAAATAGCATACTCCTGTGCTGTTTACAGGGGTAAATATTTTTTTTACAATCTTTTGTGGTTTGTAATTTGGTACTGATGTAGCAGCAGAAAAGTTTAGCCATCATTGTTTGAAGGGTTTAAAATTTATATATTACTGCAGCTGATTTTTTCACTAGTCGCATGATTATTAAAGACAGGTTTGGTGGTTGGGTTAGTACATTTTTTTTAAATTACGATTTACTAAAAGTGGGTAGATTCTCATTCTTTGGGGTTAATAATAGCCAGAGGAAGGGGTAGTTTATCATTTGAATTGTGTTATCAAACCTTTGAAAATAATTCTACTTTCTTTGTCAGTTGAAATATTTCTTGTGAGACTTTTGTTTTTGAACGATTTATCTTATTTAATTTTCCAATTCTCTCCAAAATTCTTCTCAATCTGGATAATTGGGAAGAGTGGGTGTAACAGGAGTTTTTGGGGGGATTTTCTGTAAGCTTTTTTATTTTGATTTTACTAAATTGAAATGGGTGGTAAAATCTTCCAAAATTTGGTGATACCCCCTACCATTACATTTACAAGAGTATTGCTATTGGAAGCCTCTACTTTTCTTTCATATGTTATTACAAACTATAGCAGTATCACAACACCTCTTGAAAGTGTTTTTAAAGACATACTGTATGTATATTTAATAATTTTAGATTGTCTGAGGTTGGAAAATTTGAAACACCAAAAATTCAAGGAAAATATATAGCTGGACAGGTATTTAAATTTTGGTCAGTATATGTACACTATTTATTTTAACAATTGCTAACCTTTTATTTGACAACAGTATGTTGGAGAGTTATATTTTAAGTGTTTCACTATGTAACCTTTACATGGACTCAAATGTGATTTACCTAAATGAGATATCAAGCTGCAATGAAATTTGTCGTGTTTACATGGAGTTTTTTATATCGGTTTTGCAAACTTTTTAAATATGTACAGTTAGCTTTGTATAACAGGTAGATTGTGTTTTTGGTGTGTTGAAAGATTTCCCTACAACTCCTCAAATATAGATTCTAATGATAGTTATATTTCATGAAGCAAATTCTGGCAAAAAGTAAGATTTTTTATGTAAAAAAAAACTCCGTTTTAAATGAATTTAGTTGTTTCTTCATCGTGTGTTTGGATACCGTGGTGTAGTTTTGTTTCCATGGGTTGCAAAAGTGTATGATAGAGACCTGATCGCAAAATCAAAAGACAAACCGTAAGTATAGTTAATTTTAATAGCTTTCTAGTGTAAATTTTTATCATTTTTTTGCCGGTGTATATATACTTATCTATTAATGCCTGTGTTTTGTCTGTTTATGCATCATAGCCAGGTTTTTCTTTCGAACAAAGAAAATATGTTAAACATTGACAAATTTTGATGTGAAAAATGTGTACAATGGGGGAAAAATTACAACAGGCAAATACTTATTGATTTTTCACAGTCTTTTCAAGAAGGCTCTGCTAATCAACAAAGGAATTAATTTTCTGAACTAATTCCAAACAAAACCTATCCTGCTAATAACACTTCTTTCAAGTTAATGATGTTGAGCAACCCAACAGTAATAAAAAAAGAATCATTCAAGTCTTTTTCTTAGCCAACAAATTTTAATAATTTAATTACTTTTGACCAAAAATTAATAAAATTACTGAAAACGTGGTGCAGATAATGCATGCTACTACCTCAATCAACATTTGTGTGAGTCAACGACAATCATAATTTGACTGCTGGTCCATTAATTTAGATTATTAGACGAGATACCAGGACCAGACATTGAAAAAGATTTGCACTGCAATATATCAACATATTATCAAGTCTTGATTGATCAAAGAGATTCACCATATATTGTAAGTTTATTGTTGACTTGCAACTCACACTTTTAAAGCAACTTGTGACATTCATGTAACAACTTGTGAATTTTATATATCAACTTGTAAAACTATTGTACTAACTCGTAAATTGCAACTCTCAACTCGTGTTTTAAAAAACCAACAAGTAACTTGCATCTCGTGAATTTAATGCTGCAACTCATGACTTATCAAGTCTCGACCAACCATGGAAACTCCTTGATAGACATTATCATTTTTTGATGATGTGAACAGTCCATGTTTTTCTCCTCAGGGACTTCCATGGCAGACATTATATTTTCTCAGTTTCTAAGTACCCGCTGAAAGTTTTGCACCACACGTTGTTTCGTTAGCTGTATGATTTTTAATGCATTCTAAGTTTAGTTCTGGTGATCAATTTATTTTGTAATTTTTTTTGAACGTTGTTGACAAAAGTTAAAAAAGGATCTGTTTGATGGAACATTTTGTAAGTAAGTACATTGGTCTTATAAAATGTCAATATAGTCTTTCAAACTGAAGACTTTTCAGGTTATGAAGCCTTCAAGCTCAAAATTACTTTATAATGAAAAATGCTTATTTTATATTTTTTATTTTACGTTATTTAAAAAAGCTTGGCTTAATTGAGAAGGGAGATATAAATTCTGCATTGTAAACGTTCGATGTCATTTTAGGACAGTTTACCCAAAATTTTATGTTGTGGCTATGCACCTATATATGTGCAAGTTTTCCATTTCAATCTCTTAATCACTTTGAAACACTTGTGGTGAAGATTCCAGCGTCCAGCATTTATT
Organism: Hydractinia echinata; assembly: GCA_030067915.1. Taxonomy (NCBI): domain Eukaryota; kingdom Metazoa; phylum Cnidaria; class Hydrozoa; order Anthoathecata; family Hydractiniidae; genus Hydractinia; species Hydractinia echinata. The sequence goes on from JASGCC010000033.1 coordinate 557,213, forward strand.
CCTCGGCCAGGGACGTAATAAGAAGAGTCAGATTGTCTATTCATTAAAGTGGATGTGTGTTTTAAAACTATAACCTAAAAATGAGGTGCTAATAAGGATTTATTTTTATGTTAATTTGTGAATCTTTTTCAGCAAAAAAAAACTAGAAAAATTGAATCACAATTGTTGGAAACTATGTGAAATCAAAATTTGTAAACAATTCTCAACTGCTTTATAATTTTGTTTCTTAAGTTCTTTTGTTTTTATGTTTTGTGTCCTCTCTTTCAAAATAAATTTCGACCAAAACATTTTTAATTAACATCATATGCGAAAAATATCGCGAAATACGTTTGAAAATAAATCACTAAATTATTTTCCTTATATGGTTGTTGTGTTAATACTTGCACTGAAATGTTTTTTATGATTTCTTTCATAGAGAGCTCAACCTGAGGCTGTTACATTTCTTGGTAACAAAAGAGACACGTCGCTATATGCCGTACCAGGTACCTCTACTTTTTCGAACAATTTTGTTGCAATTTGAGACACAATTTCACATCTCGTTTTATATCAAGGCCGTTTTTTTCAACAAGCAAACGTAAAGAAATAAACTTACATTAATTATTTTACGTAACATATTGTTTGGAAGACGTCAGAAGAAATGAAAAAGTGAGAGTTTGTGTGCGCAAAACATTTAACGAACGTTCATAAAAAAGTCAATGTATTGATAAACAACCTAAAAGTGATATGATAATAAATACTTTTTAAAATGTTTCAGAATAACATAAAAAAAAACAGCTTTGTGTTGTAAAGCTGCGCGATTTCCAATAAGTTTTTTCAAGTGTGCGCATGCTTGTTCTTCCTTGCTGTGCTTTAAATTTATTTACATTTTCTATTAATTTCATTGTTCAATTTAAACCCAATTTTCATATTCCGCCAAACGTTGTTGCTAAAATTGTTTTTTCGCTACTTTTTTAAAAAAAACATAGAATGAAAAGGATTATAATACGAATTTGTTGTGTCTGCTGACTGGCCAGGTTTACCCTGCTGAGTTAAATTAATAATTTTTGACTAGAGTATGCGTGCATATGTGCCTTACTTGTTTTATAGTACGATTTTTTTTTAATTTTCATGCATGCTATTCTTCAGGTTTGGATTATGTGAATCACGAAGACATCTTACCCTACCTATCAAACGAAGAATCACCCATACAGCATGAACTGTTCGACAAATTTTTGACGAAAGATGGTCAAGGTAAACATGATAATTTGTTTGATGTTGACCTTCTAAGTAGTTGGTAGATCAAAGCAGTCAGGCTCAGCTTATCTTTAACTTTTTGGATAAAAGTGAGTAATCGTTTTGCTTGATATCTTGTAGGACCAAAATTATATTCTGTATTATTCCTCAGACGAACCGCCCCAACGTTGGCCCGCTATAACTCCTGAAGGTCATTATAAAAAGCGCTTCGCATTTTTTGGAATGTTAATGAATTTAAGCTAACTAACAGTACCAAAAACAGAATCATTTAAGTCGTTTTCTTAGCCACGAATTGCAACTCAAATTTTAAACAATTACTTTTTGACCATAAAAAGTCTTTTGAGTAAAAGGGAATTTATATTCGTGTGCTTTCTTCATGTTCAAGCTAATGTTAAGCCAGATGCAATAATATAATAGAGATACATAAAATATGGTCTCTTACCACCTCAATCGACGTTTGTGTAAGTCAACGAAAAACGCATCAAGATGTTCTCGACTAGAGCAACAATTTCTGGTACTTTGTTTATAAAAGCAATTGCGTATTTCACGTTCTGTACCGAAAGTTTTGGTTGGTTATTAGATTTTCCCGCAACGAGCGGCGAATCAGCCATTTTTACCAACGCAAGAAACGAAAACATTTTCTCGTTTTTCGTGCCAGCTTTTTCTTTCTGTCTTCTCTCTAACCTCTAACTGACCTTACCGGATTCAAAACTCAAGTTTTGTTTTTCTTACAGCTAGTTCGTCATTGCATATATGGCACGAAAAGAATCACAAATGGTTAGAACTGTCTGATGTCCATCGTGAAACAACTGAAAATATTAGAGTTACGATTATACCTTTTTATATGGGATCAAGAGTAAGTAGCTTTGATATTTTTGTTACCTTTGCTGTCCTGTCTTCTTTCGCAATTGGGACGGCCGAGTGACACGTTTTTATCATGCAAGGAAAAAAAAACAAAAAAAAACAAGGGAATAATAGACTTATTTTTTGGGATATCTTCTTCGTCGTAAACTCTTTGTTAAGGGAGTTGTAGGAAAGCCTGCCTGCCTACCCGCCTGTATGCCTAGTGTTTGTATAAAGCAAGATGTGTAATTATTTCATTAAGGTGTCCTTTTCTTCTGTTTTAGCTAATAAATAAAAGCACAAGCTTTTGGGTAAGTAGTTTCTGGAGACAGTTTATTTTTCATTTTTAATGAACATGCAGTGAAGTCCTTCTATGTCGAACATCTCCCCCTTTTTCGGACAAGCACTTCAGTGCATTTCTAATTTTCCTCTCCTTGTAACTGCATATGCTTTCTTAATTTTTAACTTTGTGTATCCCGAACAAGCGAGCTCGAGATGGAGTGCGCTGTAATTGATCTAATGAGATAAGAAACTTTCGCGAATAGCCAGGTTTTTATTCTGTGAGAAATTTGCGAAGTAAAATTTTCGATTGACTATTCTGTAAATTTAACTTGACACTCCTTCCTGGTGATTATCAGCGTCGAACATGTCATAGATTTTTGTCAATTGGAAGGGACTGTTTAAAGGGGCGTCATCCTGCTGAACGCGTAAGGTATTTGAGACTTGGTGTTGATGGCGCTGGTACAAACTCTGTGCATATATCAATCTGGGAACATATGGATCTGGTGCAATTTCAGAGTTGACAAAGAAAAATCACCTGACGACTTGATGTTCAAAATTACTTTTTTCCTTTCTATTAATCAAGTCTCAATTCCCAATTCAAAATTTTAGCGGCCTAAGGTGTCGCTCAAATAGTGTTGTGGACCTTTTGTTGTTAATCTTAAAATATCAAAACAACTTCGAACTGTGCGCGTTTTTACCCCTCATGTAGTTCTAAGTTGGTAAATTGATAAAGTATTTTTATAGAGATTAATTCTTGTTTTTGACTATTTAGTGGAGATACAGTATTAGACTTGAAAATCTTGGATTGAAACCTGTTCAGTTACGCGAGCGTCACTGGAGAATATTCAGCTTATCGGGAACACTGGAAACTGTGCGTGGTCGCGGAGTGGTCGGTCAGGAACCTATTCTCTCTCCTAAAGAACCAGCATTTCAGTACAGTAGCCATGTTTCTTTGCAATCAGCCAGTGGTCACATGTGGTAAATAAATTTCTGCTATTTTTATCTGATCCGATTTCATGCCTTTTCCTGTCGTACTTGAGTTTTAATCGTCAGCTGTGTACACAATATGTTTTATGAGCATCACCTTTTGCACCATCAATATGCTCAGAATTAACCGTAGTGTAGTCGGAGCCCAATGGTCGTAGTGTAGTCGTAGCCCAATGTAACCGCAGTTTAGGGAAACAACGAGATTTAGAATGAACACCAATGCCGTTAAAATGCTTAATTGTTAAAAATTTTATTAAAAAAGAAAATAACTAAAACATCGAATTTTTTTAAGCATAAAATGTTTTATAAATAAAGTCGCGTAGTTTTTGGTCTCATAAATAAACACATTTCTTTTATAAAGGTAGATGTAGATTATTATCAGATCATTTTACAAAATTAAAATTCGAATTACTAGTTTTTACAAACATTCGTAGATTGGCGTAGATTGTATATTCGGATTGCAAATTTTAGAAACGTTGAACGATCCGAGCCTCAGTCAAAATTTGCTAAAAATTTTTTAGAAAAGGCCTATCGTCAAATGTATATACAGTATCTGCCGTTTGACTCGGAACTTCTAAGGGTAATGGAAATTTGTTCGAGTTGATTGCAAGATAGTTAAAGTTAAGTTGAGTTAGTAATAGTTTTCCGTTTACGCTCCTAAAATGTGTGACGTATTAATTAAGTACTTCGTGTATTGTTAGCAATTTTGAAGCCGTATTTGTTGGCTTCAAATCGTTTATAGGAGGTTGCGCTTTACAATTGTTCACCAATAAGTTTGAAAAATTGTTTAAAATAACGAAATGTTTGACGTAACCTGGGTTAATCGAAAGATTGTATCAAAAATTAATAAGGCAAAATCCAAGGAAAACACCGAATAATTCGAGAACGGTACACTTCCAATTTTTTTTATATTTGTATAAGCGGCTTACGTTGTTGAGTGTAAAGCGTCTTGTTTTATAGTGGACAGCCTGTGTGGAAGTAAAACCTTTTTTCTGTTGTAAACGATCTGTATTTTAGGGGAACCTATCGCATGGAACATCGTAACGGAGAAATGTTTGACGTTCGCATTCCGCCATTTTCTCTGGAAAGTAAAGAAGACACGTGAAGAACTGTATGCGCATGCGCTTTGTTTGACGCCGACCGGAAGAAAGCAACAATTAGAACCACAACAGAACACACTCCTACTCGCGTCCATGTTTTTATATAATTCTGTATTTTTAATTTTACTCGAATCTCCACTATGTAAAATATTTAGCTCAGAACTACTGATTTTAAGCCTCGAGTTGGACAATAGCCTCGGTGCGATACGGATGTGGGAATCGCGAAATAGTTGTTCTGAGGGCAAAGTACACGAGGTGGGGAATCGAGTTTTATTTGCTCGATGCTTGGTGCGTCGTTTAACTTTTATGGGAAATAGGGTTTGTTGAGATAACCTTGGCAACATTTTTTAATATCCTGAAAATTAACTATCGTGAAAACTTAATCATTTTCTAAAAACTGTAAAAAATAATAGTGTACTTTGCTGTATTTATAGTATTAATTCGATAATCTGTTTCGGATTTTTTAGCAGTTTCTTTGTAACGGAATCACCGATAATCTACAGTGTATTCTATATTTTTTGTAAATAAACTTTCTTGTGTATGAAATATTTTTTATTATTCCTATCTAAAATCAGATTAATAAACTCCACACTTTCTAGCAATGACCAATTCGCTCCCGTCCTAATCTGAAAATGTTGACAAGCCGAAACACACTGATTGGTTCCGCACTCTATTCTCGCATTTTTTCCTACCCTTAAGAAGTAGTTTTGGCCGACAGATACGAGGTAAAGCCGACAAGTTTTGGTCGACAGATATGAGGTAAAGCCGACAAGTTTTGGTCGACAGATATGGGGTAAAGCCGACAAGTTTTGGTCGACAGATATGAGGTAAAGCCGACAGATATGAGGGTAAAGCCGACAAGTTTTGGTCGACAGATATGGGGTAAAGCCGACAAGTTTTGGTCGACAGATATGAGGTAAAGCCGACAAGTTTTGGTCGACAGATATGGGTAAAGCCGACAAGTTTTGGTCGACAGATATGAGGTAAAGCCGTCAAGTTTTGGTCGACAGATATGAGGTAAAGCCGACAAGTTTTGGTCGACAGATATGAGGTAAAGCCGACAAGTTTTGGTCGACAGATATGGGGTAAAGCCGACAAGTTTTGGTCGACAGATATGAGGTAAAGCCGACAAGTTTTGGTCGACAGATATGAGGTAAAGCCGACAAGTTTTGGTCGACAGATATGGGTAAAGCCGACAAGTTTTGGTCGACAGATATGAGGTAAAGCCGACAAGTTTTGGTCAACAGATATGAGGTAAAGCCGACAAGTTTTGGTCGACAGATATGGGGTAAAGCCGACAAGTTTTGGTCGACAGATATGAGGTAAAGCCGACAAGTTTTGGTCGACAGATATGAGGTAAAGCCGACAAATTTTGGTCGACAGATATGGGGTAAAGCCGACAAGTTTTGGTCGACAGATATGAGGTAAAGCCGACAAGTTTTGGCTGACAGATATGGGGTAAAGCCGACAAGTTTTGGTTGACAGATATGAGGTAAAGCCGACAAGTTTTGGTCGACAGATATGGGGTAAAGCCGACAAGTTTTGGTCGACAGATACGAGGTAAAGCCGACAAGTTTTGGTCGACAGATATGAGGTAAAGCCGACAAGTTTTGTTATTAATTAAACAATAAAAATGAGTAGTTAACAAAATCTATTTATTGTTGGTGAATTTAATAAATTGCAAAAATATACACTATTATAATTATGACGTATAATAAACTAACCAATGAAACCTGACATATTTACATAAATTATTTATCTCGTCACTCAAGAAAAAAAAAGCTGCTGTTTAATCTTTCTTGAGCAAAAATGTTTTATTCTGCAAAATTCATCCTTCTTTTGATAAGAAAATACAACTACACAACTAAATATGGGACTAAATTTACCCCTAAAAAATTATGTTAATAAAATTCCAAGTGTCAATTTCACATGCAGACGAGGTTTCACTGGGTAAATATACAAGTCGTGGGTATTTTGATCTTTGTGTTTTGAAAACGGATTGTGCGCGTCGCAATACGAAGGAAAAGACCCGTGACATCATATTTTAAAGCAAATAAGATATCAATCCAATCAGCACAAGATCATTTTTAGACGCCTTAATTTTATGTAAATCGCGTCTAGACCATATACACCTGGTTTAGATGTCTTTTATGTATCTTTCAAAAGATAATCAAAGATGTTTGTGTCGCTGCATTTTGAAAGACGTTTTTTAAGAACATCTTTTTCAATCTATAATACATCTCCTAAAAAAGTGTTCCAAAAACGAGGTCGAAAAACATTTCACGGGGTAGTATGGCTTTCTGATATTTCAAGCTAACGCTTCCAACTAGGTATAACCACATCCCTTTATCGCTATTAAAGTTTTGAGATTTTAAATAATGGACACACTTTTCTTTTAAAATCCGTGGAGGTAAGACCCATCTTTTTGTAGCGGGGAATGTAAAATGAATGCCTGTAGTAAAATATAACAGACGAAACAAATCTCAACATAAAAACTTTTTTCACAGATATTGTGTTGTCATTGGAAAGTTTTAATGCTGTCAATTCTTTCCTATTTTTCAAATCTTCCCTATTTTTCGATTTATGTCATGTATAACTTGCAACACAACAAATTTGCCAAAACAACAATGACCTAGTTTTACGTGACCGATATGAGCGATAAAATGTATAAAAAATAACTAAGCGAAAATTTCCATGAACGAGGCCTTGAAAAAATGTCGTTAAAAAATAAAAGTATAATAACGAAACATGCGAGTCGTCATAGACATAAACTGCATAGATACATCATCAGCTCATTCAATCGTCACAAAAGCTTTTATTTTGAAACCTGCATGCTGCGTTTTTCAGTTATTTAATCGTTATTTATAAATTACTGGAGACGAGAAAATCGCCCTACAACTTATTATCCTGATTCGATAGAAGTTCCAACTTTTCAACGTTGCCATCTTGATTATTCGTTTTAAAATTTCCGTTCTCCTCCGTTTTGCCTGTTGTAGCTTCACTCGCCTCGTTCAATTTGATTTCGCTGACCTTGTTAACTTCGCACGTTCGGCTGGCATTTTCTTTCTTCTCGAGGATGTTCTCCAACTTTTTGATCTCCACCGTTTTGACTTCTTCATACGACTTTGCAATCGCTTGCAGTTCATGTTTCTGTCTTTCTTGGTCAGAATAAGACGGGGGTGACACGTGAGGGATGTTTAAATACTCGTTAACGCTCAACGCGCGACTGTTTGGACGAGTTTTTTCGCGATGAAGTTTTAAAACATTATCTAGCGCAGTTTTCCACGATGTTAGGGGAATCACAAAGGTGGAAATGTCATCGTAACTTGCGGTCTCGTTAGATAACATCCTCCATCCCCGTTCGCCCAACACACCCCTCGCTTCGTCGACCAGTCCTTGTGCAGCTACGATGTATCTCCGAGGTTCATCAGCTTTCTGTTGTTCCAGCTTGCTTTTCAATATGTTACCTGCCTTCTCGTTGCTTAATTTCTCCCATAATCCATCAGAAGCCAAGACTAATACGTCATCCTCAGTAAAAGCAGTGTTGAGGTCATACACGGTCACTTCTGGAGCAGCAAGTAAGAACGGTTTGATTTTAATGTTGGCAGCGTATGGGACTTCTAAATCGTGATCACCGAATCCTCGCGTCGTACCGATCGTATCGAGCAATCGAGCTCGTTTTCCTTCACCACAAACGACTTGTGGTTTTAAGTCGTTTTTATCAATCAGCTTCAACGCCCAACCGTCCATATTATGATCCCGGTAAAGCTGACGCGTGCCAATATCTTTTTTACGGCAACGATGCTGAAACTGATAGCGTGTGTATTCATCGTACAACAAGGCCGGTTTCAAATAAGCTAGCATTTGGACTCGCTTACGTTCGGATTCCGGATTGTGGTCACGTGACAACGGGTAAGGGATGTCGTCTTTATATAACACGGCTCTGCAATCACCTGCGTTACACACGAAGAGTTTACCTAAAGATATGGAGAATAAAAAGAGATAAAAAAAGACTTACTTCCAAACTTCGCGTTTTTTTGTCCAATTCGCGAAATTTCATGCACCAAAAATTTATCAGGACACCAAATTCCCAGAAAAAAATTTTCGCTAATTTTTTTTGCAGAAAATTCGCAAAAATTAATTATTTTAGCGCTTAAGCAACGATTTCTTAATGCGCATGTATGCGCGAACAAAATTGCAGCTCTTTTAGTGCTGCATGCACCATGCAACAAAAATTATAAAATGCTTCACTGTGCCAGATAGGCAAGCAAGAAAAACAGATAACTGCGATATATGTACAGAAAAACATGGGTTAAATATTTCTTATCATATTTTGTTGCAACCTGCATATCTTTCGTCATTATAGCCATGAGCTGATTGACAACTCGCTTTTGCTTCGTTTTCTTTATTAAAAAAAATCGCGTGTTACACTATGCTATATTCCTTGAAAAATATGTCGAGATATCTCTTGAAACAGGCACACAAAATAGCCATATAGCCATAGCCAAAATAGCCGCATAATTCTCCCTCTTTGCATAGATTTTAACCACATAACGCATGCCCATTCTTTTAGAATACTAAATTCATCTCGCCTGCCACCGCACGTGGAAAAATCTTCTTATTTAACAAATGGGCATGCAATACGTGTTTAATTTGTCGAACATATATGCAGCTTTCATAAGACACAAACAAAACAACAAGCACAGAATCAATACCTTTCATAAAAAGAGAAACCAAGGCTGTACAACCACCTTCAATTCGAAAGTCATAGCGTTCTTGCTGGATTTCCTCGTCCATTGCTAGAAACGCTTTCTCGAGTGCACCCATGATCAACTTTTCTGCATCAACTGAAGTGATTAATCCAGTCATCAAATACTTTTGGTCCATCTCTTCTTGTGTTAAAACTAACATATGAGAGATTTCAGTCAATTTGTCTTTAATATGGTAGTGTAAGCTGTGGTAAGCAAAAAGAGCTGATCCAACTCCTAGAAGAAAAAAAAGAAACCTACAACCTTTAACCCATAGACAACGGATCACGAAAATATCTGGCAAAACCAAGCAAAAACTACCCTACAGTTGCACTCCCAAGGGCTAGATGGTCATGAAAAGTGGGATAAGTTTGGATACCCAACAGTGTCCTACATGAACCATCTAGGCCTCTACTCAGCCCCCAATTGTGGCTAGGACTTTAAAAAGCTAAATCAAGAGAAAAGGGTCTTTTCGAAAATGGACGAAAAGTAAGATAATTGGACTAATCGCAAAATAAAATCTACGCAATATTGAATTTTAAAAAAACATTTTTTCGAGTTTTTCAAGGGATTAAGTAGAAGAGACATTTTATTCAATGACATTCTTTCCGTGTTTACAAGTGCTTTTCACATACAGAGACTAAGTAAAAAAAATCCTAACGTTTTTACAACGTGGTTCATCCGAAAGTGACACATTTTTAGCAGATTGCTGATTTCTCTTTTTTTTCAAAATTACCCTAATTAACTTATCCCCAAAACTAAATCCACCAGTAATATTCCAGAAGGGTGTCAACAGCGAAATTAAATTCACGCAAAATTTAAATTTTTTGTCATCCACAAAATTAACTAAAATTCAAAAATTTTTCCACACAAGGTGGATCGACACTTTTCTCATCAAATAGTGTGTAATACACTTAACAGAATTTTGCTCTTACAAATTTTTCTGACCATTCAACTGCATTTTGATTGCCCTTATTGTATATAGACAATCCAATTGTTCACATGTGCTGTATCTCGCTTGTATTTTTTTAGAAGGAACTACATCCGGATCCCCTTTTCGCAATTTTTAGAACGCGATTGCTCAGCGCACAAATTAGTGTGTTAGTCTCCATTTGTTCAAATTTTGGCGGGCGATTGAAAAACGAAACAAAAACAAACCATAAGTGACTTCAACGATCGATGAACAAATTTCTATTGTATTCTGCTGTATTTATGGAAAAAAAAGTGGAGAGAAAGCAAAAAATAAAAAAAGATTTTGGGTAAAAAAAATTTACACGCAAAGAGAAAGCAGTAAACAAGGACTTGCCGCATGAAAATATCGTACTTGCTGAATAGATACAAAACATTTGGATTTTAATTGGCTTGAAATACCCAATGAGGTAATTGTTCGCCAGTGATTAAAAAAAAATTGAAAAGGTTTCTACTTTTTCAACGACCATGACAACCAAAGAATATTACGCAATAATAGCATTGTGCATGCTCAAAACTGAGCACTACAGCTCAGGCACAGATCCGGCTTTAGTCTTGGGTTCTTAGGTTTCGTATCCTAACTAACAATTACCGTTACAAGAAAGCAGTTAAAAGAAGTAAAGGAAAAGAAATTGTGGAAATCTCACCATAGAATGGCATTTATGCCATTCATAACCAAAAATAACAAAACAGCCTGTTTTTTTTATTATCTTTTACAAAGATGATGAAAAAGTGTCTCCATTTCCTTGGCTTCCTACTACTTGAGGTGGTGGCTCAGAATTAAAATTTAGCTGGGGAAATTTAAAGTCAGAGAAGATGACACTTACCAGCATGTCCATCAAAAACACCAAAATAAATACATGGTATTTGACACATCTCTGTCGTCCAGGATTCGGATCGTTGATTCACAGGCACAGTAACAACAAAAGAATTAAAACTACTTTGGTCTTCATTAACATGCAACGTCTTTCCAGCATTTATTACTTCGGCATAGCCAGCCATCATAATAAGTGGCCTCTTAGGATGCATCACTGGTCGAATTTCATGATCAGCAGATGCCTGTGTTGCTTCCTCGTCCAATTCGAGAAATGCAGGTCTCTCATATTTGTATTTATGTGGCAGTGAGTATCGTGTGTATGCAACCAAACTTGGCTGAGGTGAATCCAGTAGATATGAGACAGCACGGGTTGTAAATTTCTTCAAAGACTGAAAATTTTGTGACACTGACATCTTGAATGGATCACAACAGGATAAACATTTTCTTTCCATTTACGTCTGCATACTCAATAAACTAAAAAAGAATGTCTGAAAATAATATAAATCGGACAACAGTCAAGATTTTTTTTAATCAACCTGTTTGGCTGTTTCCTAAAAACATTTGACTTTGAAAATTACTAGTTGTTATAAAGTGCTATAGTGCAACATTACCGTTTTATCTTGAATGCTATCTGGTAGATGTACAGTCAACACAAATTAACAAAACAGCCATGTTTTTTTTCAGGCCCTCGAGTAGTTCATGATGTCAGAAAAAAATCGAAATCGCAATATGGTGATTATGGCAGTGTGTGCCTTCTAGGTTAGCTTTAAAGGTTATAATTGTGTTAAATTATACTGTCATAGTCAACAGTTGATAGAATTTTAGGGGTTTTACTGTAATTTGTTTTTCAAGAGCTATACAGCTACAATAGGGTTCCAAAATAAACAAACATATATATATATCCTTTTAAATTTATCAGTGTTTCATCAAAATAGGATAACTTTACTTTTCCTCTGCATGGACATTATATTTTCCTCAATGAATTTATTATATATAATACACATGGACAATATTTGTGCATGAATTTGTCAATTTTATTGTCAGACTTTTTAGTTCAGATTTGTTTCTATCAGCAAAAAATTGTCGACCTGTTATGTTATTGGTCTGCCTACTTTGTTAATATGTCGGCATTAGCATCAGCAATTGCTGCAAGCCAACATGAATTAGAAAGGCTGATTTTGGAAAAACTTTTCACTAGAACATTAAGACATTCAGTTAGGGAAATCCTACAATTGCAAGATTCCATTTGAAAACACATGCGCATGTTTTTTTTATTATTCTTTTTTTACAGAAAAACACATCCCTGTACCCTCCTCCATTATGCTTATTTTTTAATGTTACAGGTAGTAATGCTCAAAGGGAATAAATAAAAAGAAGAAAAAACGGTTATCCAAACATTAAAAGCTGAAAATGAAAGAAAAATTATTCTTGTTTATTTAATTTTTTTCTTTTGAAAATGTTTTAATGCTTGGGCAACAAACATTGTGACATTATACTTATGCTCATTTGACCTTATTGGCGCCGTAGATTAGTGGTTATAGCTTTCGTACTCTGTGCGGGAGACCAGGGTTCGATTCCTCTTGACGGCGATTCAACATGGGCGAGTGAATGTTACCATAGCCCCGGGTTAACCCAAGCCATGTGAGGGAAATTGGGGAGATGGCACACTGTGTGGGCCGTTGGATGTTGCCGGGAGTTGTCTAGTAGAGCGTGGGCCCTACTAATTGGGTCTGCGTAGCTCAAAATGAGCATTAAATACTCTAGGACTCTCCATCTAAGCCATGGCCCCTCCTGGAAATAATAGACAGGGTATATCCCTCGATATTTGTGAGGCTAGCCATGTAAAATATGCACATCTATCTATCTATCTATTTAGCTAAGAGGCTGTTGTAAATGCCTTTGAAATATGTAGTCCAGGCTCGTCTCTTAGAAATATGAAAAGTTCAAAAAACGATAAGCAATAAGGCTTTGATATTCACATATTTTAAGAGCTAATGAAATATATACCCTTTCAAAAATGTATATATATATATTTGAAATTTCAAGAAATGTGACATTTTTTTCAAATTTGATCAAAATCAAGAAAAAAACACTAAAAAAAGTTTTAAGAAAAACTTTTTTTCTTGGAAATATTTTACTGACAAATTTTTGTATCTGGCTTGTTTCTATCATCCAGTTAGCTCACTCATTGAATCAGAGCGCAACACAAAGGTTCCAAAAACTCCATCTAATCAAGTACACAAATACATAGCTATATACATAAAATAAGCTCTCAACTTCATTTTCTGCAAAGTCAGACCATTTTACAAAGCATGTTGGATTGGAAATGGTATCATGTTACTAAGATATAATCTTTGACACATATAATGAAAATTTTGGAAATAATGAACATTTTCTTACACTGGTGTTCAGGATGCATGCTGGCAGCAGTAGACAAGAAACTGTGATATAATTTATCCAGCCTAAGAGGATCAGGAAGGAAAGGGTTTGCTTTCTTCAGATTTTGAAAGATAATATTGAGAAATTCATGACTGTGTGTTTTAGAGAGTATATTACTGGACTGACTGCTTAAAAATGAAAGTTGGTTGTTAATATATATTCTAAGCTAGCTACCTATCCATTCCAATTTTTTGGAAATAAAGACCTAGCAATGAATTTGAGAAAGTATCTTTAGATAACATCAGGTGCAAACTTTAGCTTAGAGCTAGCTAGCTAGCTTCTTTATAGCTATTCACTATTTAGTTTAGCTAGCAGAATAACAGATATTTGGCTTGACTGAATAATACCTGTCAATTCTGATCTTGAGAAGGAAGCTTAAGAGCTAAAATTATAAGGCTAAGGTGAAATTGTCCTTTCCTGTGATAAAAAAGCATTAAGTAAATATAAACATTCGTAGCGAGTGAACGAAACCAAATTCGCCAGCTAACTCATGATTTTTATTTCTAAACCAAGGCTGGGACCGTCGGACGTTAAGTCCCCAGGGCTCTTCTACGCCTATAATATTCTGACGGACGAGGTTGGTTTCTGCAGAAACTCTGTGGTGAGACCCTAAAAGAAGATACTGCAAACATAACAAATGGAGCAAGGCTATATCTAAATACTTATGGGTCTGATGATCCATTAATTTGTTTACGATGTCGTTTGATAAATTTATTTATTTCAGTATCTATGAAACCATAACGGTAACAAAGAGAACCTTGTATCAGTCTCTGCGCTCATCCTCTTTCGAAATAAAGTTTCAAGTGGCATAAAGAAAAAGCGAAAGTGTAAGTGAAAGAAAAATTTAAAAATAATTATTTAACTCAGCCGACTTATATAGTTGTTATTGTCCTATTGTATAAGTTTTTATTGAAACGTTTCAGCTAACAAAGTTGTCTTCAGCTACAAGAAATTAAAAAGATTGCAAGTAAAGTTTAGGAGAGTTTCAAGGAACTCAGAGGCCACAATAACAAACGAGGCCGAAAACTTTTCAGAGCGTTTATTTAAGTCGCCTTCCTGCTTTTAAACACCAACCCCGTCCCAGGGACCTTTCGCTGTTTGATATCGAGAGCGAGGCTGTATAAACCTACAAAATGTATAAACGCAACAAAACGGGCTATGGTGCTTAGTCTTAAAATGAGCAACTTTTGAGGAATATTTTGTGCGATTTCATCCTGAAATCACAATTAAATCAATCGAAATTAAATCCCAAGTCCTATTGCCTGATATCAATGCCGCAACCGCTTGCTTGAAGTCAAAAGGAGAAAAAACGCTGGGGACCAGTCGTTTACTATTGTAAAAAAAAAAAAACTACCAAAATGCTTTTCTTAAAAAAAAAGTGTTTTCGTCATTTCCGCTAATTCTACCTTTCCACTAAATTTTCTTCCGGACAAAATGTTTTTCCTAGTAGCTTACCTCCCGCAAAGAAAACAAGTTGAGCTCATATGAAAGACAATCGAAAGTTCTGCAGGCATCATTGACACCTTATCAATCATAATTATAGTCCCTCGTCCCCAGGGTTTTTGCCTTTTTGATATGAGAGATGACGGCGAATATAAAATAAACATTAAAATTTGCGTGAACAAAACGCCAAACTGAATGGCCAAAAAGCATTTATGACCCTACATGGCTTGGTAAAACTGTTAAATACAACACCTCTCTTTATGACGCCATACATAATTAGAGTCAACCAAGATTTTTCAAGAAAATATACAATTCCTAAACGATCTTTCTAGCTCTTCCATATGAATGATATTAATTTGTTTTTTGTTTTTTTCGTGTGAGGTAAGCTTTAAGGTATTTTTGGCCGCTACAGATATTCTATAAAATAAAGCTTGCGAAAAATGAATGTCCATTTAAACCTAAAATTCCTGACCAATTTGCAAATACTCCTGATTTTTTCTGACATTCCTCAAAAACGTCGATTTGTTGATGCAGAAACACAAGAATCATGACCACCATTGATTCAAGAGCTTTGAATGCACTCGCAATATACATTCAAATATTCGACAATCTTTTTAAAGTGTTTAAAATTTTGAATGTTGGTTAAATAAGAAAACTATCCTACACAGACGGTTTGTGAGAAGGTTGGTAAACTTATTGTAAGCATATTTTGGGGTAAAATAAGATTTTTTTATTAGTATACTGAGGCTATACGTTGGTTCTAGAAGGCTGGATAGAAATGTAATTGTTAATTACTTTTTAAGCATAATAAATATTTATATTAAGTTAAAATATAAATAATGGACTTTCTCTCTTTATCTAGCCTCCCGGGGATTTCCAGTTCCACATAAGAGAAAGTTTGGAAGAAAAAAGTTACAAAAGAGGTCAGTTTTTGATAGAGATAGCAGGCAAAGAATATTCGAAATAAAACTACGTGACAGCCCCTCCACTCCCTCTCCCCACTCCCTCCCCCCTACCCCTATCACTACTGTGTAGTCATTGTCTCCTTTTTCTTCTTTTCGTTTTGAAACTTAATAGCTTTCGGTCGATATTTTAAAAGTTCTTTTCCAGCGAACCTCATTGCGTCTATCTGTTCGCCGTCGGGATCATCGTAAATTGTCGAAATATAAACATCTTTCTCCGCCTTATTTTTCTTCGCGCACGCAGTCCTATCAAGTTTCTCACCATAATAACCCAATCCAACTTTCTCACGTGCGGATTGTCCGATTATGTCTAGGGGTTCCGATATTCCTTTTCGGGATGAACCAACGCCATCACCTTCCTTCCAACCCGATTTTTTTAGTATACGACTACCAAAACCGGTTGAGTGTTTTTCAAATTCTGCAAACCCGTTATTCATTCGGTCCCTGTTTTTTCTTTCAGTCCTTCTTATTTCGGAATATTTCTTAGGTCCATCGTATTTTCCTTGTCGTCTTCGTTGTTCTATTCTCATTTTTAACTGGTCTCTGGCGGCTTTATCACCGGCGCCTATAAACAAAACAAAGTTTTAGTATAACACTAAGATATTCTACTTAAAAATCTGCGTGTTGGAAATCCGAAAACTTTCTGCGGAAAATCTATAGCTGTATCTGGTATCTATTATTGCAATAGAAAAAAAATACATTTGCTTTAAATTTTTACAAATCCTTCATGGACGGTTGGGCAAAAAATAACCCAATTATTATACTTGCCATATGCTTATGCTTGTTGCTTAGAAGTAGAATACTGTCAAGTTATTCAAAATACTTACTTCTTCTTGCACACATGTTCTTACGGGTGGCGGGAGGGGGGTGTTATGGAAGATGTTGACAGTTGGTCATGGTGTTAATAAAATGAAGTGACTGGGTGAGCAATATTGTGTCGTTAAACCTCAAACACAATGCATTAATTAATTTTGACATATTGGAATTGTAATAAAAATCTTAATAAAAGGTGTCAAGTGGATTTTCCGTATTTTTTTAATACGGGGGAGGGATGATAAATTTAAATGGGTTGTAAAATCTTACAAAATTTGTGGTCCCACCCACCCACCCACTCACCACTCACCCTCCCTACAATTATGTTACCAAAGGTAGCAAAAAAAAGAACTCACCATCCTCATAATATACACTATAATCCACATCCCAATCATCCACCGTATCTTCGTCAAAATCTTTCCCCTTCATCTCGTGCCAATAGTAGGCGTCAGTATAAAACACCAACCCACTGCCTCCCTTCTCCCACTTTACTTCTAAGTCTTCCTCGAACAGCCTCTCTTTAGGTCGGGCTTGATTATCCACGTCGTCATGCAATGCCTCGTGTCGTTCCCAGTCTTCTGCATCATAATCTTCACCTAAATCTTCCGGATCGCCATTTGTATTCGAGTCTTCAGTGTCGCTTTGATCAGAAGAATTTTGATGTGAGTCTACAGTAGCGTTTCCTTGACCTGCACCGTAGCTCATATAAACCGAGCTGTATTGTTTTGTGCGTCCACTTTTCGGAAAGGTCAATCCTAAACTCTTTATCACGCTACTAGGTAGCTTGCATTGACTAATTAGTTTGTGAAAGAATTTACTTGGTGTCCCAACATTCCCATGCGGCATCACTGCGTTCGGAGGATTAAACTCGATAAAAGTTTTTAAATCCTCCGCGTATATCTCCTGACTACGTTGGTGAGTTTCGCTCCGTAGCTCTCCTTTCGATTTAAAATGCTCTAGTGGGTTAGGGTTTGATACAACTTTTACTTTTGTGATATTAACGAGTCTTTTGTGAGATGAACCTAATTTGTTAGCCCAAACCTTACCTTTGTATCTTTTCGTAAAATCTTTCGCGTATTTAGAATATATTTGCACCAGACAACAACAGGTCTCAGACTTCTGCTTTTCATTTTCGTCCGAGCTTTGCGATGCTGTTTCGTTTTTTATTATCTGCGTTTCGGGACGATGTCGGTAGTGAAAACATTTTAACGCTTCTTTTTCGATAAACTCTGCAAAAAAATGTCTGAGATCAGCGGAATGGTAATCTCTTGGTACGTTCCCAATGTAGAAACATTCGAAGTTACTTGCAAATTCTGTATCCAAACTCACATCTCCGTTTTCGCCTTCAAATTTAATGTTTTTAAGTGACATTTTTTCGCTAAAGAAGAAAATATTATGTAATTAACAACAAATATTACCGGTTAATAATTTCTTCATTAAAAAAAAGTGATTTGCACCAATTTTTAATTCGCATTGGTTGATTTCACTTGATGGAGAGTTTTCTATTAGTTACTGTTAGCAAAATTCACTCTAGAAATATTGGTTCAGTCATTCTTATAAAATTAATCGGATTAGTAGAAAATCCCAAATTCTAGTCGAAAACTCCTGTGTTATTTCTCTTATCAACGCTTTTCTAGAAGTCTATGAACAAAAATATGGACACGTTTGGTCGCATATCTTGGACTTTATCCTGTTGACAAAAATTAACGAGAGATAAAATTACAGGGAAAATGCGCAACAGACGAGTTCTTAATGTTTACAAAACTCCATAATGTACGTGCATGCGTGGAGGCAGAAAAAGCAAGACTACATCGAAAACAATGACAAATTTATGAACGTTTTTTGAAACACAAAATACGAAAGGCGAAGAAATTGATTTCTTAACTTTTTCTTCTCTTTGCATGAATTTCAGCATAAGTTTCTTTGCTGTATATGCGCACACATAGATATCTATCACAACTTTATGTCACACAAAAATCGACTATTTGCGTGATTCTTTTTTTGGACATTTTATATGGTTACTAAAAATATCTACTGCTTACTTTTAAACATTTGTGATTTTTTTTGGGGACACACGACTATCAGAATAATCTAAAGAACTACTTTGATGAAAGAAAATTGCAACTTATTGGATTTTGATTTTGATTTTGGATCATTTTACGATTTTAAGTTTCGCGTTTTTTTTAATAAGTAAAGAATGGCCTGTGATCGCAGTTGACACGTTAATTTCCTCTCGCGTTAAGGCTGGTCTACACAAGAAAACTTTACGTAGAACGGAACTTACAAGAACAGAACAGAACATGCTAGTAATTTCCACTTTGTACTACTTGGCACATTTTCTTACAAAGAGTATACAACTTTTCGTAATTCTTACGAAACAAAGTAACCTGATTGGCTAAGAAAAGGTTGAATTCAATTCTACTTTCCACGGAACGGAACGCACTAAGAGATTTTCCATTCACGTATGTAAACATTATAAGTACGCATGTTCAGAAACTTTCTGCTCCTTTCTGTTCCACGGAGAAGTCGAAAACAGCCATTACAGAGATATTTTGAAATTCACGTTAATTCTTTACACGATAATTTTTCTAAAAGTTAAGTTTTATCTCCAATTAATTTTTACTAGAAAGTTATTCAGTAAAAATAATTATTTGAGGAAAAAATCATCATTAAAACAGGTCTAAAAGAAAAATAAGGAATACGTGGAGTAGTAGAAGGAGTAGAAAGAGAATAAACGATTTTCCAGAAAAATAGTTACAGAATAACTATTTATAATCCCTTTTACTGAACAAATGTAACATATACAGTGCTCATGTGTGAAATAAAAACCTATATGCAACAAAAATACACAAGGGTAATTCCTTGTCCAGCCATGAAAAAAAAAACAGTCTAGCACGCTTGCTGTGTTTATTAAGACGCCACATAAATAAAAAAGAAATGAGAACAATTGAGGCTCGAGTCAGGAAAAAATAAGAACATTAAAGCTCACTGAAATTTTACTGTTTCTAATAGAAAAATATAAATATAATATGATATAAAAAATACGATATAAAAAATATGATATAAAAAATATGATATAAAAAATATGATATAAAAAATACTTGAATACAATAACACACAGGAAGTTATAATACTTAAAAGAATTCTAACGGTTAGGTATATAGGAAACAAGAAATATATATGCACTTTGAAATGATGGAATGGTGTTCAAACATTACCGGCGGACGATTAATCATCTTTTTGCCAAAAACTCTAATAAATTATTATTTATTAGGAAAGTTTTAAAAACATGTTTCAAAGATTGGTAGAGACAACTATTAAGATTCGAACACGACGTTAAAATAAAAAAATAAAAAATTGCACATCCTCTCAAATATCTGACCTAATACTGATACTATCCATAGTATAATATGGATTCAACATACTAGACAGTTCTATTGGTAAAATTGAGTTTTAAACTACCTAAATGATTTTTAAGTTTCTTATGAAAGGTTCCGACAAAAAGGATGTCTTGAGACACTCACATTTTACATGCGCCAGTTTCAACACCTTTTTTTTCCAAACATTACTAGGCAGCACACCGCCTATCCGCCACACTCCTTTTGTGGAATAATTTCAACGCTAATACTTACAAATAACATCGAGTAAAGACATGTTACTTACATAATGTTATATTGGCACACGTAAACAATATACTTACCAATCCAACTTTACAATAATGGGCATTACCATTGTGGTTAGCGCTTACAAAACGGTTTTACCATATTAACAACATTATTCCGACCAATGCAAGCTACAAAATTTTCATGTTCTAGGCTCAGAAAACAAAGTTGAAAGTTCCACGTAATGTCCATCAGTTCTTACGTAATCATTCTCCTCCGCGTGCAGTCGCTATTAAATGGAACAAAAATTAACAAAAAATGGACCCAGCAAAATTATACGTTTTTTGTTTAAAATATTAGAACCGACGTCACTGGGGAAAAGTCGTCTCTGAAAATAGATAGACAGATTACCATATTTTCAACAGGAATTGCTGAATCCGCTTGTCTTGTTTTGTTATTATTATCATTATGTTTTCTTTCTTTTAATATAAGGACCTTTCTATAATGTGATTGGGGTTAGTCTCTACCTGACAAATATCTCCCCTTCATCACATCTGTTTGTCTGGTTCAATATATCATACGTGAAATCTATGAATTTTTTACCATTTTTTTTTCATTATTATTTATACATAATCCCTTTGTTGTTATAAAAATAGCAAGTTTCCTTGAATTTCAAAGTTTTGGTTTTCCAGAGGCCTATGGATATGTTATTTATGCAAAGCATGTGTGCCAACGATTTTCATTTTTTGACTATAAACAATCCCTAATTAAAAACTTATATATAATTGCAATCACAATGTATTTTAGTTACATTTAACCACAAAAAAACCCACATTTAACCACAAAAGACCCACATTTAACAACAAAAAACCCTCATTTAACCACAAAAAACCCACATTTACCCACAAAAAACCCTCATTTAACCACAAAAAAACCCACATTAAACCACATTAAAATTTCGAAAAACGTACCTCTACAACTACATTGTTTCCCTGCTTTCTTGCTTTTAACCACAACTTAATTAATATGAACAGAGACACGCAAATAACCATTGATAAAACAATGCATACTATAAAGACACTGTTAGAAGTTGTAGCAGATTTATCCAATTCTGTAAAAACAACATAAATAACAATGTTATGCCATGTATACATATTTATTCATTGATTTATTAATTTATTTATCAATAATTAATGTCAAAACACCACTTTTTGGCACATGAGTAGAACAAGGTGTTCACTAAAGCTTGGTTCTTCTGGCACTAAAGAGCACTAACGAGCAATATCTCATGAGCGTTGAATTTTTTTCAATAAGTGAGAATCATTTTCAACGATCCTTAGTGCTCACTATCGCTCGTTAGTGCTCTTTTACACGCACTAAGGCGTAGTGCTGTTATCAAAACATTTTGATACCAGCACTTAAAATTAGTGCTCATTCCATTGTTTTCTTCGAAGATCAAAGGCGCCGTATGTTTATGCAGAAGTGTTTGTACAGAACATAATTTCAAAATTTTAGAAATAACCATTTTTGTGAATACTTGTTTGGTTTTGTAAAAGTTTACGCTGTTCAAAATAAATTATACAAGAAAATTTTGATGGAAAGAACTATACGTAGCCAACCGTCGTTTCTTGCTGAGGATAAAATGCTGTCCGAAGCAGTGAGACAATCTTTCAGGGCTCATACAAATATACCTAAAAATGTATTCTCTGTGTAAATCACTTTGAAGTAGACGCTTATTTTTCAGTGCTGCTTAGTGCTCAATAACTATCGCTTGTTAGTGCTCTTTAGTGCCAGGTGAGAACCAAGCTTAACTGAAACCAGATCCAGAATTTCCTGACTTTTTAAGATTTTCCCTGACCCATGCTTTTACAGGGAAGGTATGTGACAGCCCAGGCAAAGCCATACACAAAATGCATGTTAAGATGCGATGTTGATAGCATATAAGAATTTATATGCTAAAAAAGGTTGACCAATGTACACCAAAAAGGACACCTAAAAAACTTGATGTGTGCTTTTTGCTGAAAATGCCTGAAAATGCCTGCTGACCAATATAGAACATTCTTTTGCCTAATATAACTGATGAAGATAATAATACACGTTATTTTATGAACCAGTAATATCCAACCTAAGGGTTGATGTTTTAATTTTTTCAAGTCTTTTTCAGCCTTATTTTTTTTAAATTTTGTTCTTGAACACAACTGTAGAATTCAGCCTCGATTTGTTCTTAAAATGTCTATATAGATTTTGTGTTTTTGTTGCTAATGAAACTCTATAATTATTTTTATGCAGTTATTGAAAGTGAGAAAAAAAAGTGCTGTTCTTATTTAATGGCAAAATTCAGATCCTGATTGTTCTCATTTTTAAACCAATATTTTCAACCTGAAGCTGTTCTTATTTTCTTCTTATTTTTCAGCAAAATCCAAGGCTCGTGTAATTGTTCTTTTTTTCTTGTATACATTTGAAAATAATTAAAAACATTAAAATAAGACGTTTAGTAACACCGGCATTTTAACAGCTAACACCAGGATTTTAAGACTGTACAGTTAACACTGGATTTTGTGTTGATTTTGTGTTATATGTTACTATATGGGCGTTTTGTGTGCAATATGTATGTTAAGTGCATGTTTCGCTGTTCTTTTATGGTGTATTGCATAATTAACTTGTGTCTTATGTTTGTGTCTCAAGTGTGCTATTTTCATTGATAGAATTTATATATGTAGTTTATCACGTTTCTTTATTCATTCCTGCTTAAAAAGTCAAAGTAGCAAGTTTGAAATCAAATTTCAAAAATAAAGTTAGAAAGTTTTTTTAATCAAGTTTTAAATGGTATATATTTAAATAATAATTTACGTCAATTTAAGAAGTGTGAAGAAGATTTAAATCACTTAACGACGTTCAATTCTTTTAAGCCCTGTAAAGAGTAGTTGGTATACATTTGTTAGATTATTTTAGTTATTGTTCATTTTTAAATTTAGGCGTTTTCATATTTTCATATTTTCTGTGTATTTATGTTAGTTTAAACCTTGTTTGATAAAAAAAGTTACAAACATTTCTGTCAGAGTGTTTTGTCATCCCACAAAAACTTAGCAAAGACCCTTTCATAAGGGGCTTGAAATCCCTTTCCTTGGCCAGATAAAATGCACAGTATAAACTGGACAGCTTTATTTTTATTATTCTGCTGTCTTTTTGAAACTAATAACGTACCTGTCGCTGAGCTTGTTGGTAGAACATTCAAATATACACTAACGCTGTCACTCCCTACTTGGTTACTGGCCAAGCAAGTGTAATACCCAGCATCATTCAATTTAAGATTTACTAATGTTATTTTAGAACCAAAAAAAGTTACTCTCCCCTTCTTGTTCGGTTTAAAGGCATTAGTTGTTCGCCTCACAAAACTACCATTCAAAAGCTTGAATTCATTGTATTCAATGTCATTTGTTCTGAAATGTTCTACTTTCCTCAAAAATGTCTTGTTCAAACCACTTTTCCATTTTAACCAACGAAAGTGAATCAAGGTAGTGTACACAGAGAGCATGTAACATGATATACTTGCATTTTCCCCAACATGTCTGGTCTGGTTTTTAACAGTTTTCTCAAGGTATGGATGTGCCCTGGAAAGCTCTAAATGAACATAAATACACCATTATAATCGCTCAAGCTTTGGAAATTTCTTCCAAGTACCATATGCATGGTAAGCGTGTTTTAATTCGTAACAAGAAACTTTTTTCATGCATGCTTTACATAATTGTACAACAACAAAATAAGATCAGTGTGTGTAAAAAATACATTGCAGCTTAGTTAAAACACAAGTTTGACGATGCACATACCATATACAACAAGTGTATAGTTAAACTCAATAAAACCATGTTTGTTTTCAGCACGACAGGTGTAAACAGCAGAATCTGATGATAACACTGAATTGAATTTAAAGACAGGCTGGTCAACAATTAACGCTTTTCCCCATTTTGGCTCAACATTAATTTATGATTTTTAAACCACTTGTATGTAATAGGTTTGTCACCATCAGCCTTACAGAAAAACGTAACTTGTGTCTTTGAAGGAGAGACTGTGTGACTACTTAGATGCATCTCCTTTGGATTTGAAAAATGAAGCTTTTCTCCTAAAATTAAATTGTAAGCAGAAATCTGCTTTATGTGTCCTTGAAAACAAGAATTGCAAATTATTTTGGTGTGTTTGCTAACGTTCAAAATAGTCCAATAATTCAGGACTAGTGTCTGCAAAAGTTTGCTATGTTTCCTATGAGCACAGACTCTGCTTGGTAAAAAAGCGAAAAGGTTTTTACTTAAATCTTTCAATTACAGGTCTATTGTTTATACAAGGATGTGGGGTATGGCTACATATTGCTCTTGATTCAAAATCAAAACATTCATACACAGACAATTGTCTATGGGACTCACTGTTCATTATTTTTTATCAACCATTATTTTTTATCAACTATAGGTAAAGATACTTTTTGAATACTTCCTATTCAATCACAATAACGTAATTTTTAAACTTTTTTTATGTTGCTCTGACCTCTCTTTTCCCACAGTATCAACATGGGAAGCACAAAGCTAGCGAAATTAAAACTAAGCAGAATAATCAAAAATAACATTAGATTAAGACTATATAGTACCTTCAACTATTGTAACATTGTATGCTATTATTTCTTTCACAGACTGCCCAGTAGTGACATCGTTGCAAGAATATACACCATTATCACCTTCATTAACATTTCTTATCCATAAAATTTTTCCGGCCTTTTTTAAAACATAACGCTGATCTTTAAAATTGATACTTTTGTTGTTTTTTAACCATACTACTTTTTCTGTATTGTTTCTATATTCACATACAAGTCTTATCTGTTCACCAGAGTAAATCAGGAATCCAGTTTTCAATAGACTGAACATCATGATAATTGTAAGTTTCTGCAAACACATATCGTAACAGCTGGTTTACCTTCTGCTTCCACATTGACAACTGGCAACCTATATATATGTCCTAATAAAAGATTTAAACTCATTAAAATTATATTTTACCAACACGATCATAAATCTTTGACTTTTAATTCCTGAATACATTTTCTAACACTAAGCTTAAAGAAAACCAGTATATACTTCTGTGGAAAACTAGTATATACCATATTCATAGATTTGGTAAAGTTTTATTTATCGCAACAAACTCGACTCAAAAAATGCTTTTGGAATGCTTATTCGTGGATTTAAGTAAAACTGTCAAAATGACAAGGATAGAAATCTTTTCTTATATATATATTAACAGTCCTATTCAGGGGAGGAAATTTGTTTTTTTACATGAATTTTATCCTAACCTCGATATTAGGGACTGGCGATAGAAAACACACATGGCAGATTCCGCTAAAGGGGTTAAGGTAAGTTTGTTAAAGACATTTATATTCCATGGTGAAAATATATTTTTTTGCAAATTTGTTCTGAATCTTTTTTCTAGAGTGAATGCAGGCTCCAGGAAAACAAATATATAATTGCACCTGTTGACAAAATCATTGAGAAATTATATAGTGTATTTCAGTCTAATTTAGGAGTGACAATGATTGGTGTTAGGTTGGTGGCTTCCTTCTGTATAGTTTTATAAACCCAAAATGACGTAAGGCCCAAGTGAAAGTAATTGGCAAAAAATCTGCTAAGGAGCAGATGTTAAATGTTAACAAACAAAATCTGTGTCACAAACCTCTTTTGTCACACAAATTTTGGCCCGATTTATAACTCTGAAACTGATTTATGCATATTATCTTTATTAAAAAACATGTATACATTACACATGGTATCATCTTTTTAATTTTAATTTTATTAACCAATCTAAATCTAATTTATCAAATTACGTGAACGTAAAAATTATGTGATTTAACTTTTCTCGTTATCGTTCTCTGTTCACTGACAACATTAAATACATTCTAGCACTTTTTGTAGGCTTCGCTATGGAGAACGGAGAATTCAAAGTCCAATTTGTCCGACCGCGATACAAAATTAAAAATGGTATCTTCATTCCGAAATCTGGAATTACAACCATTTTACTCATAAAATAAAGTTTGATCAAATTTTTGCTTGACCTTGTGCAAACACTGTCCCCACTTGCCAGCATTTTTTCAAAGTTGATTTAAGAGATATATAGATGAAATCATCTTTAAATTTGCCCAAGGGAAGTTAGTTTGATTGTTTAAAAATGAATTGTGATTGGCCAATTCGGACCAACTGTCAATCAATTTAATTCATGCAAAGAGTCGTGATTGTTGTGCAGATGTTTGTAGCTAAATTTAAAAAACTTACTTTATAAACAAAATATTTTTAATTCCAGATAAAAAATATTGTGAAAACGACTGGAAAATTAAGGTGCAGTAGCCAACAAAAACTATGATCGCAGTCTTTATAAAAGAGTTAACCAAATAAATAAATAAAAAAGTTTGTCTTTTAGATATTAAATCACACAGTCTGAAAATGTTAACAAAAATACATATTTTGTATTTTGATTGCAAAGTGATGGACATGTTTTGTGAAATCTTCTATGGGGTCTTAAGTACATTCTATATAAAAACATTTCTTCCTTCACTCTATGTTCACATTAAACATTTCACATTTATATATTATCTTATTTTTCTAGGCTAACGTTAATGCTTTCTAAAAATTATGCTTGTTTTGTGAAGAGATCTTAAATAAACAAAACTTTAGCATACAGAATCATTCAGCAAACCAAAACATTCATAATGGCTTTTGCCTGTGTTTTTTTACAGAAATTTTGCTTAAAAATATGTCAGAAATAAAAGCCTATAAACTGTGCAAACATCAATCAAATCTTCAGAGACGTTTTCTTTAAACATTAACTGTGCCATGGTTATAACAGTGTTACAACAGTGCATGTATGTATTTCTTATGTTTTAAGCCAGTTTTTGCAATACATATTTTTGATGTTTTTCCACTTTCTCTCAAGAATACAGAAGTTTTCTCGTGCTTTTAATGTTTACATCTCTTGTTCCTTTATACCTCCATGGTTATATAACGAGCAGAGTTGCCAGATCTGTTTATTTAGAGGGGGCATTTTTGCGGTGGCCGAGAACTTCATAAAAATAAACTCTTTTTCACTAAAAATAAACTCTTTTTCACAAAAAATAAACTCCTTTTCACTAAAAATAAACTTTTTTTACTAAAAATAAACTCTTTTTCACTAAAAATAAACTTTTTTTCACTAAAAATAAACTCTTTTTCACTAAAAATAAACTCTTTTTCACAAAAAATAAACTCCTTTTCACTAAAAATAAACTTTTTTTACTAAAAATAAACTCTTTTTCACTAAAAATAAACTTTTTTTCACTAAAAATAAACTTTCTTTCACTAAAAATAAACTCTTTTTCACTATAAAAATAAACTCTTTTTCACTAAAAATAAACTTTTTTTCATTAAATATAAACTCTTTTTCACCAAAAATAAACTCCTTTTCACTAAAAATAAACTCTTTTTCACTAAAAATAAACTTTTTTTCACTAAAAATAAACTTTTTTTCATTAAATATAAACTCTTTTTCACCAAAAATAAACTCCTTTTCACTAAAAATAAACTCTTTTTCACTAAAAATAAACTTTTTTTCACTAAAAATAAACTCTTTTTCACTAAAAATAAATTTTTTTTCATTAAATATAAACTCTTTTTCACCAAAAATAAACTCCTTTTCACTAAAAATAAACTCTTTTTCACTAAAAATAAACTTTTTTTCACTAAAAATAAACTCTTTTTCACTAAAAATAAACTTTTTTTCACTAAAAATAAACTCTTTTTCACCAAAAATAAACTCCTTTTCACTAAAAATAAACTCTTTTTCACTAAAAATAAACTTTTTTTCACTAAAAATAAACTTTCTTTCACTAAAAATAAACTCTTTTTCACTATAAAAATAAACTCTTTTTCACAAAAAATAAACTTTTTTTCATTAAAAATAAACTCTTTTTCACCAAAAATAAACTCCTTTTCACTAAAAATAAACTCTTTTTCACTAAAAATAAACTTTTTTTCACTAAAAATAAACTCTTTTTCACTAAAAATAAACTTTTTTTCATTAAATATAAACTCTTTTTCACCAAAAATAAACTCCTTTTCACTAAAAATAAACTCTTTTTCACTAAAAATAAACTTTTTTTCATTAAATATAAACTCTTTTTCACCAAAAATAAACTCCTTTTCACTAAAAATAAACTTTTTTTCACTAAAAATAAACTTTTTTTCACTAAAAATAAACTTTTTTCACTAAAAATAAACTCTTTTTCACCAAAAATAAACTCCTTTTCACTAAAAATAAACTCTTTTTCACCAAAAATAAACTCCTTTTCACTAAAAATAAACTCTTTTTCACTAAAAATAAACTTTTTTTCACTAAAAATAAACTCTTTTTCACTAAAAATAAACTTTTTTTCATTAAATATAAACTCTTTTTCACCAAAAATAAACTCCTTTTCACTAAAAATAAACTCCTTTTCACTAAAAATAAACTCTTTTTCACTAAAAATAAACTCGATAACCATACACGAAAAGTGGCTAAGCTCACATAGGTCTACCCTAGGTTTAAATGGGAAACAGAAGAATCAATTATAACAGAGCGCATCTATTTCAGGGTTCGAATTAGAAAAGTAAAGTCAGTTCGCAAAAATCTAGATGTGGCCTGGGAACACCGTATAGATCAGTACCATTGGCTTGTTCTTGTTTTTCGACGAGAATTTTTTTGTGACCTATACAAGCTTTACTTTTTCCTGTGTTATTATTTTTTTGTTGGAGACAAGTGGGGGACGTTTAAACTCGTGAATTCCTAAATTATTAAAACGCGATCTAAAAAAGCATTTCTATCGCCGCTTTTAGTTCTTAAACTTTTAAAATGCGATCTAAAAAAGCACTTATATCGCCGTTCTTTGTTCTTAAACTTTTAAAATGCGATTTAAAAAAGCATTTCTATCGCGTTCTTCGTTCTTAAATTTTAAAAACGCGATCTAAAAGAGGATTTCTATCGCCGTTCTTCGTTCTTAAACTTTTAAAATGTGATCTAAAAAAGGATTTCTATCACCGCTTTTCGTTCTTAAACTTTTAAAATGCGATATTACGAACAAAGCTTTTCTATCGGCGTTCTTCGTTCAATTTGAACTGTCTTCAGATGTTAGCAGCACCAACAGGGGAGACTGACATTGAAATAGCACCTTTACCACACAAATGGCAAAACTCTCCACTCACTTGAGCTCCACAGTTGAAGCAAAATACCATTACTGTTTAGCTAGCTAGCTATAGTTCTAAATGTATAAGTATATAGCTAGCTATATAAAAAGTGGACCCACCAAGCTACCAAGCATGCACATTACACACACAAATGTTTCGTTTAGCTACAGAACTTTAGTTAACTTAGTCATATAAATTTCCCAATGAAAGGTTTTATTATAAGCTAGCTAGAACCAAGCTGGCTGTCTTCTGCCATCTTTTCCCCTCTTTCTGCTTAGCAGGTTCGTGGAAGTGTATATTCGTACGCACTTTAATATGGTGCGTAATGTTCATCCGATATTCGTACGTAAAGTGGTGCGTATTAATAGTGCGTAGCGCTATTTATACGTAATGTATGACATATTTACGCGGGGGAAAGAAAACATAACACACACACCCTAACCCTAACGCACTTTACGTACGAATAGCGGATGAACATATTCGTACGCAAAAGTGCGTACGAATACGCAGGTTCGCAATACTGGTAGCCAAAATAAATGTTACCCAGGCTATTTGCAAGGAAAAACACCCAAAGATTTTTTTTACGTATTTAAAGATTATTTCTATGCATTTAAACATTTTTTTTAGCTACGTATTTATAAAGATTATTTTTACGCATTTAAACATTATTTTTATGCACTTCCTCCTCTGCCACCGTACATTTTAGCACATAGTTATTAGAGAAAATGGGGCATAAATTTTTAACAACTTTTTTAGTATCTTTTTAGAAGACATTAAAATGTGTCCTTGACTCGCTTTATTTAAAATACAAAATTTATCTTCCATCACAAGAAATCATGTCATGTGTGTGACAAATTCGAAAAAATGAAAGACAAATAGTGATAGTAAATACCCAACATCCTTTCTCATTTTGTTAGAAGAGAGGGAAAAGCTGGTAGCTAAATGTTTTGGCTTACCACAAATATAACCAAGCAACAAATCTTTTAAAAAACAACTGCAAACATTAGCCTGTGCTCCGCCATAGTCATAAGAAAAAAAGATAGTCTGGACAGTAACAATAGGCCATTGTTCTATCGTTTTGTGGCCGTTTCTAAACTCGGGCCCATTCTCTCGAATGCATCAAAATCTAAAATGGCGGTTTTCTAGCATGTTCGTTAGGGAAATCGAAAGTTTTGTTTGCTAACATTGGTTTTATTTTGGAAATTTACTTCGAAATTGTTATTTGATACGTTGAAAGTTGTTATGCCTGGTGCTAATTGTTCTATTTACGGCTGTTCAGTCTCACGTCGACCAGAGTATAAGGGTTTATCGTTGTTCAAAGTGCCAGCTGGAAAAAGCGATTTCGACAAGAATTGGAGGGATAAACTAATCTCAATTATTACTAAAGATCGCGTGATCGATAATTCACTTCGTGGTCAAATTGAAAAGTGTAATTTACATATTTGTCAACGTCATTTCAAGGAGGATGAGTACTACAAACATAATACAAAAGCAACCCTTAATCCAGGAGTTTTACCAACACTGAATTTACCAACAAAAAGTCATCCTTCATCTTCCACCATCACCAAACCTCGTGATTCTGCTTCCACAATAATAAATAAAAGGGAACTTTTTTTATATGCATCAACTACACAGACTTCATCATCATATTACAAATCATTTGATGATTTTAAAAATCGTGTGAGTTCTTTGAAGTTGAACAGTTGGGTAGTATCTTCACCGTCGACAAGTTGCATGTCTTTTTTTCACCATGATCAAACTCATTCCGTACCAAAAGTTTGAGATTTATGTTGATCAACACCTTGATTTTGTAGTACGCGCTTTGTTGTGGTCAGTTCCCGTGAAACATGAAATATATGAAAATCATGACAGATCTGTGAAAAATGTTACTATTTCTAATTTATGTTCTTTGGTTTCATCATTAACATTATGCCCTGGACTGTCAGAAAAATTTTCTGCTAGCTGTTTGGAACATACCGTACCAAAAATCTTTATGGGATCATTCACCTCTTCGCCTTTATTCCAAACAAAGTGGTATCGGCCGACAAATTGTTACCTGTTGATACAAAATGGAATTGAAAAATGTGCTGAATGTATTCTTGTGGAGAAGAAGGAAGATCTTAGTTTGAAAAGAAAAAGTGCAAATATGAACATTCCTGCCAAGCCGAAAGCACCGATAACATTGACATCTCCGCAACGTGTAAAACTTTATGTTCAAGAGTTGAGACATGAAAACAAGCAACTGCGCGTTGAAATAAATAAGAAATCTGTACCGGTTCCTGAAACTCTTGGTGATGATCTTGCGACTATCATGTCTGGTGCAGACCAAAGTAAAATTACACCTTTTATGAAAAAATTTTGGGCAGAACAACAAAATTATTTATCAACATCAAAAAAAGGAGTGAGATATCATCCAATGATCATCCGATATTGTCTTGCCTTGGCAGCAAAATCACCCGCGGTATACGATGATATCAGATATGATGAAAAAAATAAAACAGGTTTTTTAATTTTGCCAAGTCGTAGACGCTTAAGAGATTACAAAAATTACATCCGGCCTCAACAAGGATTTAATCCACCTGTTATCAAAGAGCTCGCAAATATTGTTTCTAAATTTCAAGAAATAGAAAAGTATTGTATAATTTTGATGGACGAAATGAAAATCCAAGAGAATTTAGTGTGGGACAAGCACACAGGTGATTTAATTGGCTTTGTTGACCTGGGAGACACAGAACTGAATTATGCCACCTTACCAAAATCAAAATCAGAAGATATAGCCAGTCATGTTTTGGTTTTTCTGGTCCGAAGTATTGTTAATCCTCTTAAATTTTCTTTAGCAAATTTTGCTACATCAAATGCTACTTCAATACAATTATTTCCGTTGTTTTGGAAAGCTGTTGGTATTTTAGAGGACAATGTTGGTATGAAAGTTGTCGGAGTGACTAGTGATGGTGCCTCGCCAAACCGTACTATGTATCGAATGCATCAACACATGGAACGAGTTGAAGATTTTAATCCTGACATTGATGTTACATACCGTACACTGAACATAATGGCAGAAGAGAAACGTTTTATTTATTTTATATCTGACCCGCCGCACTTGATTAAGACATCCCGGAACTGTTTACTTAATTCGTTATCCGGCCGTGCTACTCGCAGTATGTGGAATGACGGTCATTATTTGACATGGAATCATATCTCAAAGCTTTTTCATGATGATTTAGATTGTGGGTTACACTTGGTACCAAAAATTACAAATGAACACATTTCTTTGACACCCTTTTCAGTCATGAATGTGCGACTTGCAGCTCAAGTGTTGAGCGAATCTGTATTTCAAGCTTTACAGACATATGGTCCACCGGATGCAATTGGTACGGCCACATATTGCAGGATGTTGGACAAATTTTTTGACTGTATGAATGTCAGAAATTCTGTGGAATGTGTCAGAAAACAAAAACCATTTCTAAAACCATATGAAAACCTTGATGATGAACGTTTTCAATTGGACACCGTAAAGATAATCCTTCACTTAGGGATTTTGGTTACAACGACAATACAATTCGTACATCAAAATTATTTCGACCGATAGCTGGTAACTGCCGCAATGATGACCCTATACTCGCTACAATAGATGTTGAGACTGTTCCATGCCGTAAAAGAAACAAAAAGAACTAACTTGTACACAACGAACTAATTAAACGGCTATTTTTATAGCCACACATTTGAAAAAACATATTTTTGGTATTAATCTTGCTCATGAAGTTGCTGCAATGTGAACTATTTTTGCAAGGTACGTATTTTTTCAAAAATTTTTATTTGCCTTTATTTTTTTGAAGTTTTCAAATTTTTCAGTTTCACGGTTTTTGGCGATGATAAAATTAGCTTACTTTATTTTCTTTTTTACTGTAATCTTAGTACCTTAGGCAGAAATTTACGAGATTTAATTTAGCGATTAATGAAAAATTAGAAAAATATTGAAGAAATCTTTTTTGTGTGATACATAAACTTTCAAGAGCTGAAAAACCCCAAAAATTATTTTGACTTTTCAAAACATTTGCGAAACATTGTATTGAAAAAATTATTTTCTTCCTTCCCAAATTTTAAGCGAAAAGAATCAAAATTCACGAAATCTGCTATATATAGGGATGAAGTTCAACATATTTTTTCTATACAACAGCAATAAAAAATAAGTGCCTTACCATAGATATGAAATTCTGGGATACAGTATCCTTCTAAAATATAAAGTTTATATGCCATTTGCCATAATAATGCTTTTTTCAAGTGTGTGGCTATAAAAATAGCCGTTTAATTAGTTTGTATAAGAGGTTCAATGACCTTTGTCCAGTGATACAGATGATTTTTTTATCTCGGTTCGAAGTGATCTGGTCTTCTTTTTTTTCGAGGCAATTTTATGTAGTTCAATTTTATCTTTCACCAAAGAAAACGTTCGCACACGGATGTAAAGTGTTATCAAGTGATCCAACAAATTCAACGCTATTTCTTTTTCAACTTTTTCAGCAGAAATATTTCTCAATTTATTGAAATTGTCTATTTGTCTACCAAAATTAGCTGTTGATTCGCGAAATGATGTTTCGACTTCGGTAAATATTGCATGAACTTCTGGGGTAACACTCCATAGACCGCCTCTATCCTTAGCTTTTATTAGGACATCACTTTCGCAACTTTCATCGGCCGATTGCTTGCCAACTATAAGTATGTTCAAACATTGAACACCCAACATACTCTGTGTAGCTTTTGAACGTCTCAATCGCCTGTACATTGTGGAAAAGACATAACCACTCAAATATTTTATGATATTGATTTCCTTGGCACTGTAACATGGTTTCGGAAATTCAACGGTGTTTTCTTTCACAATAGAACCTGTGATATGAGCCAAGACATGATTTGCTACCTCACAACCAAGTAGAACTGAACATTTCCGTGATAATTTCTGAAAGATGACTTCATCTGCTGATATACATTTGTAAAATTTTGGATAAAATTTCTCAGCATTTCCCTTGAATTGACCAATTACATCACGAACATAAGCATATGATGCATTTGCCTCATCAAGTGTCACTGTGTAGCCATCAAATTCTTCACGTGTTTTCTCAGAGTAACATTCATCCTTTGCTAGCTTCAATGCACTAGCGTTTACATATTTCTTGAAGTATAGAGGATGTAGCAACTCTTCAGGGGTCTTTTTCACATTTTGTGATGTCGAAGCAATGGCAGAATCAGTATTTGTGGGTGCGTGTTTTACATTACGATGCCTGGTTAAACCACGTTGACTTTTGCATACTTTTTCGCACTCAGAACACTGAAATCCCGCGGCAGGAACCTCATCATTGATTTCATCAACTATTCCCTCGAACTCTCCAGTAAAATCTGTATTATTTTCGAGAATATTCTCCTCAAGTATCAACAAAATAGCATCCAAATCTTCATCTCCAAAGTAATCTTCTGCTGCGGCAGCCATCTTGCTGATTTTAGTGTATTGGCGCTCGGGCCACCCCCATTTTGACAACATGATTAGCGAGAACAATAGAAACGGCCCCGAGACGCCAGACTATCTTTTTTTCTTATGACTATGGCTCCGCATAGGATTTATGGCTAAACTTCAGAGGTGCCATTTTAATTATGACGTCATGTTATATTCTACCGAACAAAGCACGATATCACTTGGAAACACAAATCAAAATGGCTTCTGGCGTAAACATTCCATTTCACCATGTGCGAAAATAGTGAAAAACTGTAAAAAACAGCGACCTCTTTTACTCCATTCTTTTAAGTAGCTAGATCAAGATCTTTCTAGCTCGAGACATTGAAATCTTTCTGCTGGGTAACCTTTATTGGGAGAAGAGTTTTATGTAAGTTCTCAGTTTGCTGCACGAAATATTTTATTTATACTGTAATAAATTTTTTACATGATTCTTTATTTGGATTTTTGTAACTGAGGTGAGGTTTCTGGTCTTTTTTAAAAAGGGCCGCAGCTGACACCAAAATTATAGTGAAAAAGGCAGGGGCTTTTACCTCCTAGATCAGCTAAACCACACCCTTAGCTGCACACAACTCTCTTCCATAACCATGTTTAGATTATTTGACGCCTTAATTTCATCACATATGTCTAAGAAAACATATTATGGTGTGGCAGAGAAAATGATTTAATCTAAGTCATGTATATATATATATACTAATTTTGCCAGGCGCGGATCTAGCCGATTTTTTTACAAAGTGTTAAATATATGTAAAAAAAACAATGCTGGGGTCTCTCTACGTCATATAGCTTCAGAACATTTTGCTACTACAACAAGGTTTATGTACACTAATTCGCCAAGCTGTTTTCCTCAACAAGGAAAATATCAAGCCATATTGAGGTTAAGTTTTATTCAAGTCTTAGTAATACATCTTCCTCATAAAAAATATTCTTGAACATTTTGATTGTCAGAGTTGAGTTTCTTTAGCATCTTTCTCGTTGCTGCAGCTAAAAAATATAAAACACATTTTTTAATGTTGCAAGTGTTTGCTGAATTTTCTGTACAGAAATGTTAAATCAGCGATAAAAAAACAGGCACATTGTTTATTACATTAATCACGGTTGGATCCACTATGGCATTATTTTTTAAACCAAATCAGCTTGATTTTGTAAGAATTTAAGCAAATTAGGATATTTTAAAATCATAACAAACCTTTTTAATCGACATGTGAGTCGAAGTAAACTTTTTTTGATAACTAAAGTCAATTTTATTTGAAAAATAAAATCACTAAAAAGCTTATGATTTTCTTAACCCGTTCGGTATAGAAGATTGATGCCTACATAAAATGTCAACATTTTACAACTTTTTCCTAACAAAATGTAGTAAATTTTGTGGACAGTAGTTACTAGTAGAAAGGATACCTATCTCTCTTCCCCCTCTCGTCAAAAATATCAAAAAGGAAAAACAATGAGTTTAGTTTACTAGACTATAGTTATAAGATAAACGCTAGAAATTAGCTAAACAAAAAAAATTAGCCACCTGAAACCACATATAGTTAAATTCGCCACAAAATTGACTGAAAATTGCTCTTCTCAGTCAAATATTTTGCACGTTTTGATTAGCTAAGATTATAAACGAAAAATAATAATAATAATAATAATAAATATTCAAAGTGGCTAGCCCAAAAAATCACAAAAACCTATAGTTAGTGGATTGTTTCCACTGGGGGTCACTAGAGATCCTTGTTTGTTTTTACATAGGCGGGAAGATAGTACTCTGCAGGTTAGTTTCTTTGGATTAAATAAAAATCAACTTGTTTTTGTAGCACGTCAGGTGGTAACATGGAATTAGATTTAATCTTGTCTAGCAATTGGCCATATATTTCATTTATCTCATGAGAATTTTCGCATTTGGAAACCAACTTCACATGCTCTCGCCAGCTGTTGCAAGCCATGTTGAGAACAGAAAGATCCCTCCGAACATGTGTGACTGATATTTATGCCAAACGCCTATAATCTTTATCAATACCTAGAAACAGCATTGACAGGGTTTGTATACTCTAAAGTCTAGTTCCATGGTCAAACTCTTATGAAAGAACATACTGTAGTTATGTCTAGAAAAACAACCTTGACAGGGTTTGTGTGCTATAACGTCTAGTGCTACGGCCAAACCCTCACGAAATAACATATTATAGTAATACCTAGAAACAGCCTTGACAGGGTTTGTGTGCTTTAAAGTATAGTCTTATGGTCAAACCCTTACGGAGAAACATTCTATGGTTATACCTAAAAACAACCTTGACAGGGTTCGTGTGTGTTATGAAGTATATACATGGTTACAGTTTGACTTAAAATATGTCAGGCTAACATTGGTTGATTGAATTCGCATTGTGAGGTATATATGTGATATATATAGTAAATAAGGTGAAGCAAACTAAAAAGGAGATTTTCATTCCCGGGATTCCCGGTATAATTTGAAAACACCAGGATTTATTTTGGAAATAATTTCTCATGTAGCACAGCATAATATTTGGCACATGTTTTACTACGTCGCGTGACAGGGTTGACATAGTCTAAATCCGCGCCTGTTTGTTGTATAATATTGGTAGCTTCTTTAATGAATTAGTATATTTAGGTGAATCCCAGTTGGAAAATAGCCATTAACGGCCACTGATAACCCAGAATTACACTGCCCCATTAAATATATTTTGTTTTTTTAGATAGTTGATAATAAAAGTATGAAAACATAGAAAATGCCAATTACAAAGGCACCAAAACTTAAACAACCTTTATGGAAAGAATGGGATTTCAAAGCACAGAAAAAAGGTCAACATGGCACAGTATATTTAGTAAATGGTGATCA
Source organism: Hydractinia echinata (assembly GCA_030067915.1). Lineage (NCBI taxonomy): Eukaryota > Metazoa > Cnidaria > Hydrozoa > Anthoathecata > Hydractiniidae > Hydractinia > Hydractinia echinata. The sequence goes on from JASGCC010000033.1 coordinate 595,011, forward strand.
TTACACTGGTGAATGGAAAAATAATCAGAAAAATGGTATATATGTTGTTTTAGCAGAGATTTATATCTAATTTATATTCCAATAAATATCTTTTTATCTTCCACATAGACAACAAGGACCCTACAATAAATATTTTTTATTTTTTTAAAAAACTTTTTTTTTATTGGTTTCCAAGATATAGTCTTGAAAGTTTAGCTAATTATGGGGTAATTCCATGTCAAATCACCTAACATTTTGTGAAAATTAAACCAATGTCTTTGGATTTTGCTATTTTTTTCAAATCTGGTAGGTGTTAATTAATGGTAATTAAAGGTAAACTTTAACAACAGCATACTGTCATGAAATTTACTTTTGTGAAGCTGTGTAACAAACTAAGGGTAGTTTTCTCTACTTGCCATGTATGTTGATTCTGCTCTTTGAAAAAGGCACTGTGGATGTGTTCTTTCTTGCTAAGAAAAGCAAGAACAGTGTTCTATGCGCTAAATTATAAATTAGCTATTGTATTTTGATGTTAAAACATCAGTACATTGGTTTGATATCAATAATTAGAAATTTTAAAGTTATCGGATTATAGTCTATATGTAGACTAGTCGTTAGACACTTGGGCTTAAATTTTGATGATGTCGGCAGTGGACTGTTCATATATATAAAAATTATTTATAGAAATTTGTAAACTTATAGCATCTAATGTGTTGAGTTTAAAACTCTGATCAAAATAATGTATAGGATCTTGTGTTTTTAACAAATGGTTAAGGAGATATAAGGGTTTGAAAGTTTCACTGACGTAAGAAGAGACCTATCAATTTACAAAAAAAAATTTTTGAAAATTTTTAACCTGTTTCCTCTATTGTATAGAGTTTGAAACACTGTTCAAGAAAATGTACATGATCATGTTCTTTTGATAAAAGGTGGAAGAGATATTAGGGTTTAGATGTTTTTGGATGACGTCAGTTCTGAGAAGGGTAGATTGAACCAGATTTAACCAAAATTGGTCTTAGATGGTCCCTACTGACCCACATGGGATATGCTGTCAATTATTTCCCCCCGTTTCCAAGTTATAAGTAAAAAAGCACAATGCAATGGCTTTACTAATGATAATTCAGATATTGACGTCAAACTTGACGTACTAACGGCAAGTGCTACTATGTAAGGTAAACAAATAAGACATAAAACATCCTCTTTGTAAATGTCACAGATGGACACACATACATAAGTTTCATATTATTACATAAATATTTTGCCCTAAGGTTTATTGGGGTCTTTGTGATTAAAATTAGCTAAATTTTCTTTTGTGTTGTTGTTGTTGTTATATGTAATGTTGTTACAAAAAAGCTTTCTCACATCAATGTGCTGTGCTTGCACTGTATTAAGTATAGAACTCTTATTAAAACAGAAATTGAATAACTACGAATGACTATGGCTAACAAATCAAAAATATATATTTTTGGGAAAAAAATGCATAAATATTTTGTTTTCATGGAAGCAATTTTATCAGTTTCCTAACCCTGCCCAGTACATGAGAAATAATTTCCTGAGGGAACTAAATTTTTAAAGATTGTTTAATGAAAACACAATTTTATCTGCTTTGTAACCAAAATAAGATAGTATTATTTTCTATGAATTAAAGTTTGGGGGAATACATAGTCTTATCAAATTCATTTTTTTATTTGAAGGGGGAAAAATCATAGTAAGTTGAAATAGATGGCATATTTCACGCTGGAAATAACTGACGTCATCTCCTGCGTGGGTAACTAGAAAATTGGGTAAGTTCCCCAAAGCTGGGTCATACCACCCATTTTGGAACAGACGGGTTGATGACATCATTAAAATGTGTTTGAGCCTCAATATCTCTTCAACCGTATGTCAAAAGGACATAACTCAATACATTTTCTTGATCAGCGTTTTAAGCTCTACACAATAAAGGCAACAGCTAAACAAATTTTTCAAAAAATATTTTTTATTTATCGATAGGTCATTGCTTATGTCATGAAAATTCAAATAACTGTATTTCTTTATAGTTCTTCGGCCTAAGTGGATTTTTATGCAGGCTTTATCAACTATTTAACTTCTAATGTAAAATTAGTTTTATAAAGCTTCCAGGTGATAAGAAGTAAATAATGTTGTTGTGTAGCAAGTGAGTTGGCTTTTGAACAAATCACTAGAATAGCGACTTGTGTAACAGAAAGTTACACAGATAAGTAGATAAAGTAGACAAGTAGATTAAAATTATTTTATGTTAAACTCAACCAAAAGGAAGTCAAGTGTGCATAGTGTCAGTTCTTCTACAAAAGTGACTATAATATATACAAACTACAAACATATAAATGAAAATAAACGGTCTCTTACAAGCTTGGATAAATACAAGAACAAAGGCTCATAAAACAAAGTAAATGCTATATAATACGTAAAAACATCTATGTTATATAGTAAGAGTATAATCTGCTGAATGATAAAAGGCAACAACGCTGAGGACTGTATCGAAGACTAAACCAAAAACTGCATAAAAAATACTAAAAACGATTGAATAGCATAAGTCTAGGCAATAGTTGAAGTGCCAATCCAAAGTGAATAGGTGTGAAAAATAGAAATAAAAATTAAGCTAAATGTGATGCAATAACCTGTTGGCGGACACGCGCTGCGCCAGGGGCATATGTAGGTAAAGATACATGGCATCGGACTTCCAATCACCCAAAAGTGAGATGACATCTAAAGAAACCCCCGTTTCTAATACAAAGGTAGCACCACCACGCCGGAAGGAGTGGGTCCCATACTGAGAAGCAGGAATGCCTAACTCTAAAAGTACCTGCTTCATACAAGACATAAATGACTTATAGGTAAAAACGCAGAGCTTAGGGGTAGAGGAGTCTCTCCAGCAAAAAGCCTGGCTATTAGGTAAGGCTGCCGTGATAAAAGAAAATGCATGTTGGACAGCTGTAACAGGACATAATGAGGAGCCTGGAATAGCCACCAATGGAACAGCAACTGTACGCTGACCAAGTTGAATGGTTTTGGTCCATCGAACTGTTAATGTAATACCTGTACTAGAATACACAAAGTCTGACCTAGTAAATTGGCGCATAGGATCAAACGAGGCATCAGAATGAGGAAGTAAATGTGCCTTACGTAACAACCCAAAAAAGGCCACAAGGCAAATAGTCCAAAAGGAGGCATGGCGACTGCAATTTAAATTAAGACGAGACCGCATACGAATAAGCAAATCAGGCAAAATAGGCAACTTGGGTTGTGGAGGTTTACCAAGTGTACGTTTATTACCCTTGAGGACTGTTGATAAAATCCAGTTGATAAAGGATGGGCATACAACCTTAAAAAGGGACATTTTCTGTTGATATTTTCAGATTCCTATACATCTAGACATTAGAATTAAGATGCTTTTCAGACTGAATATATAGCTTAAAGAGAGGGTGAGAAAGAGAATGGTATTATGTTTCAAATTTACTTTTTCAATGCTAAGTTTTGGTCTGTATGCTGCGAAATGCAGTCATTTGAATGAACATAAACAGTTGTTTTAAAAACAAAAATGTTAATTGTGTGTTATATCTAAACAGTTGATATTATACTGATTCCAGCTGATGGAATGCCTGAAAACTGCTCTAGAGAATACGAAACAACTTTAGATATGAATGAGTGATGATTGAATGCATCGATTTAGGCCACTGCCCCACATATTTTTCTGCTCGCATTATGGGCATGTCTCCTAAAATTTTACCTTTATATGGCCTTAAATTTTGACCTAAATTACATGGTGCTAATACAAATTGGTAAACTGCTATAAGATTCTTTACCTCAAATAAACCCAGGGCCGACAAAACTTTTTCCAGAGATAAGATATATTATGCTAAAACACAGTCAGACTTAGAGTATGCTTATGTTGTGCGTACTATACTGCAGCCATGGGAATCAAAAAATTAGGGAGACAACAATTTTAATTTAATTTTTGCCGTCGTTGTGATGTAATACGACGGCACTACAACGGCAAAAAACATTACCGTCACTAAAATGATTTAGGATGGCAGTTGCGTTACAAGATATTTTTGTTACGTGTTATTTTCGTTAACCTCGGATCCACGACAGGAATAGTTCCAATTCAATACTGTTTTTTCCTTGACCATAATGATAAAAAATCATGTTTTGCGTGTTTGTTTTGTTTTCCAGAAATACTTTTAAAGCCAGGTGTTCCATTATAATTCTTCGCAAGAAGTTAGAAATAAAAATTAAAGTATTTCCGATATTGATGTGAAAATTTCGGAAAACAATTATTTCAACTATTTTAGACAACTCTTGGTCTTAAATTAACTTAACATGTAAATATTCTTTTACAATTTAACAACAATCTCGTGGCATGATAACGGCTTGTCAGAAGCAAATAATGTTGCGTAATTATACTAACTTGTTTTTTTGCAAACGTGAAATAATTTAAACGAACAAAGTAATTAATATTGTTGTATCAAAAGATGGTAAAAGAATAAGACTTTCCCTTCTTCACTCATTTGTTGGAAAAAAAACTAGAACAAAAAATTAATGACAGCTTATTTTGCCGTCGTCAGTGCGCGAAGAACGAATGCCGTCGTAGATTCCCATGGCTGATACTGGGGAAAAAATAAAAACTTAAACGTTGAAATGGTCCTGTTTTTGTCAGAGCAGCAAACACAAAGCAGTTCAGATAGTAGTGTTAAGTCTCATAATGTATAAGAAACTGGAAAGTCTGTTTAATTATAATACCCATAAAACATGAAAAAAGTACACATTAGAAGAATTCATCAAGGCTAGGCAGTATGCTTAGTATATGCTTAAAAAATCCCCTATCTAAGCCTGAACATGCTTATTACGCTTATAAGAAAAAACATGTAGCTCAAACAGCTTCAAAATTTCTTTATTCTAACAGAAAACATTTTTTGGATTTAGATTGCATATTACTTACTCGTGAGGTCTTAAATTTTAGAAATTTGCTAAGGTACCCACAACCATGCTTCATTTTCAAAACCAATTTGTCGACCCTGATTAATTTCTTTACCTCGTTATTTTAAGCATGTATTATTAAAGGAAGCATAAAACCTGATTCACTGAATAATTATAGGGAAGGGGACACAGTTTTGGAAGAAATCTGGCTCTTATTACGATGGTGATTGGAAAGATAATTTAAGAAATGGGTTTGGTACGTACAGCAAGCCATTTAGCAGAGATGGATACAGAAAAGTTTATGCAGGAGGTTGGAAAAATGATAAAAAGCATGTAAGTCTCTAAATTATAGTGATAATTTTAGAATTTTGTTTCATATTAGCTAACTTCCAGTCATTTCACTCAAGCCTGATTTTTTTTGAGCAATGCAATTTTTTGATTTCAGCAAAAGCCCTGTCAGGTTGTCTAGCGGACCCTGAAAACCATAAAAACCCTGAAAGGCCCTGAATTTATTTAAAAACCCTGAATATCATAAAAATTAGCCAAAAAACCCTTAAAACCCTGAAAAAATATTTCTCTTTCAGTTTGCAATAATGTTTTATGTGACAAAGTTCAAGGAAAGTAATATAACCTCATGTAGAAACTTTGTTCTATGAGTTATATTTATACTCAGTGGAAATATTACATTCATAATATTCCTATAATATTATATTCAGTGGAAATATTATAACATCATGATGTAGCTCTGTTCTTGAAACCTGGAATTGAGCACCCACCCACCTTATTTTATTTTACGGTATCTTTGTAGGATCCTGAAAAAGGAAGAAAAAACCCTGAAAAATTACAAAATATTGGCAAAATAACCCTGAATGAGCCTGAATTTGATTTCCGAAATTCACTAGACTGTAGACGTGTATTAAAACGCACTCATTCATACACCACTGAAAAAGGATTTGATAATATAGAAAATAAATTTGAAACTATCCATTTGTAAAAAATGCATACGAGTGTCTTAAAACACCCACTGTCTTTGTAAAATTGACTTCTCTTTAACGACTCCCTTTTCTTTACTTCATCACGCATTTTCAAATCGTGATAAACGTAAGGAATTTTTTTCCACTTTAGGGTCATGGTACGATCTATTACACACCCACTGAGTACTACGAGGGTGAGTGGTATCAAAATACTCGAAGTGGATGGGGCAGGATGTATTATGACAACGGATGTGTCTATGAAGGTGAATGGTTTAATGACAAAAGAAACGGGTCTGGCATGTTGAGGCTTGGTATGTTGTTGAATAGAATGTTCTGAAACAAAAATAGGAACAAAACGACAGGCATATACATAGCTTTTCATCCAGAATTAAAAAAAAATTTTAAAAAAATAAAAAATATATATAGCTACACTACACTACAATATAGCTTACACTAAAAGAAATTTCTAATGTAAAATCTAAAAAAAAATTGTTAAAAAAAAAAAGTTCAACACCACTAAGACAGTGGAAAAAATCGATAGAAAGCACTGGGCAACAAAGCAAAAGCACAGAAGAGAGAGTGCGTGCTCAAAAAAAACAAAAAATATTGAATAAAGGAAAATTCATTTAACGCATAACTGATTCACAAAATTGATTTAAATTTCTTTTAGCAAAAATAATTTTGTCTCTCTTTTAAATGTGATCAGCTTTTTTATCGAGCGAATTTCTTTATGAAGTCGATTGAAAGACGTAGTTGTTGTGGACTTTAATCGAATTTCGTCAGCATTTCAAATAGTTTTTCTGTGGACAACAATTTCATTTTTTAAACACCTTGGCCAATTATTCTGATGAATACTTTTAAAGGCTGTGATCGTCAAATGCCATTCTCGTCTTTGTTTAATAGGTAACCAACCCAAACGTGTTATATCTTCAGTATGGCAGTACTTATGCTGCGTGTTTAGGGCGGTTTACTGTCAGTCTCCTTCTCAGATCTTCTCAATTGTACTTTTAGTTTGCGAGTTCAGCCCCAAATACATGGCACGATTTTGTCTGTTTTTTCGTGCTAAGTAAAGAAATTTTTTCTATACCTGAGAAAAATAAAGTAATTTTTTTACTTAAATTTTATTGAATATTATTGAAAAAATGCGAGAAATGAGTTTATTTTCTTGTAGAAAGTATGAACCTTACTGGTGAGAATAACTCATACTCATAATTAAACTATAAAAAAGATAACCAACGTTCTATAATGTAAACCAAGCTTAAGTTTAATGCACGCAATTACGTACTTTTTATTTTATATAGAAAATGAAAACAGGTACGAAGGAGAGTGGGAAGATGATAAAAAGCACGGTGAAGGGAAGTTCTACCACTTAGACAAAGGTCAAGTTTTTATTGGGACATGGGTTACCGACATCGCTAAATGTGGTATAATGGAGGATTTTAATCGGGAAACAGCAGTCGATGGAACACAGTACCCAATCCCAGAGGTATTTAAGAGCTTTTAATTTTCACCTCTTGGAATAAAACGCATTCTTATATATATACAGTAGACTCTCTGTAATTCGACTTCCCCTAATTCGAACCTCTCCTTAATTCGAACAAATCTTCTGGTCCCGTCAAAATCCCTTAACAAACTCTCATGATTCACTTCCCCTAATTCGAACCTCCATAATTCGAATACCTCTATATTTCGAACCATTTCCTGTCCCTTTAGATTATTTCACCCCGTAAATCGAACTTTTAAAGATCGAATTACGTAAAGTAGCCATTTTATCTCCCTCTGCTAATCTTTCATCGAGTGTAAACAGGGTTTTATATGTTCGATTTCAAAATCGAAGGTCTAGGATTCTCTTCAAACTACAAAGGATATATTTTTGTTATTAATCAACAAGATGGCGACTCTTCCAGCAAAACGTCGGCACAGTGAAAAGTCTATGAAAACAAAATACGAGGCACTCCAACAACTTGAGAAAGGAGTTTCATCAAAAGAAGTAGCTGCACAATTTGGAGTTCCTAAAAATACTCTTTGGACAAAATTTCACAAAAATTTATGAACTTCCCCTAATTCGAACTCTCCCTAATTCGAACTTTTTTTCGGTTCCCTGCGAGTTCGAATTACAGAGAGTCTACTATATATATTTACTTGTATTTAGAAATTAACATATTATTTGTTTTGTTTTTTAGTTAAAATTACTGGAACCGAAGAAAGTGTTAAGCGACGCCACACAAGCTTTGGAAAGCTTCTGAGAAAAAAATGTGAGAGTGTGTATATACAATGTTTAATAGTGTTTTAAAAATAATTTAATTTTGTAAAAATATAACTTGGCGTTTACACGTTTTCAGTGTTTTTTTACATGGGTTACTAAGTATAGTCAACTTCGTTCCCAGAACTTTTTCTTTTTTTTGACGGCGCATAGAAATTATTTTCTGATATTAAAAAATAGAGAATACCCTGGGAACGAAATTGTAAGTGTGGTCATAGTACAGCCACCTCTCTGATTAACAGACAAGAAGTGATTGCATTAGCACAGCTACGGTCAGAACCTTGCATCAGACTCTTGCAATAGCGGACAGTGGGCAACTGTAATTGGCGTACAGCTTTTCGCACGTAATAAACTTTGCTACTGGAAATTCTCTTTAACTAAGGGACAGGGAAATAAATATGTTAAATAAAACCACAGTTATGTCGATTTGAGCATTTTTCTTCCACTAAAGAAAGGTAAATTAACCATGGGTTACCTAATTTACAAAGCAGGAAACTAAGAGTCTCTAGAATGGACGCTTCTAATTAGGGAAAGGTCACACTCACTCACTCACTCACTCACTCACTCACGCACTCACTACTCACTCGCGCACGCACGCACGCACTCACTCACTCACTCACGCACATACTCACTCACTCACGCACTCACTACTCACGCACGCACATACTCACTCACCCACTACTTTCAGTAGGTTACACGTTTGTTGACTTTTCGAAGTCGTTCTCTCCATGTCTAAAGCGTTCGTCATAAGCTTCACAACTGACTGTACAATTTCACCCCAGGTTTTGGGTTATGTTCTGCGACGACAAAGTTCGTGATGTCTTTGATTGGAACATTACTTCTTTGACGTGACCATACCAATGACGCTTGAGGGAAGTTACAACGAATTTGATGTCAGGAATTTTTAATTTCTGCAGCAGCGATTACGAGCTCGCTTTATTTTTGCAGCAAATATGGCATCAAAATTCGGAGTTTGGTTGATGTTTTTAATTCGACTAAAAACGTGCCGCTGTTTATTCAGCTTCCGTGGCGCAATTGGTTAGCGCGTTCGGCTGTTAACCGAAAGGTTGGTGGTTCAAGCCCACCCGGGAGCGTACTTTTTTCTATAACTACACAAACTGTTTCTTTTTTGTTTTTGTTTTTTCAAATATGTAAAAATATTTAGATTTTTCTTTTCTACTAAAAATAATTAAAATCGACTGACATAACATAACTGAATTAACGTTCTCTATCCAAGTGCATAACGCCCTGGGAACGAGTTACGACGACGTCATATTTTTGCAAGGGAGACACATTTACATATTTATTGTCGAGGAAACATTTTCGTACTTTTTCCTGACAATTTTTCTCCTGAGAAAAGGAATCATTTATTTGCCAATGATGCAATTTAGCAGCTGAGAGGTTATCCTCCCAGATTGCCCCAATACCATATACCACGGACGTCAGACGGCGGAACCAACCCCTTGTTTCGAACAAAATAAATTTTAACAATCCGAATTCATTCAGTTGGCTATCTCTAATTTAAATCTCAAATGACAGATGGATTCGAGTTATAGCAACCTCGTTCCCAGGGCAATTTTTCGCTTGATATCCGAACGGCGCGAAGAAGAAATCATTTCTTCGCGCCGTCTCGGATATCAAAAAAGCGAAAAATTGCCCTGGTAACGAGGTTGAAGTTATAGAAATTAATTAGCTGTTTTAAAACATTATGATCAAACTGCGGAACAGAAACGAAATAGAGACAATGTCTTCTCCGTTTGAATTATCCGCAGCTGTTTTCCAGTTAAAAGCAAACCCATACTGGCCATCTGAGTACTTCTTCTTCTTAATGGATAATTCTTGTTAGTAAAATAATGATAAAATAGACCAAATTATCAAAACAGTTAAAATTCGTTGGTGGTAAAATGGCCAGTTTACAAATTTCATGGTAAACTACATAAAAATAATTCGAAATAGCGAATTTTACCGAATGAAGCTAAAATTTCTCGAATTACACTTTTTTACTGCTATAATATATTTTCTTATTTTTTTTTACAACAAAATTTCGTATTTTCAGTATCTTCTATAATTTCGAAAACATATTTTCAAAAAAAGAAAGAAGGAATATTAAGTGGCATAACGATCCAACAAAGTTGGATCCACCAAGCATTTTAGCTTTTTTCCTAAAAATAAATAATATTTAAAACATATGATTTATATATAACACATGCTTATAAACCCTCACCCCTGCTTCTACTGGCTAATTTAAAATATCTTGTTGCCTAGAAACATGACATCGGGGAAAATATGTATGTAAAAGTATAATTTGCATTTTCGTTTGTAAATTCCCATTTTACCATTTGCTATTCAAGTTATTTTTAATTTCACTGCGTGATATCACATTTCTATTGACCACATGCTTTCAATTTCTATGGTTATTTCCTGGAGTTATTAGTTTCCGACGATGATAATAATACATTGTTTTTCAATAGTAATTTTAATAGTAAAAAGGGAAAAAAAATCTTGAGTATATAGAAACCACCCTGTAAGAAGGGGAAAACCCGATTGCAATTTTTTTATCTAATGATTGAATGGTGAAGCTAGGTTTTTAAATTTTTTATTATGAAACGGATTAAAAAATACAGAGAAGAGCAAAAAAGGACGAAGAATTTCTTGAACGTGTGATAAAGCTTTGTGGATTCAACATTCGCTTAATATCAATTGTCGTGTTCACTTCAGGAGCTTAAAGGAAAAACACAAAACATTCGTGGAGTTTAGAATCCGAAGTCTGCTTCACTGACGGCACAATGTAAGTATAATTAGGTGAAATATTACATTATATGCTCGAATTTAACATGTGTCATTGCTGCAGCTACTTCTCTTGCGTGCTACAGTAAGGAATTTTATGCTAGCGATATACGCTGGCCGGTAGAAGCAGGGGTGAGGGTTTATAAGCATGTGTTATATATAAGTCATATGTTTCAAATATTATTTATTTTTTTATTCCATATTTATTCATTTGGTTGCGAAACGTCACATTTTTTTAAATAGCTTACATATGACTTGCACAAGTGTGATGTGCCTGCTAGCTAGCTATACATAACCAAGGAGGTTTAAAAAGAGAAGGAAGTCAGTAGCTTCTATTGAAACCATTCGTTGCCGATCTGCAGGTTGTTGGATTGTTTTTAAATTTAATATCTCGCGCCCTATTCGTGAATGTTCTAAATATCTTATGTTGTTCGTTCAACCTCGTCCCCAGGACTTGTTAAGCTTTTTATAAGTATAAAAAGCCTCACAATTCCTTAGGACGAGGTTGTCGTTTATTGTGTTTTGCAAAAAATCATTCCCAACAGCAATCAGGTCAATCTTGTCCGCCAGTTGCTTGTAGTGACAGCAAAGAAAGGGCATTAAAACGTTTTGCTTTAATGGTGTCGATCTTTGCAAGGTTTTTATATTTTTAGCCTTTGAAAGGGAACCCTCTGCAGTGGCACTAACTGCTGGATTTACGAGCAGTAACCTGCAGATGTGCACTAAGTTTGGAATAAGTTCTGCTTTGCTACGATTCTATAGCTCGTTATGGATATCATCGAAACATTCAGGGTCTTCTTCAAACAAATTCTTAAATATTAGCATTTCGGATTTGAGTACTGTGACAACAACATTAACTTCATCCTCATATAAATCTTTAACCTATTTAATTCCAGAAGCATAGATTTTTCCTTGAGTACCTTTAGCAGTTCCTCAAGTTTCCAAAGTTTCAAGGTTCCAAAACAAGTTTGATTAAATTGGTCTTTGATGGCAGTGATGATGTTGTCGTCATAATAAATCTGACTGCATTCTTCATCCGCTGTAGTTGGGTGATGAGTACTACTGTTACTTTCATGGCCTTCACACAAGGATGGGGTAATTTGACCTTCTCCGCTTTCTTGGTAGCCTTGATCGTCTGCAGGAAGATCTTCGGCCTCCTAATCAACCTCCTGGTAAGATTCACTGAAACTACACTTCTCATGTATTGTTTCAACTATCAATTCAGCACACCTTTTACTACTGACTACTGACATGTCTTTCTTCTCTAATCTTGCGGATAGTTTATCTGTAATCATGAATAACCTCTTTCCAAGACATAACCCAAAGAAAAATGAAAAGTCGTCATTTGTCTCTGGCAACCAATTACGTGCTTTGACTTCTGTAGCGAGTGATTTTGAAAGACAAGCCTTTCAAAGCTTCATTAAGGCTAGATAATAATGTTCTTTTCGAAACACATACCTCGAACTGTCCAGCGTGTGACACATAACTTGCCATTTTGAATTTCTGTTTACACTATTGCAGGATTACTTTTTTATGCAGGTTACAATATTGCTTGCTTTCAAATGTAACACCTGTCAATATTTTTAAAATGTTTTTAAAAGCTCTGCTTAAGGTTAAAAAATTTCTGCTACAAAAATTTTACTGGAAAAGTATTCGAAGGATAAGCCCTTAACACTTAAATTTCGAGTGTACTCGAATGTACTTAAAAAATGAAAAGGAGGTCTAAAATGACTGAGGAAAACCTGCTGAGACGTAAAAAAAAAACATAAAATAAACACGAATAAGGAGGTTTAAAAAGAAAACTCTTTGGGCGTAGGAGATCATCAAGCAAATACTCGACAATGTAAAACGGCACATCTGAAACTATTTTGTCCAGCTTGTAGTACTATTGCAGGTAAGAGTTTGAGGTCGAGGTTCAATCAATTACTTATAGCCTATCTTTAATAGTTGTCAACGGACCACAAAATATACATAGCTATATATATGTAGCTGGTACTTGGAACAAATTTGTAAAAATATCTTAAGATTTAACGTTTTAAAATTGTTGATAAAAAATAGCCTCAAATAATATTTAATAGGGCGTTGTGAACATCTTTCACAACAACGAAACATGTTGTGTTTATTCGATAGAACTTAAAACCACACAAGACAAAAAAAGTACATTATAAAACCCAACATAAGATTTACGATTTTTCATGGTAGTAACTTTAAATGTACTGTTCCAAAATTGTTAGAGATCTCTTTCTTTACTTCTTTGGCGTAGCTTTTCAACGAATAGTCTGCCTTCGACGAGAAGTAGCGATTTCAGCAGGGTAGAATAAACGCGTCGAATTAGATGAAGATTATCGTCATTTTTATTCTTTATTCTTCCAGAAATACAGCTTATTTGCGACATTAAACCAGTTGTTAAGGAACGATTCTGCTTCTAAAGTTGCAGTTGCGGCTAATTAAACGGCAGAGATAAGGTAAGTGCAAAATATACGACTAGTTGTATTTTTTTATCGTCCGTCAAAATATTGTAGCTACAGCGGAAACTGTCTAAAGCGGACACCATTGCTACAAAAATGTATCTGCTTTATCGAGATTTCTTACTGTTTAGCCCGTAGAGTGTTCCTGCAGCATATCAAACAAAGCTTTGGTTTTCCTTACTTGTTTATCCAATACAATGGCAACATTTCAAACAGAACGAGACTCTATCATGCGTGAAATATCCAATCAAAACGAGGAAATATACATCTTGCATAGCAACAATAAAATAAGCGTTGCAAAAGTTAACAATGAAATCGACACTATAAAAAATGATCTTCGCGCTTTGAAATTGCAACATGTAGAAATAAAAAAAGTAATCCAAGAAAAAATGAAAGAATTTGAAAACTCGAAAAAGATTTTGAAAGCTAATAGACTTAAGGTAAATGACGAAACAGCAAAGAAAGACCTTTCTACGATAGGCTCGGATGTTGAAAGCATGAACAGAAAAATGGATCACCTTAGTTTAAAACAACAACTGTTTGAGAATATCACATACGACGGGCGAATTTTGTGGAAAATTGATAAAGTTCAAGACAGAATTCAACAAGCAATTGCCGGAAACGTTACTGCATTGCATAGCGCTCCTGCATTTACAGAAAAATACGGCTATAAATTTTGTGGCAGGTTGTACCTTGATGGCGATGGCATGGGACAACACACCCACGTGTCCGTTTTTTTTGTTGCCATGAAATCAGAATATGATAATCTTCTTAGTTGGCCAATGAAGAAAAAGGTTACCTTTCGACTGTTCAATTTACAGAACAGATCAAATGATATAACTGAAAGCTTTTACGCCGATGAAACTTCAGAAAGTTTTATGAAGCCACAACAAGAAATGAATGTGGCGGCGGGTTGCCCGTGTTTTGCCAGTAAAGAGAGTTTGTTGTATGGTGGCTTCATCAAGGATGATTCGTTCTTTATTGAGATTACAGTGTTACGAGATACAATCAAAATTTAAATTCTACTTGAAATATTACTAGATTCAAAACCGTCACAGCTACATATTAAAAACATTGACGCAGAACTGTAAAAAACTTTATAGTGTATGTATAAATGGTTTTTCAGTTGTTAATATAATAACACTTTTGATAAACTTTTTTAAATCTTAAACTCATTACACGTATTTTTATAAGTAACTATACTAAAATCTGCAGAAGAAACTTTCATAAGTACTATTGGATACAAGCAATGAATTATATTTTTGGATAAGATTTTAAAAATGTATTATACCAAATCAAATACAAAGGGGTCTTAAAAGTTACATCTTCCCCTAGATAATTGTTTATACTCGTTGATGAAACTTTTGTAGTTTTTAAACCGAATAAGTTCTTACCGTATAACTTAAGTATGAAGCATTGCAAGTGAATTTAGGTACTTCACATCAAGGTGTTGGGATAATCTTTCAAACAGCTTGATTTCTTTTAAGGAATTGTTAAGCAACTTTTCTATCAATATAAAGGCATCTTTTTTTAGCAATTGAAATACCAGAAGAAAAATCAAGTTGCTTATAAAAAAAATACGATAAGTAGATAGCAGGTATACTGTAAGCAGCTCAAAATTAGATCAATAACACCGACGATAGCGCCAAATTCATGTTACGCAGTCACGAAATATTTATGCACGAAATAGCAAACATGAGTTTGTAGGACGAGCAAATTTTCGTGGATTTTTCCACAGGCTAACGAGTAGTAAGTGAATAGTGCTCGCCCTTTGTATCAGGTGATGTTTTAAGTTCCGCTAAAATTATGTTAATTTGTCTCATACCTCCTCGAACAGAGGTCACTGACCTAATCGAGTTAATACTACGCTAAATCTGGTTTTTAAAAATTATCGTTGAAGATTCGGTTTCTAATCCATGAAACGATTAGTGCTCAAACAAAGGAACTTGTAGAGGGACATACAAGGTTGTTGCTATCCTCGCCGGTTCTAAAGTGACTATAATTTCGCTATGATTTTGAAAGGTAGAATGTTGATACTGCGAGTATGAGATAAAGTTCTTGTTGCCTCGCAAGATTTCTAAATTCTTTTGTTTAGAAATTTATGTTTTTTTGCATTTGCGCGGAAAATATTTTTAAATTTCAACAACAGTGGTAGGAATGAGTTAACTGTCTGTCTTTTAGCCAAAGATGGTAGCGGCGTAGCTACAGGACAAATTTCATGGATTATTTAAAATTAATTTGAACTCTTGTGTCTGACAGGTCGAATTTGATTCCTGGGAGGGAACTATGGCCTTCAGCAGTCGTAACTTTAATTGACCATATATACATGATGACCTGCGATCGAATGGATGGATCTTGAAAACTTTAATGTCTTCGATTCAGAAAATATAAATCATGTCTATAAATAATGAACTGTGTTTTACTTCTTTTAAAAAAATAGAGAAATATTAATGTGTAATGAATCAAGAAAAAGATTTTTTTTAGCATTGAAACAAAACAAACTCTAAAGAATACTTGCAAATAGATATAAATTTGAACTCAGTTAAAATATTTGCGACAAAATGAGGAAAAATGCACAACGGCCATCGTTATAACTCAGAATGACGACTTGTAAAGCACATTTTAAAACGTCGCTTAAATAACGTTGTTAGCCGGCAGAAATCAAAAATTCTATCTGTAAAAAATACTGTCGAATTCAACTTAAACATTTTCAAAATAATTTAAAATCAAGCTCAAAATTTATGAGTTTGTATATGTGAAATATCCTCCAACTACTGAAAGAAAATTAAATTTTAAAGCAGTATCTGACACTGACCGACAATAACCGACAATAACCGAAACTAACCGACAATAACCGACAGTGACCAACATTGACCCAACTCTGAATGCGAAATCTACAAAGAAACCTACATTCAAGCGGAAGATAAACATAAAGAAAATAATTCCCTCTCCTTTATAGTAAATTCGTTAAACAAAAAAGCACTTGTTATGCCGATACATTCGCATATATCTGTCTCTGTATATTTCGGAAACTACAAAGAAAGAATTTTAAATAATTATCATTTCAGAAGATAAACTAGCATGTATATAAAAATTCCCAAACAGGAAACATTCTTGCTTGATTAACATGTACGTAAGCATTTTTATATTTCTTTTTGGGGCTGCAGACAATTATTTTCTGTATGAAAAAAAGGTATTTACCTTTGTCAACGGAACGACAAATAGTTCGACTCCCTTCAAAGTCATCTCATCTACCAACGAGTACAACACGGAGGGTTCGAAAAGAGATCGAAGAATTAAAAGGTTGTTGAGGAAACAAGACTCGTCAAAAATCCCTGGTGATTTCAATTATCCTTCTAAAACACCACCAGTCAATAAAAGTGGTCAGGTAAAAACTTTAATACTGTCTTTTTGAAGAAAACTTTGAAATTATTTAACTTACTTGTCGTTAGCCCATGAAAAAAATTAACGGAGACTCAACCGTCGTTACTCACGACTTAACCGTCGTTACTCACAGCTACGATATTTGGTTCATAGACGGTTTTTGAATAGTCATTTTGTGCAGCTAGACTAAAGAATAACCCAAGTAAAATTCAGGTTGGTGAATATAACATATAAAAAACAATAATTTGGGCTAATGATAAAAATGCTTATACTAAACTGTTAGCTATTGAATAATATAGATATTATCTTGTCATGAACAAGCGAGTTTATTCTAGGCTACGTTTAGACAGCTACAACTGTCATCGACAGGCAATGCTCATAATGTGACGACAACGTAAAGAAAATCTAAGCTAGCTAATCTAAGTTAGCTAGCTGGCTAGGCTAGGCTGGTCTTCACTATGTACGTTTGTATCTAAAATCTTAAAATTGCTTAAGATTAGTCAATGGCTATAAATATACTAATATATTTATCCCAACGTGTAAAAACATATAAAAACAAACATTACAAAGATAAAACGCTTTTAGAAGACAGAAAAAAAAAAGGCCTCCCAAACTACAACACCACAGCCTCCGAGAAAAACCTGACGATTGCTTGTATGTAAAAATCAGTCTTCGTGGTTGGTTTACTACGCAAGTCTTTACAATGTGATTGCTGACAATGCATAAGTGTTACTATTCGTATGAAATAAGTTTTATATTACTTTTCCGATAAAACAAGATAATTCTTCTTTAAAAAACTTGGATTATAAAAATTAAATAAAAAAAGTAAAAAAAAACACAATGTGATTGATAACAATGGATTGTGGGTACCATGTTGCTTTAATTTTATATTTTGTTTTAGACTTTCAAAGTATCGTTCAATGATGGTCGTATCACATATGTAGAAGTTCTGGATGAGTTCAAGTAAAATATTCATGTGTATTTGTATCTGATTACTACTCAACTTCTTAAGTCATAAGTTTATCATGTTTTTGACTTTTCTAGTTTTGATGGCAATAAAGCCACACCTGTTCACATATCTACATCTTGGTACCGACATAATCAGGCAGAAAGCATAAACCACACACCAGGGAAATTGACAGAAGCAGTAGAGAATGGCAACATACTGAATGTAACATTGTCACTCGAATGGAAAGAATTGTCTCAAAACGAATCAAGCTCACTTAATGAAGACAAAGAATGGGAGATAGGTAACATTACATAGTATCTTCTAAAACCACTATTGCTGAGTCAATCATTTGCTTAACTTGAAAAGAAAACCAATCTATTTGTCAGATCTCGTGATTACTCAACATCGATACATTAATATTAGGGTCTGTGAGAAAGAAAACTAAATTATTTTTCCAGCAGTTACATCTCGGCCATTGTTATAACAGAAGGTGACCAGAAGACGAGTTTAATGATAAAATATTGCAGGGAAAAGTTCTGAACATTTTTAATTTTTCATAAAAGAAACTTTAGCAGTAAATTAAATTTTTTTTATAAAAGTGAAATTAAATTACCGTTCTTGCTTTTTAGACGAATACTTGTGTTACTACGAAGGGACGTCTGCTAAATTGAATCCATTTGGAAAATGCGTGATACCTTACGTTGACATTATAGGACATTTCTTAAGGCTATGGAAAGAACATGCCATTCCAGAAGCTACAAATGGACAGAGAAGCTTAGCAACCAATAACATTGACAAAGTTTTAGGTCATCCATGTGGCGTTATTAGAGAAAGACATATCAAGCAAGTATGTAAGGTAAAGAGAAATGACTTGGATTACTTCTTAATCGTCAATAATGATGTTTGTTATAGTTAGCTACTTACTCACGATAATCTCTTCAGTTCCGTGTTGTGCTGAAGTAACCTCGTCCCCAGGGTCTTATGGCCCCTGAGCCGTTATTGTGGAGTGGCGCTATCAACTTCATCAACAATGCAAAATGCCCGGGGAACGAGGTTGGTGCTGAAGGGAACAGGGTCCTGGGAAGGGGATCCTAGCGCGTTTAAGCTCCAATTTAAACAACAGAAGCCGTGTTCAAATATTATTATGCTAAACGCTAACCGTCAGGCTCCATTTTTATTTTACAGTCTCGGCTGTGGATTGCACCCGCGATCTTCCGCACTGGAAGCAAATCCTCAACCGCAAGGCTACAAGTCGACATTGACATGTGTTTTGTGAATTTGTATCATAGACAGGAGTTCTCAAGACTTTGAATATAATCAAACAATGACGCATAGAATTGATAATAAACCAATTTGTTATAATGTGTAAACACTAAAGGTGAACGTATTCAAGCCATTTTCAAGTTTGTACTCTTCTATGTTTAGAACGACACTTGGCCTAAAATAAAATACGTACATCCAATTGATCAATTTCTTCCTGTCGGAGAAAAAGAGTGGTACCAGGTAAGCAATCAGGTAGTTGTATTTTGTGTGTTTGTAACATGTAACCGGGTCGTGCTACAGCAGTCACGAATATAATTTTGCAACTGAAAAGGAAAATAGTATCAGTTAAGTAATCGTTACATATACAGTATTTTTATTTCCTTAAAATTCTTGACTAAAAAGGGCGCAACTTGTCTGCATTTTATTATGAAAAGGATAAGTCCTCCCCCTTAACCATTGCTATCTAGAACAATGAAAAAAAAAATGCTTTTTAATTGTTGACTGTCGCTCTTCATTCATGAAATGTAGAAATATTTCAATCTTGGCAAAAGCGATATCTTAAGCCTTGTGTGATATTTATTTAAGTCATTCGTTTGGAATTACCATCTTGAAACTTATTTAAAACTTTCCCTTTCAGTTTGATACGAAACCAACGGCACTTGGAATAACTTCAAATATCTCATATGGATCGTAAGATACTTAAAATCTTCAGACATAACATTCATATATTTTTATGTCCTGGATTGAAAATTTCTTTCTGATCACCGTTTTCACTAATATTAAGTAAATCCTTGTCCCAGGCTATTCTACGCCTATGATAGGTTGGCGGAACTGCTTCGTAATATGCTGCATAACTTATTTGCTGTTACATAGCGCAGCGCTAGCAATATCAGGAAAAACGTCCCTGGAACGAATAACTGCAGTCTGTTCATATCTTATTCTCTAGCTCTGATAAATGTCCTAAGCAAATCAACGTTTCATATATTTTGAAATTCAGCTAACGAGGAATATTGCATTAAAATTAACAAAATACATTAATGTTCAGTATCGTAATTTTTTTCACACAATTTTACACCAATTAGTATATGTAATCGAACGTTTACTCGTGCAATTGGAAATAATCGAACTCGTAATTTTTTTGCTTTTTAAATTTATCCTCGTCCTAGAGCTAATCACACAATGAACTATTTTTGTAAGAGTAGCACAGGATGTCAATTTCAGTTTTTATTTCTCTTGTTCAGATTTAAAGAGCCTTATTGTTTTATGACCTTTTTATTACCTTATTGTTTTATGGGCTTTTTTATTATTAATCATAATCATGATTAACAATAACAGGATGTTCCATTTAGAAAAAAATAAAAAACATAATGAGTTGAGTTCGAATTAAAAACATAATGAGTTGAGTTCGAATTTATAACATCATATATATTTTTTAAATTATCGGCGCTCCTTAAAGAGTGCAGTTAAGATTCTAGAGTGCAATTACGATATAATTTGCACTGTAGAAGAAGCGCCAAACAAGAAAAAATAGGTCATCGTGTGATTACAAATTTTAAAGTTTTAAATTTTTAAGATGTCGACAATTTCCATGAGAATATTAATAAAATAAATACAATGGCGCTGATGTTATAGTGCTATTGAGTAGACGTTTCTCTTAAAAAATAAAGAGACTCTTTTATTTCTAAAATATAGTTATGAACGCCAGACGTTAAGACATTAAAATTCTTATCGTCAGCGTAGTGTGACGTCATGAGTAAATGCCCATTAACTGCTTAAGGATGTTAAGTGGTAACTTTCTTACCAATGATACACCTAAATGTTCATAGGACTATACTTCCAAGTGCCGCATAGTTTTACTGACAACAAGTTAAATTAAAGCTAAATAAAAAGTAATGTCGAACACATTTTGTTCATGTTGTTTGTTTACTATCTGACATAAATACCCGACAAGTTAAATTTACACCTATAAAGCCTGCTTCCCATTACAACGTTTTTAGACGCAACACCCAGCGCTTAGTATCTAGGCATGTGCATTAGAATGTTTTTCTTTCTGCGATGGCTGTGCCAGCTTTTGAAGTTAAGACCAGTCGCATAAACAATCTTTTTAAAAGATCCTGAAAAACTCAAAAAAACGCTGCAATCTTTAATGTAATTGAAATTGAGTATATATCGAGTCCCGACGTCCAAACGCTATCGCTGTGAAGCAACCTCGTTCCCAGCGCATTTTGCCTTGTTGATAAGTTGATAGCGGCACACATTTGAATAAAATACAGCTGCTTTTATATAGAATTCATTTGGACTATGGAGCGTCTAGGTGATTTTTAATGGAGCAACTTTATTTACGGCTCAGGGGCTACAAGACCCTGGGGACGAGATTGGCTAGAGTCAAAAAATTTAAGCGTCTTGACGTCGGCTCTTAATATGTTCAATTTCAGTTATATTACAAATCGTATAATAGCAGTGTTTTCATGTACATACTTAATGATAGACGCTGCAGTCAAGAACGCCTTGAACAGGAGCCTATTGTCAGCATAAACTTTATCCTCTTCTGTGTAAAATTCTCCCTAAAATCACTGTATATTTTATTTTTAGCAACAGATTTAAGAATGCTTACGACATCAATTTCACAGTTTTATTCAGTAACTGGACATTTGATTTTCCAAAAGGATTTTTAAATAGTTATCGAGACCAAAGCTTTGTGAAGGAAAAAAGCAAGGTGGATATATTTTATTGGACCGAAGACGAAGTTGAGAAACCAGGTTGAAAGTTATTTTCGAAAGTTGATTGTTCTCTGTTTGAGATCTTTTGATATTACCACCTAGCAATTTGGTGAAAATGTCTTAGTGCTTTTTTTTTATATAGAACGGACAATTCCGCCATCTTTTTTCATAATGGCGTATATTATGATTGGACCAGCAACAGTCCTTGTGCTTTCGTTGGTTCTGAGGTTACTCACGTGTTCAAAGCATGCATTCAATTTAAAAGTTTGGCAGTTCAAAAACAAGAACATTGATATGGAAGCAGTATCGTCTTCTTTTAAAAAGGAGTCACAACAAATTGCAAAAGAAGAACATGAAGAACAAGTAAGGGAAGTATTAAAAGGTGAAGGTTACGACATTGAGCAAGCATAGCAAAAAAAGCAAACTTGACTTGTGTGTTGCTCATGTTATGGAACATACGAAAAACATTCTAGCTAAATTTGTTCGCCAAGTAAAGTCTTACAAATGATAAATATTACGGACCATTTTCTAAGTATTTATAACTGAAAGATCTTCAATGCACAGGATTATTTCAAACTGTCAAGAATTTTGTTATATTGTTAAAAACAAGCAAAATACCAATATGATAAACTTGCGTATTATAAGTAAACTAGTCCTAAATTTGTTTACAAATTGACAAAAAAGCTTAAAATAAACGATCAGTTTAAATGTAGGGTTTTAAACCTGATGACGAGTTATAGATGAAAACAGATCGAGGTATTTTCAAAACATGTTGCATTTTTGCCTGTCAATTTCGACGTATCAGAGGTAACATTTAAATATCTTGGCGCATGCGTATTTGCACACCATATTTAACTGTGAGTTGTCGTTTATCACAAAATTATAACACAGATAAAAAGTACTTCCTACTGACAAAAAAGTGAAGAAAGTATAAAAATTAACCGGAATATTGAACTCGTACATATAGCTATTTACTGCATTTTGCTTACAATTTCTTTTAAAACAAAATTTCTGTTATTTTTGTGTTGTCTTCAACAATTTGATTTTTATTAAGTTGCAACATTGTTTAGCTACATCGAACTAAAAAGTTAAAGCAGCCAAATACAGTTGGCTACAAAAGAAATTTCGAGTAGTTTTATTTATTTTCACTGCACGTAAGTAGACACTCTTTCTTAATATAAATTTGGACACATTTTATGCGGATATCTCATCAAATGATATCTCGATTAACTTGTGATAATTTTACAGTGCTTATTTTTTTTTGCTTGTATTTAATTTTGTAACAGTGGTACGATTAATTTTGCAACTTTCTGGAAAATTATTCCGCAAAAAAAAATTGCTGTGTCATTCTCGTCCCCAAAACCTCGGTTTACCTCAACAAGCTCTGGGGTCGAGAATGTGGCTGCTGGGTGACTTTTTAAGCTGGGCGGGATAACTGCAGGCCGTTGTGGGTGTTTTTTTTAACCATTGCGGAAAAGTTCTTTTTTTAATAATTCAACAAATATGCGACGTGAATAAACCTAAACTCAGCGCTTCACATGGGCGCGCGGCACAGTTAACTTGAACTTAAACGCTCAACCTGGCGTTCAACGCCGAGTCATCTAGAGTTAGTCTTTCTATATTAAAACGTTATGTGTGACACTCACAAAGTAGATATTGCTATATCCTACTTGTTATGCGGCAAATCATCAAATTTATAATGCAAATTTCATGGGTGATTGATTTTTTTTGTTCGTTTGTTGTGTATTTTATTCCCTCTTTACGACAAGGTTCGAATATATTTCTTCGAATTTACATTAGTTCTTTTTTGATCTATTTAGCTCCTAAGACAAAAATATTCTTTAAATGCCAGTCATATTATTCGCACGAACAGAAAAAAAACAATTCTTACTTAACAGAGAAAAGGCATATCACTTTAATTGTAATATGCTTAAAAAGTTATTTTACGTTAGTTTGCGTGCGATTTTACTTTTTTACGTCGTACTTAAAAACGACGATTGCCATTCACTCTCTTGTTGCAGTCGTCCCAGCTACCGTCCTATTTGCATAAGACGAATTTTTATTATTTTATTAAGTTTTTGAACACAAATCAATTTAATCAACTGTCGTGAAATCAACTTTTAGACAATGTGAAAATAAATAAAATATAATCACTATTGTTAATTACTTTTTTAATTAATTCTGAATGTCTGTAACTATGTGAGTGTTTTGTAGAGATGGGTTGACACAACTGTTTTGTTCATCACTGTTTAAACTTAAAAAGCGATACTTTGGGTGCAAATATATGAACAAAAATATCAATAATTTTTCATTATGTAGAAATAGCTGGTATCACAATTAAAATAACAATGTTAGTGACGGGGGACTGAAAAACGAGATAGTTGATGCAAGAAATTAATTTAAATATGCAATCCTTGACTGTTTCTGCTTGTGTGTGGCCCTTACCTTTATACGTGGTATCTATCATTTCTAAAATTTCTAAAATCAAATTTTTACTACCCCCTTATTACTTTGGTGTGTGTCTTCAAACAACTATCTTTTGAGAGCAAGTTATAAATTGTAGGTAACATGTTTTTTAATTGTCTGTTTTGAAAACTTCGACGTTCAACATGAGTAACTTCACCTTCTTAGTTTTATGCGCGGTTGTGGGCGTCGCTATGAGCCAGAAGTTGTGGCCAAATGGTAACGTTCCATACGTGAGTACTATCAAGGCTGGTAAGTGTTACGAAGATTGGTTTTCGGATTGATCAAAGTGAATCTGAAAGCGATGCTACAAGATAAAAGATGTCGAATCATTTTTGTCTTGAATTATTTTATTAAGAAATTAAAATTGACCATCTGAAGCTTGCAGCGCTAATTATTACATTTGAACTCATGTAAATCGAACTCATTCAAAAAATCATTTAAATCGAACAGACTCTTCGGTCCTTTTTACTAGAAAGGATTTACAAGAAAACTCCTTAAATTCGAAATCTCTTAATTCGAAAAATCATGTAAATTGAACAGATTCTGGGGCATTTCTCATCATGAAATTCGAATTCGAATTGCTCGATGCGGATCCTGAAATTCGAATGTTTTTACGAACAAAATGGCAACAAAAAGAAAGCACTACGACATTACTTTGAAAGTAAAGTACGACGCATTAAAAAAGCAAGAAAAGGGAGACTGAATAAAGATGTGGTAATACACTTGCTAACTTTGAAGAAAAACATTCATCATTAAAACACCGTGTTAAAACAGGAAGATGAGGAAAGTTAAACGAAGCATTTTCGAAGTGGTTTAAAGGAGAGGCGAACAAAAAAAAGTTTTGTGGCAGCCAGAAAATAAATTTAAGTGAGAAAAAAAATTATAGATTTCTAAATTCTAAAATCTACTAAGATAACTACTATAATAACAAATAAATAACCATATTTCACAACTAAGTATCTATATATTTTCCGAACAACAATTTTACAGAATTTTCATGTATGTATGGGGTGAAAATAAAGTTGGTTTCTGATGTAATTACGAAATTTTGACTTGTAACATATATATAATAACGGCGGCAGATATATAATAACGGCGGCAGATATATAATAACGGCGACAGATACATAATAATGGCGACAGATTTTGGGTCTAGTGTGTTGTCGTTGTGCAAAATTTTAGGTGAAAATACTATTTTTAGGTGAAAATACTATTTTTAGGTGAAAATATCAAATTTTTGTAACTCTACGCATATATGTTCATAGTCTTTGATCAAGATGGTTGTAACATGTAAATTGATTTATTATAGAACAGACCAAGCCAGTCGGTCTGGTCTTTAAAATCAACACTGTCATTATGAACTTTTATTCAGCAGCCGTTCCGTTCGCAGTTCGCCTGTCTTTTAAATTAATGCGCCGTAACAACATTCTAATCAATACTGCATTCCATGACAAGGATTTGACAGCATAGAACGGTTCACTTATATTGTTTTCAAAGTTTGGTTAATGAGACTTCAACTCGAATACTCATGTAATCCGAACAAATTTTGAGATCCCCCAGATGATTCGAATTACATGATTTCAACTGTACTAAAATTATATTTTGTGTTAACTAAAACGCTTCCCTAATCTATGTCAGTGCAAGCGTCTCGTTGTTCAAAAATTTGTAAAACTTTTTTGCTAGCCCACGTTGCATTTGGTTTCATTTAACTAATGTTAACACATAAGAGCTAAAAAAGTCATGCCTTGCGTGAACAGCAAAAGTAAGAGTCTGCTGAAATGATTGATGATGTATATGTTTGCGATGCGGCGCCAAAACGGAAAAAACTGGATTAGAGACTGTAGAAACTGAGTTAGTGAAATCGAAACAGAGAAAAGTACTTAACCTACTAAACACATGCTTTTTATAGCAAACGCAATCAACGAAGCTTTGAAAGCAGTCGAGGCTAACACCAAATGCATCACATTCACACAAAAGACAGCCGCTGACAAGAACTTCATTGAGTTCAAACATGGAGGAGGGTAAGTATCGCTTTTGTACTTTACGTTTTCTTTTCAAATCCTTACAAGATCTATCTATCTGACATATTGAAGGAACTGCTTATCAATATTTGTGATATATATATTTCTTTTGTATATCTTTTTAATATAATAATTTACGTGTTATTGTAACTCCATAGACTTGAAAAACTTGTCATATTGTCGACACATCAATGTTTGACCATAAGAACGAACTCATGCTTTAGCAAAAACTCATTAAACGCTTAAACTTGTCTCTCACCAAACGATTTTGAAAATGAAAATGAAATCCTGGGTAATTCTTGCAGGCGGGAACGCGTTATAATACTGCTTAAACCAATCGCGTGCAAGTAGTCAGTTTAAGCAGCCATTATGATATGGTGTACGCATGCCGTTTGTGAGGTCAAACCTTCATAAATTTAAGACTGGACCTTTTTTGCTTGTAAGTTTTGTGAAAAGTGCATGTTGTACACCAAAGGAAAGCACGGAAGGAGAGCATCCCGTCTGCAAGAATTCTAAGAATTATTATTATGTCTAGATGTTACTCCTACGTTGGTATGATGAGGCGTACAAACCCGATTTATCTTTCACCACCTTGTTACCGAAGCAAGGATATTGTCATGCATGAAGTAGGACACGCCTTAGGTAGGTTTCCGAATCTGTTTTACGGTACATATTTGACAGATTAAAAAATAGGAAAAGTTTAGAAGTGAGGAATAATACAGTTAACTCCGGATAAATCGAACCTTTATGGGACCAAGAAAAATAGTTCGACTTAACGAATTTTCGAGTTAAACGAAGCTCCTGTTAAGTCGAATTTAGTATATAATGAGATTATAGTTCGAGTTAAAGCGATTTTTTGAAGAGGTGGGGCAAAAGTTACCGGGAAAAGGTGCAATCTTGGCGATGATAAAAGCATGCAAGTCCCTTATAAATTGAATTTTCTTTGACAGACAACATTATCTATCTATATTACATCAGAAGTTAATTAAAACTAAAAAAAAAATTATCTAGTGTTTGATTTCCATCTTTCTAGTAAAAAGTTATCTGGGGAAATTAGTCTTGGGGGGGGGAGGGGTGGCGAAAAAAGGGTTGAGTTAACGAATGTTCAAGTTATTCGAGGTTCGATTTACCCGAAGTTTTTTATAAGAAAGTATTAATGAAAGTTCAAAAAACCTAAGAGAATGGTCCCAATAAAACAAAAAAAAGTTATTAAAAAATATAAGAATGAAAACTCGTCCTATTTGCCCTACTTATATTGTTATTCATTTTTTTTCAGGTTTGAACCAACATCCTGGTCAAAAGCCATCGTCAGCTCCACTTGGCAAAGCTGATTTTGAAAAATTAAACAAAATGTATACATGTTAAGAAAAGAAAAATCTTTAACCCTATTTCGACCATTTTTATGTGTCAGCATACTGTCCTCAAGAGAGGACAAGTCGCAAATGACGAAGGCTTTCTAAACATTACGTTGTGGTGTTTGTGTTTCAAATTTGCTCACACGTTCCGTAAGCTACGCAAAATCTTAGATAAATAACTAAATATTTAAACACTTGGAATTTTATTTTTATTTTTTTTTATTTTTATGTGTTGTCTTTATGTTTAGATGGCAAAAATATTTCGTAGACATTTCTATGTGATCCCCCCGTCAATACTTGCAGCCCTCATCCTGACTCACAGAGAAACGTAATAAGGACGGCGTTAACATAAATCCTATTGGTGTTCCTTAAAATATCTAGGTTCTGAAAATCAAAAAGTATAGCCGTAACGCACTGTACTCTATAACAACTTATAACTTTATTTTTACATGATTTATTTAAATTTCACGGGGGAGGAAAGGGTACTGGCTTGATTTTTAAGATGAAGTGTTAAAAGAAAGAAAATTCCATATCACGCTGGGATATGCTTATGTAAAAACACAATCAGGCTTAGAGTAAGCTTACGTTATGCTTATTGGAGAACAAATTAAAAACTTAAACGATGCTTAGTAAGATGAAATGGTCTTGTTTTTTAGCTTTAAAAACAATCACAAAACTGAAGGCATAATTCCACAAGGTCAAATTCCAAAAATATAGTGGTATTAATTAAGGTTTAAAAGACTGCGTCTAATACACATGACATAAGAAAGAAACACACATCATAAGGAGTGACCAAGGTTAAACAATATGTTTTGCATATACCTAAAAAAATTGTCAATCTAGCCTGAGTAAGCGACATATTTATGTTTTTGCAACGGACTCTAAGAGGTTGGAGTTAATTTGATTGTTTTCCTTTTGTTAGTATGTGATGTCTTTTTGTTTCACTACGTTTTGTATCTTAAGATAAAACAAATTAAATAACCAAAGGGTGCCAAACAAGTCTTCTAGGGTTGTAGTACACAGGGTTTCAAACGAATTTTAATGAGCGATTATTTTAGCTGGGTCTAGCCGCACCCGAAAAGAAGATAGAAAAAAGAAAATCCACATGCGTTTAAATACTATAGCGTGCGTTCAAAAATTTCAGTAGCATACTTCTGCTTAATCTCAGGATTGGGTAGTCCGTTTCACATTTCCTTTATTACATAGTATTTTTGTACTTCAAAAGTAGAAAATTTTTCGGGCAGACCTTTCGTGATTTTCGCGATGTTTGACTCTTCTTACGCAAGTGTATGTTGATAAGTAAAAGTTATTTTCTTTCTTTTTATTTATCTTTATTCTTTCGCGCCGTAAAACATGATGAATTTTTTAAATGCTCTCCTCTCTCTCTCGAACATTTGAATCATGACGAAAGAAGCTATGAGCCATGAAAAGTTACTGAAGGACACAATTGCCTCGTTTAATCTAAAAATCTGAAATTGACAGAATTTAAGAAGGCAGTGTCATTGAGGTTTTATGACTATTTTAAGCATTATAAATTGAACCTTCCTTAGATATTTGCGCACTTAGTTAAAAACGAATTTTAAAACGCTTGCATGTATAAGAACAAGCAGAGGCGAATTTTTTAATAAAACTGCTGTTTTATTCCGATAACTTTCGCACTTTCCGTACTTTTTATTTGATTAATCTGACAGTGAAAGAAAGAAAATGTTTGGCGTAAACAAACTGATAGTTATGTCGATGATTACAGCGTCGGTGAGAAAAAAGAACGATAAGTTGTTCATCAAAGCCGGAACTCCATTGCTGAAACTATCCTCGCCAAACTTTTTAACTACAAGGATAATTTCGTAGTTCGTTCTGTCCTTATTATTATTAAGATGTTGAACAAAAACGAGTGAAATAATTCATGTTTTTTGTTTACTTTGTATACTAACAATAGCTTTATGTTTTTATTGTGCATTAGTGACTCTTGCGTTTCCTGCCTATTGTTCTGTCCTACTATTTCCCGCCGTTGTTATATCCCCTATCTGGATTTTCTTTTGACTTGAAACCTTCGAAGTTTATTTGACAATGTCTTCCTCACATGATGTGATAAGAAAATATAGATAAATGCGTCACTAATATACGATGTACAGTACACATATACCAGGGTTGTGGTCAATTGATTGTCCATAGTTTTATGATGCAAATAGCAGTAAAAATATATTTGATCAGGAATTACCATAAACAAGATAAAAGTCACAATGATTGCTGATGGCAAAATCAATCCCTTTATGCGTCTTTTACGATGCACTGTTAAACTCATATTTCTTTTTTTCAGTCGATTTTGCTGAAATTGTTCTGCGCTTAATAAGGTATTAGATGTTGCTTCAATCTGACTGTTGTGTTCTTGTAGTTTGATTAGAATGTAACCATAAGTAAGCATTGTAACAAGAAGGAAAATCAATTCCAGCGTAGGAAACAAATAAAGACTGCAAAATCTTTCCAATACTTCATTCGTTGGTTGGTAAATCAGCGTAGCCAAGCTAAACAACAAACTTACGGACCATACCGTAGCAACGACATGTCTTGCTCGCTTCGAACTCCAGTACAAAGGATATCGAATACTTAAGTAACTTTCGAAGAATCTATCCAATGTTAGAATGATCATGATACAAAGAAATGCAGAACAGAGTCCTGACCAATGAAATAACTTGAAATGATGTCCAATATGATCATACTCGTAGTGATGTGTAAGATGCTCAATTATGCCGAAACAGCACAACATAATTTCTGATATGCTTAGATTTATCAGAAATATTCTTTGACTCGGGTTAATTTTTGTTAATTTGGAACAATACAGTAAGTATAAACCAAACAGGTGTGATGATATTGCAACTAGACGGATTACCAGTACGCATAGATGATCTTCCATTTTAGATTTCGTTGCTGCAATGTTTTTTGTTGTTGTACCTTTTGTGTAAATGCTTGTTACATGTTAAAAAGACTTCAAGTTTAGAACATTTTTAACATTACCTTCGGCCTGCCAAGGTCATACAATCATTTTCCACAAATCTTTTTTCGCTTAATATAACGTTTTACGAGCGGTAAAGAAACAGTCAAAAAAATTCAATAGGGCGATTGAGAATAGTACAATTCATATCTATTGGTGATGGATTGTGATTGTGTCGCTTTAGAAGCATATAAAAATAAAAATATAAATATTTTACATTTCATTTCTCTTTGTATTGATATTTTATGTACAAATATGTTTTGAAAATAAAACTACGAAATTCGATTAGATTTGTATTATTTTTATGTAATGAAATTTCGAAGGACTAATGCGCAAACAACGTTATTTTAACACGACGATTTTAACACATAATGGTAACTTGGCTAAAAAAAAATTTGTTAGCCGACACAAATCTGGAATTCTCTTTGTAAAAAACACAGCCTGAATCTAAGAAATGAATATGAAACATGGAAACCTGTCGGTTTGAACAAACAATCCAATTTTATAAATCAAATATGGTTATGAAAACCTACCGATGAAAGAAAAAGAATCTTCAGATGAATATGAAATAGAACAATAATACATTCCCAGTAAACACGAGACGTCTTAAGGACGTCTTTAAAACGTCTTTTAAAGACCAGATGAGACGCCTCTAAGACGTCTCCGACCCGTCTAAAAGCGTAACGCCTAAAGACGTCTTTGAGAAACGTAAAAAAGACGTCTTTTTGCGACGTGTTAAAGACGTTTTAAAGACGTTTTAAAGACGTTTTAGAGACGTCCCTGTAGGTACCGAAACGTCTTGAAGACGTCTTTATTTAGCCTCTTTCAAACGTTATACTGCCAAGGCAGGCCTGCTTCAAATAATTTTAGCCTATGCGTATTAGGATTTTAGTAATTTTAATTCTGATGGAGGTGTGACAAACCAAAACAAGAAAAGGATTAAGAAAACGATGATGAAGTATTTAATAGAAAATTTATATTTCTATCATTTATTTATATTTATACAGTTTAATAAGAATATAAATATAATAATATCACATACAAGCTTTTTTATAAGCAACAACAACGAAAACAATATCATTACTTTCGGAAACTTTTCTTGTTCTAAAAGATGAATGTTCAATGAGCAACAGATAAGCAACAATCAAGAATTTAAAACAGAAAAACCTAAGTTGCATTAACCTAAACTGCTGTTTCGCTTATAAAAAAGCGTGCATGCATAACACAAAATATACAGTGTAATACTACAAAATTAAAATTGTTGACCATGAACAATAACAGTTAGTTACAAGTTTATTCTACGCGGTCTTTCGAACGCTGTTTTCATTGTAAAATGTATCCTTTTTTTAGACAAATTTAATTCGAATTTTTGGCTACATCTGTATAAAAAATTCTGAAATATCAAAAACGTTTATTTGTACGTAGTTATTTGTTTCTTGTGAAATTATCTTTAAAACGAAAAGAAGTGATGACATTCATTTCGAACGAGATTATACTTGTCTTACAGAGACCAAATAAAGACGTCTTTGAGACGTTTATTTCCAACGAGATTTTACTGGTCTTACAGAGACCAAATGAAGACGTCTTTGAGACGTTTCTTTCGAACGAGATTTTACTGGTCTTACAGAGACAAAAAAAAAAAAGGTCTTTGAGACGTTTCTTTCGAACAAGATTTTACTGGTCTTACAGAGACCGAATAAAGACGTCTTTGAGACGTTTCTTAAGAACGAGATATAACTGGTCTAACGGAGACCAAATAAAGACGTCTTTAAGACGTTTCTTTAGAACGAGATATAACTGGTCTAACGGAGACCAAATAAAGACGTCTTTAAGACGTTTCTTTAGAACGAGATATAACTGGCCTAACGGAGACCAAATAAAGACGTCTTTAAGACGTTTCTTTTGAACGAGATTTGACTCGTCTTATAAAGACGTTCTTTAAGACGTCTTTTTCTGGTCGAAAGACGTCCGAACGAGCTAGAGACGAGAAAAGACGTCTTTAAGACGTCTTTGTGTTTACTGGGTTATAATAAATACAACATTTCTTTATCAATAACTATGTACTTCGTTATAGAGAAATAAATGAACAATCAAAACTTCATTTCATGCATTCTTGCATTGGGGATTGTTTCTAGATATTGTCGACATTTCACATGACTATATGAAACCTTCTTGTTCATAAATGCACCACCAATGTAAAGCATACCAATGATGAAATCTTCCATGTGAAACTTGTGTGCTTCACATTATGTGCTTCATAGATGACCTAAATTTTAGAAATTTGTGTGTGATGAAAAGGTACAAGTTGTGAAATAGTTCAAATATAGCTTGTAAAACGACAGAATTTTTTTTAAATTTATCACAGTAAAAGTCATGTCATTTTAGTATCACTCTATCAGAATGACTTGAATAGGATTAATTATGTAATAGAAAGTATCATTTGCGTAAATTTGCCACGATGGAAGAAATCTGTTTAAAAAAATGGACTGAAAATAACTGGACTAAAATTTGCCTTTGAAAAGAAGAGTATATTAAACAAATCAATTTCAGCGTTATTCAGATCCTGTATATATTTCAAATTGCTACCAAGCTAGTTAGCTAGTTAGCTAGTTAACTAAACTTTCTTCCAGATTATGAAAATCGAGTTTCTCTTATTCGAAAGCTTAGACGCAAACGAATGTGTCTAAGAGTAAACTCCAAATTTTTGAGCAAACCCCCTCAATCTACAAGGTCAGTCAACTCTTATTTTCCTCGGGTGAGTAAAACCGTTCGCCATCAATATATTGAGGAAGAAAGGGTATCCCGATAATTTTCCCCACCTCTTACTATTCGAACTTCTCGTTGGTAAAGGAAAAATACGCGGGGATCTTTCTTACGTCACACGGAGAGAAAATTCAAACTTGTTGTCTTCTTTTTTTAGACTTTCTTCATGCTTTTTTTTAATTAATTTTTAACGAGATCTGGCAAAGATATTTCGTCAGCAAATGAAAAAGTTTTTTCAAAGTAAGTTCAGGGGTATAAAAATACGCAAAAAACTTCGCGTATGAACGCATCAGAGCTGGCTTCGTGTCTAAAGGCATAAGTAGGCTTTTTTTTTGGAAGAAGAAGAAGAAAAATTAAACCTACCACATTCTTATGCATGTGTTAATTAGAAAATATTTATTAGCTAGACACATTGAGATTTGAAAAACAGTCCTTAATTTTGTATAGACAATTTAGAGAAAGGAAAGAAATATTTTTAAATAATTTATCATTTGAAAAAAACAAATAAGCTTGTATCTAAAAATTGTCAAATAAAAAACATTTTTCTTTGATCAACATGGACGTAAGCATTGTCATATTTTTTTTCGGGGCTGTGGAAAGCTTTTGTGTTCACGATAAAAAGAACCTTTCTTCATACATTTCTGCTACAACGGATAGTTCCACTCCTTTTAAAGTCACATCATCTGTTAAAGAATATTACCAGAATGCCTCCATGCCACTTGAAAAAATCAAAGATCTGCTACAGAATGGAATCACAATTCCTGAAGATTTCAGTATTCCTTCTAAATCAACAGCCGTCAACAAAAGTAGTAAGGTAATAGACTTTAACTAACCAGTAATTCTTGCAAGGCTTTTAATTTTTCAAGTGTTTTTCTGTTATTTTGTAGAATTAATTAAAAAGCTTTTTTAGATACTAGCGTTGATAAGTTTGTTGATTTTGCGACTTTTTTTATTATGCTGACATAATTTTATTATGCAAACATAAGTACCATTTTTAGAAGTAAGAATAATTTTCACACCACAACCTTAACCTTTACTTCTCTCTTACTAAAATTTCCCCTCGACAACTTTTTCCCCCATAGTACTGCTAAAACTTTCAGCTATATAGGCAAGTCAAGAGTCATGCACCCTTAGTTATTTTGATCATAAATTAGTCAAAGTAAGAGTCATTTAAAAGTTTAGAACTTGCATATAATGACAGCGCCAACATTTTGAAAAATTTCTAGAAAAATTTTAGAAAAATGTGCGCGAGTTTTACAGGCAAAGTAAAAAGCAAAAATAAATTGGAGGTGATTCTACAACAAGTAAACGCGCGTCCAGTTAGTTATTACAAGCTCGTGAGCTTGTATTAAAACGCAAATGTGTCCCACAAGGATGGAAATTTTTGCCTCTCTGAGCACCGAAACGGGAGTAGTCGTGTGTTCGAATCTCATCTTGGTAACTATTTTTACTTTATTTTTTCTCTTTGCTGTTATAAATTTTACTTTTTAAAAAGATAAGATAAGTGTTCAAAAGCATTATTTAACAAACTGGTAAAGTAAAGGTGTTTTCACCTAAGTTTACAAAAGTGAATGTAGTGAAGGTCTCCCCAAATGCCTGGAAAGTAGTTTGCGAAAAATAAAAATTCCACAACATTACGTAAGAGAGAAACGAAGAGGCTCCACCATATCAATTTATTAAATACATCGATTTTACAAAATTTGGTTAAAATGTAAGCAAAAGGCAAATTATATTGTAAATAATGACGAGAACGGAATTCTTTGCGCTACGCTAATGACACGCCAGCATAGAGAAATATGATTTCGGAAACACGCCAAATGAACGTAAATTTTTTCGATTCCGTTCTTGTTGTCTCCGCGCCATACGCGCACAGGATTCTTTTTAACGAAGTTTGCTGTTTGTGACAGTTCTGGTAATATATTTTTTTAACTACAGCTATTTCCTTTTTCGAACAAGATTTACTCGTATATTATTTTTTTTATTTTGCTTTTTCTCACTGAGTAACTCTCTTATACCCCGTTCTTTTGTGGTCTTTCTTCTTCCTGTCAGTCAGTTTACCCCAGACTGACCCATTGAAATTTCGAGGAATTTTCCGTTCAAGAAGATTTCACAAATCAATTTCAAAAAATAACTGCATAGTGTGTAACAAATATTACTGCCTATCTGAATAGCAAAATATGTCGTGTCTAACTTCGTAACAGAAATCTGATAGACAGCTTTTTGTAAACTTTATTCGCGAGGTTGTTTACGTATATCATACGACTTGTTTATACTACTACGAAATTGAAAATCCACAGACAGGTGACAGCTAAAACCAATTTTTATTCACCTGTGACGTCAACGAGTCGAGTGGAGGTTACTCTATTTATATTACTGTATAAATAAATAAAAAACAGAGCGTAAGTAAAATATTTAACAGGCACAGCACATTTTTTGGTAACAACTATTTTGAAAAAGGAAAAACAAAGTGGTGCTCTAATTTGAATAAAACTTAAAAGTCTGGCATAAATAAAGGCCCTTCGATATAACTCCCTTAAGATTTCTTGCTTGTAAATTTAGCTGACGTTCTGATATGGAAAAGAGACAACAGGCGGTGGAAACGAGGCTGGGCCTAAATCTCATTTTTATATTTTCAGAGAAAAACACTTGTCGCTCTATATGTTTTTTGACAGAAGCACGAAATTTTTCTTTAAACATACCTACGAAAAACAGCTTTCCCAGAAAATATTTTGAAATTAACAT
The DNA here is from genome assembly GCA_030067915.1 of Hydractinia echinata. Lineage (NCBI taxonomy): Eukaryota > Metazoa > Cnidaria > Hydrozoa > Anthoathecata > Hydractiniidae > Hydractinia > Hydractinia echinata. Next base: position 631,071 of record JASGCC010000033.1, read on the forward strand.
GAAAGCACGATGACGCAGCTGAAGTGTGACTGACGTGTGGCTGACGTGTGACTGACGTGTGACTGACGTGTGACTGACGTGTGACTGACGTGTGACTGACGTGTGACTGACGTGTGACTGACGTGTGACTGACGTGTGACTGACGTGTGACTGGACTGACGTGTGACTGACGTGTGACTGACGTGTGACTGACGTGTGACTGACGTGTGACTGACGTGTGACTGACGTGTGACTGACGTGTGACTGACGTGTGACTGACGTGTGACTGACGTGTGACTGACGTGTGACTGACGTGTAACTGACGTGTGACTGACGTGTGGCTAAAGTAAAAAGTAAATAGGGAATCGAAGGTGGGGTAAACACCGTACTTTCCATTAACATTTTATAACATATTTTAAAACCAAATGGTGAATAAATAAATCAACTCATAGTAAATATATATCCTGTATTATTAACCTGTATATGTATATCCTGTATTATTAACCTGTGAATAATATATATCCTGTATTATTAACCTGTGAATAATATATATCCTGTATTATTAACCTGTGAATAATATATATCCTGTATTATTAACCTGTGAATAATATATATCCTGTATTATTAACCTGTGAATTCTGTGTCCAAGTTAAAAAAGTCGTGCTACTGGTTACACAGTATATATTTCCATGCACGAAATAGTAATTTAGGTGTACTTTTACAGGCTCTTTTGACCCACGTAAGAATTATTATTGCGTGTGCCTTAAACCAATCAAGATGTGCACGTACTAAACCAACTATGACGTGCACGTATTGAACCAATCAAGACGTGCACGCATTGAACAGATCAAGGCGAGCGCGCATAGAACCAATCATGACGAGCCGTTTTGAACCAATCAAGACGTGCGCATATTAAACCAATCAGGACGTACGCGTTTGAACTAATCAGATTAAATAAAATATCCAGTCAACATTTGTTATGTTAAGATAAATATATACCATCACGTTTAGCCATTTGAAAATACACAAATCAATTTTAAAGGGAACCCAAGGTATAAAATGATGTTGAAATTATATAATAGAGCTTAAAAAGTTGGTTAACACGTTTTTTTCTTCTCAAGATATTCACATTTAAAGAATTTCAAATTTAATTATGCTGCAAAAATTATGATGTCATATTTAAGTAATAGCAAATTTTGACATTTTCTGTTATCAATAGTTTTAGACCTGTTAGGAATGTGTATTCAAACTTTATCAATGCATAGATATTATAAAGGTGAATTGATTAACATAAATTTTCAAAATGACACTCGTTTGCTCGTCCCAGACCTCTTATTTTTTTGCTGATGACCCAATAACATGGGATCTGCATGTCGGTTTTAAATCAAATTTTGTGAGTAAACATATAGGGCCTATACAAACTTACCCAGAAAATGTTATTGCAAACCAAGTTGCAGATCTTGAGTTATTCGATCATTAACCAACTTTTTAAGCTCTATAATATAAGTCCAACATCCTTTTATACCTCTGGAACCTTTTAAGTTATATAAATTATGGTATTTATCGTGTATTAGGGCGCGAGAGATTGGAAAATAGGAGTGCTTATATGACAGAGATAAAAAAAATGATTTGGACACTTTTACGTTTGTTTTTAGATTTCTAAAGCATCGTTTAAAGGTGGTGAAATCACACATGTCGAAATCTTAGATGATTTCAAGTAAGCATTTTATTTCCATTTGTATAACGTAACTGGTTTTTTGAAACGATAGAAAAAAGTGCGAAAATATAAAAAGGACCGAATTGATTAATTGTTTTCAACTTTTAATTTTTTTTTCAGATTTAGTCGGAATAAATTAGTGTTACCAGGAAAAGTAGAATTTACTAGTGCGATTTGGAGTTGATACTTTTCCTGAAATTTATCAATGCAAATCTTAATGTTTAACAAAATGGACTGCAATATATACCGCAGTTAGCTTTAAGTTTCGCACTATTTTATTCTCACTTCTTCATATTCTAACATCTCAAATTCAAAAGTTTTTTATTAACATTTTTTCATTCAGCTTTGATGGATCCGAGGCAATACCTGTTCGGATTTCTACAACCTGGTCTCAACAAAATTCAGCAAAATCCATCAATGATCATGCTTCTGAAAAACTTGCACAATCTGTGATAGATGGTAACATATTAAATGTGACCATGTCGCTTGAATGGAAGACTGAACACAAAGAATTGGATAAAGGTAAAATCAAATAGCGCCAATACCTAATCCAAACTGCCTACTTATTCGTCTGCTTAAAATGCTTAAAGACAATATGCGATCACATATTTTACAAAGAAGGTCTCAGTATGCTGACGTCAGCATCGACGACTCTCAATAAATGGTAGACATATTTACATAATCAGATTAATAACGTTAGAAAATCAAAAATGGCGGCATGATTTACTAAACAAGTTTTTAGAAAGAAAGATTTCCTCTGACTAAATTTAAACAAAAAAATGTTCTGTAACGTTAGACCTGCAATATACCGCCCTTTTTTAAATATTTGAATCTCTCAAGTGCCAAATCATGTTTGGCACAGCTGGTCTTCGGAAAGGCGAAATGACCACATTAACAAATTTAAAACAACCACTAGCGATGGTACCTACCAGGATCCAAAAAATGCTGGAAGAAAGCCTAGTTATAGACAAAGACAAAGACATACTCAAGAACCAAGTTTACATGTTGATAGATTGTCCAAGTTGAACGCTGAGCCGGAAGCAGGATCTATACTTGCAACATCTGATGATAATTTGGCATTTGCTGATTCCCGACAACACAAAGAAACTGGATTTCAACTGCATTGAGGGATAATTTGTCGGAATCAATATCCAAATATCAGAGAAAATGTGATCACCCAAGATGACAAATTGGTTGTACGATATTTCGGAAAGTCAAGTAGGACCGACAAAAAGGCAGGGAAGGAAAAAACGAAATATGGACCAAACTATATGCATGTTTTGGAAGATTGCCTTAAAAACTTTGACGAGGAAGAATATTAGAGTTCTTTATGTTCTTTCAATATGAAAAGATTGTGGCTTACAAGGTGACAGTAGAGTCACCAAAAAGTTTGTGTGGGTAAATATTTTAGCTGGGTGGGGGTGAGTGGGATGGGCACACGGTTAGTACTACCCTAGTTAACAACAAAATTATAAAATTATAAACTAAAATCTTCCGTTTTAAAATAAATTTAAGACATGTTTCATATGAACTTGTCTCTAAAGAGTCTTATAAAAGAGATGCTTTTAATAAAAGTGCAACTTCATTATTTTTTATTATTTTTTTCAGACAAATCTACTAAATCTTCCCCACGCACTGAGACCGTAGAGATTTTCTCGAAGATATGGAAAAGAAGTCGCATTCCGGAAGTAACAAATGGACAGATAAGTGTGGCAACGAATAATCCTTGCGGCGTTGTTACTAAAGGACTGATCAAACGAGCTTGTCAGGTAAAAAAACATTTTTATAAGAACAAAAAAATGTTGCCCCTCAGACGAATACGAAATTTTCCGGGGAAAAATCGCACAAAAACCACTCTATAGTTGAACCCCACCACCCTTCTTCCTGCTATGGTACCGAAGGAAACATCGTATTTCCACAAAACTTGTCACAAAAGTTTGTTAGCACATCAGAAAGAAATTGGAATAACAAAATTTGGAAACCATTCAGTGAAAGATAACGTCATCACATATTTCAGAAACTAAAAAATGGCTAGATATGTAAAATCACTTGATAAAAGCATACCGACCTGAATCGGGTCAAAAAATGTAACTTTTTGTCAAATTTTTGTGTTACTCTGTTTAGAATGATTCTTGGCCAAAGATAACGTATGTTCATCCACTTGATAAATTTCTTTCCTTTGAAAAACAATGGTATCAGGTAAATAATCTGGTCTTTGTTGTCTTCTTTATTAATTCCCGTATTTTATTCAAAATGGTAGCTGACACGCTACTTTGTACTAGGTGTTCACGAATTAGTTATGCCCTGTATATGTGCAACGGCCGATAATCTGAGGAACAGAATATGTTTTTCTGTTGAGTTAAAATACTGACCAGTTTCTACAGTCGTTGTCTCTCTCTGCGCAAAATCTGTGTGTATCTGTGAAAGAATAGTGTTAGAGTAACAGTGGCTTCTCTTATCTCGCTGCAAAATAATACACCATTTTGATTACGAACTCCCGTGCGCTTTGTGATCCGTTCGTTTGATGAATGCAACATGATGTTCTACTGATGACAGCATGTTCTATGGACGACCTAATCTAGCAGGGGTCATTTTGGAAGCCTTTTTGACTCTGCTTTATCTCAGTACCTTTTTTTATTATTTCACATATTAAGATATTATTTAATCACATTTGTTTAAATTATAAATATCGTTATCTTACATCGTTAGGGGCTGTCTAGCCAGTTAAACTAATTAACTGCATTGATGTTGTTCGTTTAAGGTTTTTTCAGTTTGGTATAAGTTTTTTATACCCTGGCAAACATTTTTTTTTTTTTTACTGTTCTCTTCACCAATTTGATTTTTATTATAAGCCGTGTTTTCTAAACAGTGAAAGTAGCCAAACACAGTTGACTGCAACAAAATTTTCAAATATTCTTTCTTTTAATTTTTGTTATGTATTTAGCTTTTTACACCTTTTATTGTAGCGTAAGAATTTAGCATTTTTAGTTTTAGTTTTTGCTAAAAATTATTTGTTAACGGCAGGCTGTGTTTTTTTAAATCGGCAAAGGTCGTCTTGCTGTATATGCATGCTCTCTTTCAGTTTGATACGAAACCAACGGCAATTGGAATAACTTCAAATATCTCATACGAATTGTAAGATATTTATAATCTTTAAAAATTATATTTATGTTATATTAAAGTTTCAATCAAACGAAATAAAAGTTGTTTCGTCCGACCTAAGAATTTGGTCTTTTTACCAAGTCCTTTTAAGGCAGAGATGCTTTTCATTTTATTATAAATTTTTTTTTCAATGTAATTTTTTTTCTTTTTTTCTTCATGTATATTGCATTTTTCCTTCTTTCTTGAACAGTCAAATGTCAGGATTTTTAGCTAAAAAAAGCCAGGAAAAGGTCAGGAAATTTTAGTTGATCTTTGAGTGGCCATCTTGAGTATACTTTGCCTGTTTTATATTCTCTAGAGATTACTTTCTTTTATTTTTAGCAATAGAACTGGAAATACTTGCTTCATCAATTTCACAGTTTTATTCAGCAATTGGACATTTGATTTTCCGAATGGATTTCTGTATAACTATCGAGATCAAAGCTTTGAAAATGAAAATACCGTGTTAGAAATATTTTATTGGACGGAAGAAGTGGTGAAACAAAGTTTGAAAGCAGGTTTGTCTTTCTGAATTATCAATTTTCTTAATTATTCAATTTCTTTAAAAGTTTGAAATATTTTGATTTTTTGATGACACCGTTTTCTGCTGGGTTTAGGATAGGCTGATTTTTAACTGAAAATCTGATGAAAAAAAGGTTGCAGCTAATGCCAATAAAGTTAAATTTCGTGTCCTTAGTTGTCACAGATACATTTTTATTTGCATAGAATGTCCTCTTCCGACATACTCGCTCACAACAACAGAACACCCAACAGCAGAACGCCCAATTCCGCCATCTTTTTTCATAATGGCGTATATTATGATTGTACCAACAGCAGTCCTTGTGCTTTCGTTGCTACTGAGGTTACTCACGTGTTCAAAGCATGCATTCAACTTAAATGTTTGGCAGTTCAAAGACGAGAACATTGATGTGGAAGCAGAAGAAAAACATAAAAAAACAAAAATGTTGATGTGGAAGAAATATTCTCTGCTTTTGAAAAGAAGTCACAACGAATTTCGAAAGAAAAATATGAAGAAAGAGCAAGAGATATGGTAAGCAAGGACGGTTTCGAGCTTAATCACATGGGGCGTGAAAAACAAATTTGAACTTGTGTGTCCCTGCGGCAACATACAAAAATATTTCTGAGTTTGGATAGATATGGATTCACGAAGTAAAGTTTTGTAAATAGTAAATAATTTGCACTGAGTTTTTTTAGTCTTTAGTTACAATTTGTTTACCGCGCAGCTAGCAGATGTTTTTTCAGGGGTCTGTGAAGCAGTTTCGTGTGATCATTTATGCTTTTGTCTTGGCAAAGGATTTTGATACAATGAAGAAAGCACATTCCCTGGCTATGTTGCATTTTTGTATTAAGTTAATTTACCAGAAAAAAAATATTGCAGTATAACTAGTTAAAAAATTGTCATAATGACTGAAGTACGCGCTAAATAACGTCCCAGTTAGGTCGAAACACCGACATGCAATTTATTAACCATAACTTGTGACCATTTAAATTCGAGGTATGAAATTACCAGTAGCTTTGTCAACGTTGCCACAGCAGGGAAATAGAATACGTGCCCAATGACGCGAAAAATTATTTTCGAGTTTTTCGAAAAAAATGGTTCGATGTCTAAGGGTTAAACCAAGGAGTTTTAAATTGCATAACACTCACATTCTTCTATCTTCAAAGTTAATGAAGATGTTTTACTGTCTGGCTCATAGAAGTCGCTTCCCGATTTTTTTTATTTTAAGAAAACATACATATACATATATTTTCACAAAATAAGCTGTTCGAATGTTTGCATTCATCATCAGTGCTATGATGAACAGTTTTTTTTTATAAATTTTTAGTGCTTTTCGAATATACGGTTTTGACTCCTCATCATCCAGCCCTTTCCTCCTTCGTCAACCTGTATCAATTTGCTATGCCCCCTTCCCTTAAGTGGACGTCACCTTTTAAAAAAGACCTCCTTTCCGGTGTCGAGATTGAGTGACGATTTTGGAACGAAAAGAAAAAAATAACGACAAGGAAAGATTTTCACTTCCATTCAATTTAAATATTACTTTTGCTTAATTAGAAGAATCTAGGGTTTGGAAATTGTGAAGGTTGACGTCGCCTCCTCCCCTGTCAACTAGCTTTAACTTTAGCATACATACGCAGGGCGTTTAATCGACAGGGGCGTTTAATTGACAGGGGCGTTTATTAAAAAATGAAAAATACACACATTTTGACTTGAATTACCAGAAAAATGAGAACGAAGATTGCAAAATTCCCATTAAAAAAATTGAATCTGTTTAGCACAACTTAATATTTCTTTTTACTGACAACGGGAAGCGATTTTCAAGAGGCAAGAGCACTGTATACAGGCCCTTTTGTAGTCTGTATATGTCCGTATTAAGACTGATCAGTCCTAATATGGACAAATACAGACTTTTTTAAGGACCTTGTACGGATGTTTTTGTGTATTGGGGAGAGAGAAGGGTATTATGATAGGGGGAGGGGGGCGTTTATTCAAAATCTTCTGTCTGAAGGGGGGGCGTTTATTCAAAAATCCGTCTTCTGGGGGGCGTTTATTCGACAGGGGCGTTTAATTGACAGGGGCGTTTATTGCTAAAAAATAGGTAAAGAGTGGGGCGTTTAATCGACAGGGGCGTTTAATCGACAGGGGCGTTTAATTGACCGAGGGCGTTTATTGCTAAAAAATAGGTAAAGAGTGGGGCGTTTAATCGACAGGGGCGTTTAATCGACAGGGGCGTTTAATTGACCGAGGGCGTTTATTTGATCATTTACGGTAACCCCCTTCTCCTAACGGTTGACGTCATTTGTGAACAATCCCAAAAGTGTGTAAATCATCAACTGGAAAAACGCAAGTGTATACCAAATGCTGTTTTTTATACTACCTTTCCAATGGCAACATTTTGTTCATACAAGAAAGAATATTGAAAAACAGCAATACCTAATGGATATGGTAACTTCTATGGTAACTTCTATGGTAACTTCTGAACAGAACATGAAGAAGAGGGGATCCCAGAATATTTTTTTTACTTTCTGGTGTGACAGTCTGCATTTTATTTTAATATGTGAACAAGAAAGCGCGGTCGGTTTGAATTCCAAAAAATATCGAAAAAAATATTTAAAGCGTACGCGTTCCTGCCAAGAAAAGAATACTATGTGGATGTAATACCGATCTAGATATTAATGAAAAAAGTAATTAGCTGCGTTTCCAGTTGCATTTCTTGCATGTTCGTAATTGTGTAATAGAGGGAAAAATAAAATGCAGACTAAACTGTTCATGGAAATAATTAGAACATGGTGTTTCAATCAAAGGAGAAAGAAAAACTAGTTTGCTTCTTTCTTTGTTGCGCTAAAAAAAATTTTAAACGTTCCCTGCATAAACTCTCAACATTACTATTCAGCTAAAAGAAACTCTACCGACATAAAAAAATGCCCGTGGAAAAATACGCGGAAATTTGCCCGTCGAAGCAAAATTGATAAAACGCATTGATTTTATTATTTTTGGCTTGAAGGTTTTCTGCGTGGTTTTTGAAAAGACAAAGAACAAAAAATACGTCTTCTCTCTTCCGAGACATGAGGAAACCCTTTCTTCAATTATGAAAATTATACAGAACAGAATAACTCGAGTTGTTTGAGCGGGCCTTGAGACAAAATACTATAGTACAAATGCCGATAAATTGTTTTCGGTTAAATTTTAAAGTACAAGGTACTTGCAAACCTCACTAAATAATAACTCGAAATAATCACTTCAAAATATATGTTCAACTAACAAACTTTATTTAACAATATTAAATTACTTTGACTTATCCTCCTAGCTTTGATCAAGTCATTAAGATCGCAACATGAACAGTGAGTAAGTGTAACAAATTTTTTATGTTTCTTTCCGGGTTTTTTTCGAAAACAACATAATTTGTTTTTTCAATCTTAATTTACCACTTCCCTTCTTCCCTTCTTCCCTTCTTCGCTGCTAAATATTTAAATACAGTCAGCCAGTAGTCTGTAAGTAAATCCACGTGTTTGTTTGTCCTTCATATATCGCTTTGCTATTTCATGCCCACGTAGCAAGGCTATAAAATGGCGCATAGACAGACAACGGATATTATTAATACAGAGAGGAAGATCTTGCTCTGTCTTAGAATTGCTAAAATCAGAATACAGTGAAACATCTCTATAGCGGACACTATTAAGACTTACAAAAACTATCTGTCATACAAATGTGTCCGCAACATAGAGGTTCGTCCCAGATCACTTAAAAAACCTGCTTTTAAGTGTAAGGGTACAGCTAAATCGACAAAGTATAAAAATATCGTTTTTTGGAAGAGCTTAAAGACAATGTACGTGCTATTTTAGAATAGAGAAAATCTGTCGGATGGAAATCGATAGAAATAACTGTCATAAAATTCGTCCTCCTTAGAAGATCAGTAAACAAGAGGGATTGATCAAAGTACTCATTGAGTACTTTCTAATAAAGTATACTTAAAACAATTTTAGTTTGCTGGTGCGAAGAAAAGAGATTGCAAACCCATCTGTTGGACGGAATCGATAGAATTTTGTTCTAAATGAATTTATGTTCAATGTCTTTCTATGTCTTTCTATCGAAATAACAAAAATAGCATAAGTCAAATTACACTTTTAAACAGGAACAATAAATTATGGAACTAAAAACAATGAAATCAGTTTATTGTATAAATTAATTAAGAAGTTATTGGCTCTAGTTAATATGACCTTAATACTGTTGGACGGAACTGTTGGACGGAAAAAATGCGACAAAATTAATCACTTTGAATAAGGCGACTAAAACTTTTGTTAATCTTTCAGCTTGGTGCTTCGACTTTAAAAATATATTTTGCAAGTAGAAATAGAATTCTGAATTTTCTTAAATTGCATGAAAAAAATACTTTCCGTCCAACAGATTTTCTTACGATTATTACATCTTGCTTTTAGTATAGATGAGTATTTAAAAGCTGTATTTTTGAACGTATTTCTCTTTATCATATCAAATTAAGAAAAAAAAATCTAAAAATCACGTTTAAAGTCATGTTAAAGTAAACTTAATTTTCCGTCCAACAGATTTGAAAAAAGGTATATTAGAGAATTCTCTATTTATAAAAACATTGTTCGTGGTACCACTGGGAACAGATAGGACACTGCATCCATTCTTCACCTTCGATATACTCATTCTCGCAGTAATTGCACAGATTATCGTTGGCCAAATGCATTACTTTATGGCCACACTGAATGCCATACTTACGAGTGAAGAAAGGTTCTGAATCCTCACTTAAGAAAAAAAACTCGTTTTCAAAAGTGCTTCCTTGCTTTACACGCTTGACCCGATGGATTTTCAAGGTTGTAGGAATTGGAATAGCTTTGGCAACTTCCTCTGGCTCTTTCAAAAGATCTTCTTTTCGCAAGAACAAACAATCGACGTTGCTGATTTCATTTGCGCACGAAGCAAATTCCTCAGGAGAATTTATCACAACAGCGTTTGACATAACTTTGCGGTGTACCAAATTTTTTATTGTTCCACCAATGCCATCCATAGGCCCTTTTCATGATGAGCTTCGTTGTAATGCCACTCCAATTGCAAATCTTTCTGGAAATGGATAAGCAAATTGAACACAAATCTCGAACGAAATTGTGCGCTACATCCGTCGCTGACAATATGAACGAGAGAAATTTGACGATCTAATTTTTCTCTAACGTGTTCAATCACTTTGTTTACACACGACATGGACGCCACCCGAGATTTATCATTCTCCTCTGTTGTTACAGTGATTGACATCTTGCATAATTCTCCATCTTTGCTGTAATAAGCGCAAGCAGTGAAGAGGCTGAAACCTGTGTTACCAAAGTAAGCACTCTGGATTTCATTCTGCTGCTTGCACTTGTAATTTTCGCTGTAGTCGAGATGGATCACGATTTCGTCTTCCCCAGGCTCGTCTGTTATTCTTTTAATTTCAGCGAACTGCCTTCTTTTTGTATAAATGTGTGCTTTGATGACTTCAACTTTGTTTTGCCAGGATACCAGAGACTCTTCAATGTCGGTTTTCATTTGGAACTTTGTGAGGTAACCATCTGAGCCTTTTTTCCATTGAAAGTATGTGCAGCTTGTTGTACCATCATCTGATTCTCCATCCGACTCATTTGAATCTGTCGAGTTGTTTTCAATATCAAAATCTTCATATGTGAGTCCATGAGGTGTGCAATCGTCACATAAACTCATCATACAGTTCTTTGAATCCGACGAGCATGAATATTCTTCGACGATGGAATGTGGGTCTAATGGTATACTATGTTTGCACGCTTGGTTCAAGCCTTTGGCCAACAAAACGGTGTTCTCACAGACTTCGCACAAGCAGGTGTATTGGGGAATTTTGTTATTGAAAATGTACTGCTTACGAGCTTTGATAAATTTGTAGAATAGCGAAAACGAGAGTTTCTTGACAAATCTGTCTTTGAACCCTTCACCCGATGCTAATTCAGAGCCATTCAACATTTCCAAGACATCACGTAACGGCCATAAAAGGTATCGCTTTTGGACATGTATTTTCTCCCCATTGACTTTTTTTGTAAAGTGGTCGCCTTTGCCAGGATTCATGTAACAAATTTCTGGCCGATCGAGAGCATTTTCCTAAAACGAATGAGTTTCTTTTTTTAAAAACGCAAAAAAGTCCATAGTTTGCCCAATATTTAACATACTTGGCGACCATAAATAGAAGAAGTCATAAAATCTTATAACGAAGGCAAACTTAGACATTCTTAGGCATTGAAAACGTAAAGGATTTAGCTAAAGAGAGAGCATGTTAAATTTTTCAAGAGACAACAACATAAAAACAAAGTAATAAAGCATTTACAATCCATTGTTCTTCTTCATTGGTGAGAAGCGTTGCTTTCCTTCCCTTGGTAGTCTCATTCAAATTAATTCTGATCTCATATTTCTTGGCCAGATTTTGAACAATTTCTTTTCTTTTGTTGGGACTGTTAGGTAATGCTTGGTCTGCTTTTTTCAACGAACGGTATTTGGTTTGTTTATGTTTAAATGAGGAACTTGATTCGTTCAACTGATCTTCATTCGCCGCTGTTGCTGCTTCAGCTGCTAATTTTCTTTCCTTCGCCAATCGTTTTCGCTCGCGATCTTTCCTTTTCTGCTCTTCGTATTTCTCGTCTTCTACATACTTCAAATAATCCCTTGCAAATTTCTTTCTTTCTTTGTCTGCTTTTCTTATCTTGTCAATATTATTTTCTCTGTACTTTTTGCAATAAGCTGCGTTAGGCTTCATTTTTGCATTTGCAAAGAAAAAGTTTTGTTTACATATTTGTCAAAGCAACGTCGTCGAAGATATAAACGTCATCAACATTCGAACGCATAAAGAAGCTGTTGCATTGCATTAATATTATAATTCGATCATAACAAACGGCCACGTGAAAACGAAAAGAAAACAAAACAAAAAAGTAAACAAAACAAGACAGTGGCTTTCTTTTGCGAGGAGAAAGGATGCAGAGGAAAAATTCTGTTGGACGGAAAATTGTTACCTTTTATTTGCTATTTGAAATAAGTATACAAAAGTTAAATACTTATAATATGATGTCCTGAGTAAGCTAAAAAAGGGTTATTTGAGGGAATCTTAAAATAATTGGTTATTCTTTTGCTGAAAGCTCCTAGATGAGGCTACGAAAATAAGACTTAATTAGAAAAAGTATATTTTTGACTAATGATAGTTTTCTTCGATAGTTAGCGGTAAGATGATACACATCAAACATTTATAACATTCTGAAACCTAATGTAATGCATAAAAATCTGTTGGACGGAATTGTCTAAAGGCGTTCCAATTTTGTGAGATACCACGATTCCATATTTTGCTAAATTTATCGGGTTTTTTAATACAATTTAATTAGTGATACAAATATATTTTTTCTTTTCTGAAAAGACTTGTCCTTTTTATCAAAAACTTACAACGAAGCTTTTCCGTCCAACAGATTGAAAAATCGATCGACTTTCGAAAAAAGTTTACTATTCTCTTTAAGTTGGAGCATTTGATCTAATTTTTTTTTGGAAAAGACGGTTTTGATTTTGTTAATTTAGAAATGTGTGAATTCATGAGAAATTCAAACTTTTTATTTTTACCCAAAAGTGTTTACCTATTCTAAAATAGCACGTGTAGTGTAAATATGCATTCGTTTATCCGAAAAAGTAACACAGACTTTAGAGTTTACCAAGAAATTTGAGATTTCGCTTTATGACTTGTTGACGAGCGTATCTGCTATAACGCGATCAGCTCTACGGGGTCATATAACTTTTGACCGTGCAATGGCGTCCGCTATAGAGAGGTTGTGTTATGATAGTTTGACCGTCATTTCATCCGTTGCTAAAAAATGTGTCCGTTGTAGAGAAGTGTCCGCTATAAGGGAGGTCCGCCATTAGGAGGCTTCACAGCATGCCATAAGAAACTACAAAGTCCAAACTCTACATTCGTGTTTTGTTTACTTTAATAGGTTATCATGTTTGTTTACATTTTTCAAATAATTAAAAAATTAAAATCGCTAAACTTTTCATAATTAATTATGTTCCTATAATGTACTCTTTTGTCATTGTATAAGTTATTTCTTCGCCACCAAAGAAGTAAAGTAACATTTCACTTAGTCGAATAGACTTTTGAATGGCACCTGCAAGTAATAAATCTTCACCAATGCAATGAGTGACTCACTCTCTTCTAAAGTCAGTGCAACTACATTCTCGACCCCAGAGCTCTTTGAGATAAAGTTTTAATCTCAAAGAGCTCTGGGGACGAGAATGGGTGCAACTAGTGTTAAAATATTTGCATCAAAACGAGCGCATCTAGCGCATTTGTTGCTAATATGCGTACCAAAGAAATATCCTTGGCTTATAAATGTCGTCGGCCATTTACCACTTATCCCAACTTAATACATCAAACTTGCTTAAGGTCGTATCCTTCCACGATCAACTCATTTCTTCTTCTCTCTTCATTTTTGATGATTGATCTTTCGAGTTTGTAATTCTTTCGTAATTCCAAGTCTTCTTCTATTTCCACCTCCAATCTTTTGTACCTCCACACGTCCAGGTCAAATACATATTTGCTGCAAGTCAGGACACGGATGAGTAACGAGAACAATAAGGAAACACTTGGGAAAATCATCATAAAACACATGACCCAGAACATCATTGATATTCCACGTTCTAAAAGTATAAGAGTATGGAGCACATTGTTTTGTGCTCAACGTTAGTAAAGGACCGCCCACCACCCTCCCCCACATCCCCCCCTTTCTTCGTCATTTTACAACTTCACCCACTATATGCAAGTCTGGTGTGACCATTAAAGTTCAAAGACACAGAAAAGACGTTAATCAGTGATAATTGTTAATTATTCAAACCTTGTCTTTTTCGTGATACATACAGGACTGATTTAATATATTCAAACTTTCAACCCATTGCCCATGCCTGAGCACTCCATCATGAGGCTAATGGAGTGTAGGCCAGAGCCGGAGTGCACCAAAAGTAAGCAAGGCAAATCAAAGTGTAGTATGTTTCTTTAGTTATAATTTCACATATACGCATTTTATAATAAAAGTTCCGCCATTTTGTGAAATTTCAAAAAATTTCTACATGTTTAAAATAAGAATTCATATTTAATGCGCATGCGTCAATTTCAACAATACAGATTCAATGCGCATGGGTAAGTTTTCGGCAAAATCTTTTAGTAGTTATTCTTCAACAAACCTGGTTTTACAGGCTCGTCTTCTACCCAATAGAAAATCTCCAGACTCATGTGATTATACTGAAAACTGGAATCGCGGTAATTGTTAAGCAAGCCCATTGGAAAGTCGAAAGTCCAATTGGTGAAAAGTATAGTGAAATTGACATCGTGGCTTCTTTTAAATCGGTTGCTAAAACGACGGAAACGAAAAACAAGGTGAAAAACAAAGGTGATAGGTGATATAAAAAAACCCATGTGACAGGGCCGTCGACATTGGGAGGGCCAAGGGGCCATGCTGCTCCCTACCTTTGCCGTAAAAATGTTTTTTTGGAAATCAGGTGTCACTCACGACCCAGTGTGAGGGCATAGTCACGTCCAAAATCATGCTAGTATTTTGAAAAAGCGTTTAATAATTACTTTTGATATAATTTAAGGGAACAAATTACTTGCAGAAGTTATTTTTGCAAAACATTTTTCGCGGAAGTTATTTTTACGGACATGGTCGAAATGTCCTAAAATTAACTTCGGCATCCGCAAAAATTAACTTGGGCGTCCGCAAAAATTAACTTGGGCGTCCGCAAAAATTAACTTGGGCGTCCGCAAAAATTAACTTGGGCGTCCGCAAAAATTAACTTGGGCATTCGCAAAAATTAACTTCGGCATTCACAAAAATTAACTTCGGCATCCGCAAAAATTAATTTCACAGG
This sequence comes from Hydractinia echinata, assembly GCA_030067915.1. Classification (NCBI taxonomy): domain Eukaryota; kingdom Metazoa; phylum Cnidaria; class Hydrozoa; order Anthoathecata; family Hydractiniidae; genus Hydractinia; species Hydractinia echinata. The sequence goes on from JASGCC010000033.1 coordinate 646,340, forward strand.
ACAGTATAGGCAACCAGAAAATGTATTTCACAAAATGAAGAAATTTGGCGCCACTTATCTCTAGAGGTTAATACCCTAAAGAAAGATTGACAGAAATTTATTATTTTGTGATACGAGTAGTAAAAAGCTGACTTACAAGCCGTATGATGTGTTTACTATGTAACCAAGGCCAGTAGGCCGTGTATCAAACTATAAAGAAATATTACAATTAGAATCAGTAAGCAAAAAGCACAACATATAAAATGTTATCAAACCACACTGTAAAAATTACCTCCTTCCAGCCTTCTCCAGGTAGAAACTGCTCCTTCGAATCGACATAAATCTTTTTTTCAAGAGAAACGTCCTTAAAGATAGGTTAAATTAAAATGCAACAACAACAACAACCAACAATAATAGCAACAACAAAACAACGAACGACAATAATAGCAACAACAAAACAGCCAATTTGTCAATGCTTTGTCTTAACCACAAAAGCTTTCAGTAATTATATTAGCTTTTAAATTATAATAGCTAATATAATTAATAATAAAGAATTCATTCGCCCGTTCTACATAATTTCTCGCATCCTCTTTCGTGCATTCTTGTTCACCCGTTAGCATAAAATAATGAAAGCACTGCGGAGGAGTCCTAAATAAAGCAGTGTGCAACCGGTTAGGCGACGGAGATAGACATATATTCTTTATCGGGCATATGAGAAAAGTGAGACCCGATACCCTATGTGATACCCGAGACCCGATACCCTGACACCGATACCCGAGACCCAATACCCTGATACCGATACCCGATACCCTGATTTTTTTTATTTCTTCATTTTTTTTCGGCAATTTTTTCTCATTATTTTCTTGTTTTTTCAACGTAACATATCAGAGATGATATGTTGGTTTATTCGAAGTTGGTTTATTCGAAGAAATGCGCACGTTCGATAAATGAATAATTAATGAGAACGTCCAGATTAAGCGATAATGCGATGGATCGAATGAAAGGAAAAAGCAAAGAGTAAAGGTTGTGTTTTTAGCGAATTTATAGTAATTTTACAAGGCACACCTAATATCAGAAACTTAGTAGACTTTTCTAAAGAGAAGAACGCGGGCAAAAAGAAAACGAAGGCAACTTAGAGACGAAAAGGGCCAGCTAACGTCAAAAAGGTTTCGATTACAAATTTAATCGATCCATCAGCTTCTGCACAAACGAAAACATCATCTACGCTACCGTTATCGCAGCCTACTATTGTTTCAACTACTTCAACTACACATATTTCATATTTCATATTCAACGCAACCAATAGTATCATCTGCGCCTTCAATACAAAAATCTTCAATACTACCATCAACGCAACCTATTCCACCTTCAACAACAGTGAATAAAACCAGCACCACCTATGCCAACAAATAATGGTTATGTCTTGTTCCTTCTCAACTACACCCACAAAAATGTATCAACTTGCTATGGTTGTGGAGGAAAATTTCATTCAAATATTCCATCGGACAATATACAAAATTTAATCGTGGTTTAGAAAACCAAAAGGAGTTATTTCGACCCTACAACGAAAAAACAAACATTCCCTAATGAATTTAAAAACGTCTATTATCACTTTAATCATTCATGTTTGAGCAGACAAAATAATTTTTTTGATGCTAGTTTCATTGTAGTTCCTGGTGATATAAAACCATTGTTGAGCCAGCAGCATATTCGCTTACGTGCAACAAATATTTCCGTATAACGAAGAAATATAGATATCAAAATGTGTTTTTATTATCGTTCATATTCAACAACAACAACAAAAAAATGATAATAAAAAAATATATCAAGGTATTGGGTATCGGGTATCGGGTATCGGTGTCAGGGTCTCGGGTCTCGGGTATCGGGTATCGGGTATCGGGTATCACATAGGGTATCGGGTCTCACTTTTCTCATATGCCTGTTTATCGACACAAGTTTCAACATCACGGCTGCGGAACACGTAGTTTTTATTTGTCAGTGCACAGTCTAGGGACGCTATTAAAACTGATAACAGTCAAAGCTGATGTTTTTTTTAACTGATTTTAAGTGTCTAAATAAATAACACGTTGGGAAATGATCCAAAATAGCCCACATAAAGGATTTACCCTCCCCCTCCCCACACTCTTTGATAACCGTGTTGTAACCGTATAGTAGCTCGTAGACCTTAAAAATCGTGATTAACCGATGTTTAAAAAGACCAAAAAAAATTACACAGTTCATATTCACACTCTAACGTTCAATTTGTCCAACTTTTTATTAATCGTTAGCGTTTTTATATTCTGTGATCAGAGGTTTGTTTCACCATTGGTTTCTAATTCAACGAAGAGTTTTCTTTGAGTAGACATAGCTCTGAAAGAGGTCAAGCAAAATTAATGTTTCAAAATAACCATCAATTTTTTTCACGCAAGCCTTTTTCACATTCTCAGATTATTTAGCCATATATCGATATTTCAAGTGTCCTAGCTAGGGCGACACGAGGTACTTTTTTCATGCACATGCAATGCAACTTGATGCATTGCGCGCGCATGAAAAAGTCTTATCGTGTCTTATAACCAAACATTTGTTGCAACACAATAAAAAAGACCCTGGGGACAAAACAAATTGTTGCAGCAACATGGGGACAAAATATATTTATTCTATTTTGTTGCAGTGATAATTGTTGTTGCAGGGATAAATGTTGTGGTGGCAAACACTTTTTTGAAATCATGTTTCATTGTGTCGCCACCCTCCGCAGGTTGTAGCACATTATATGCTTTCGCTGCTCTGATTTACGCGGATATGTGATGTTTCCTCGTATTTTAATCAGATTAAAAGTATATCTTACTAAAAGATTGCAATCATCGGTGTAAATCCTTATGAAAACAACTGGAATAAACAAGTCAATCATTTTTTTTGTCTCGCGCAACCCTTGCAGTGTGTTAGCATAAAAACTTTGATGATAGGTTTTAATTAAAAAGATAGTAATTCAATATTACAATTACCGCAATTAAAATACAATGCAGTGATTTAAAGACGTCTACTTAAAAATAATTGTTTTTATAGCGTAGATAATACATTACATGTAAAATATTAAAAAATGTTTTTTACAATCAAAAACACAAAATGGAAAGTTTCAAAAGACGTGGACACATATACTTGATTTCTAAGGTTATATTATTCTGCCTTGTCTTTTCATTTCTTGCTTGGTTATCATATTCAACCAATGAAAATTATACATACCAACACACAGTGGAGTTTTTTAAAATTTCAACTGTTGAACAGAAAATTCATGAAAACGTCAAAGGTAGAAATCTCATCTTATTTATTGGTATTTTTACGGCAAGCAAATACAAAAACCGACGAGATGCTATTCGAAAAACGTGGATGAAAACTTGTCATGAGGACTACTACAGTGATTGCAAAAGCAAATTTATATTGGATGGATTATCAGTTGATGGGAAGCCAATGAACAGTGTTATATCTCAACTACAAAACGAATCCAGGTATAATAATCACGATATGGAAATTCTACAGACACCTGTTGGCCTGAATTTTGCACTGAGAATTTTAGCCAGTTTAAGATACGCTTTTCATAAATATCACTTCGATTATTTCTTGCGAATGGACGATGATTATTATCCGTGTATTCATCGACTGATGTTTGAATTGCCTAAACGTATGAACCTTGATTACGTTTTCTGGGGATTTACAAAATGTTCTCCTATAAGAAATGATGAGGGATTTATACTAATAAACCACAAGTTAGCCAAGCGAATTTTAGAACGTGAAAACTCCTTGATTTGTACTAACTTCGGTGGGACTGCAGTGTCAAAATGGGTCTTGGATATATCAAAAACAGAGAATATTTCCTGGTTTGCTGACAATGATCGTGTATGGCATCATCCTCCTGTATCGTTTGTGCCTGAACTTAAAACGAAAAAAGAAATTTGTCATACGTATTTGGCTCTACATGGAGTGTATTTTAACGATATGGGAGTCTTTCATAAGATCATGTTAGGTGAAAATAAAACTGATTATACCTTAAATACCGTTAAAAATCACTGCGCATTGCCTAAACATAGAATATTTCCATTGTGGAGTCGTTTACCAGACGGTTTATGTCAAGAAATTCCCATATTTGACACATCGAATAAAGGAGGCTCACCTTGGAATGGAAGAGGAAATATGGCTGGAAGTAATTTTAGTATATCACAAAAACAATAAAAAAGCAAAAAGTAATTGTAAAATAAATAGTTCTAGGCTAAAGATAAATAATTGTTGAATCTACTGACTACCAGGGATCGCATGGACACCTTAAGTCTGGGATTTGTGGATTTGTCTCCACTCATAGGTTTGCATTATTGTCAGCACTAGAGCCCTTTTTTAAGTATTTTATCATCGGTAGTGCTTTGTGCTTTATGTTATGCTGCCTTGGTCTCCTCCTTGTTGAGGCATATCACCCGCTTGAGAATGCAGTCCAGACACCGCTTGTTGAGACATTCCAGAGAGAGCTTGTCGAGACATACTAAGAGTCCATACAGCTTGTTGATGAATTTCAGCAGCTTGAGAATTAATGGGCATAGGTTGCTGTATCGATGATACGAAATAGCCGAAGGGGGAACTAAATTTTTGCGAAGCATCTGCTGTCAATTCGATATCAACCAAAACGTTTGAAATGCGTTTCTTGGCCATTATTCTATCACGTTTATTCAACTGTGACAGTTTCTCATCAACGTAAACAGCGAATGCCGACATCTTGGACTTTAAGGATTCTTCTTAGGGGATTGTTTTCTTCGCATTGGCCGCAATAGCGTCGGTTACTTACTTACTATAGCAAGTCGAGTTTCTTTTCAGCGATTGTCTTTTTCTTATTTTGCGGTGAAATTGTTTTCACAACCATCTTCTGGTAAACTCATTCTCTTCGAAGTATCTCTGCTTTTCGAAGCTCCGAAAACCAGTATCAAGAAGGCTAGTTTTTGGTAGGGTATCCAATTGCTAAAACAGAGCTCGACAGTCCCTTAACCACTTTTTGTGCTTCTTAGCGAGCTCTTTCCGAGCTGTGTTCTTGTGCTGCTTACCTTTGTTTTTATTGAAGCAACTGTGGTATCTTTATGGTAAATGTCCCACAAGCTAGTGTTGACTTCAACAATTCGATAAGTGAAGACGTTTCATCATTTGTGCAGTCTTTGGCCGCCTTGGATTTATTGTTTTTTTTACTTTTAGCTTAGTCTTCTTTTTGGCAAATAAATCTCCATTTTTTATAACCTCCTCTTCGTTTTACAATGCTAACATTTTTTCAGAAAAGTTGTTTCACTGTTGGCACAAAACGTTTTTCACGAAATCAAATATTCAAACGTCAAAACGTTCGAAGGACCCTCCCTCGTCAATGTTTTGGACTCGGCGCAGTGATAATAAAACAACTGTTTCATGGAGTTTCACTCAAACGCGTCAAACAGTCATCAAACATTGATGAACCCACTTTGTTTGATGAAAAGTTTGACAGCGAACAAACTTCATCAAACTCCATCAAACACGTTTTTTTTCAAATGCGTCAAACTTTTCATCAAACTCGCGAATTTGATGAAGTTTGATTAACAGTTTGTCGCGTTTGCTTCCGTCTTTAGCAAGAATGTTGTCACTCTGAAACATTCGATTTGATAAAATTCGATAAAATGTTCTATCTGGGACGTGAAACATTTGATTTTGCAAAAACGCCTGAAAATTTCTAAACATTGGTGTTAAAAATCAAAATGTTTTGATATTTTGATACTGGCTCTAAAGCCTGCGTTATCAACGCGTTATTGAGGACTAAACGCGGTAATGATGTTAACCCTGTTAGCCAAGTTACCAACACCACCAAAAACGAGAACAACAACAAAAGAAAAAGAAAAAACAACAGCTATATAACACCAACTTACCATGCATTCTTTTTTAAACTTTCCTGTTCTTATGATGCCACACGAATAATTATACACAGCTCCAAAATTATTTGTTGCGTTATTTCTTTCTCCGTTTACAGCAGCGGGTATAGCGTTGGCGTCCCATAACGACTTGTAATGTTCAATGATCTCACTGTACGGAATGACACACTTTCCGAGTAAGTTTAATCTTGCTGAACTTCCGTCATAGTAGCAGAGAAACTCCGCTGAAAGGAAAAGACACGTTGCCATAATAATTCAAACTAGCGCCCTGGCGTACTGATAAAAAACAAACAAAAAACTTTAACCTATTTCCCACACTTTTCGCTCATTAAGCTCTCTTGTTTCATTCTCTGACAGAGAATTGAACCCAGCAGAGAACGATACGTTTAATAAACCGTCATCGTTGACTGATTTGGCTAGAAGACCTGGCATATCATTATCGTGGTCTTTGTCGTCAGAGTTGTACCATGTTGTCGCCATGTATACCGGTGTTGTCCTATTTCCATCAAAGCTAAAAAGAAAAACTTTATATTACCCCCTTTCATGTATAATCTACTAATTTCTAGGGCATGGTGTTGCTATATTCTCGTGGGAAGTGGGGACATCTTTTTCAACACATGAAGAAGTTTCTCATAATTTTTTATACATTAGACATTTGAAAATTTAACCCTCCGGAAAACCAACAAAAAATGCCAGTTTAAACAGTAATTCAAATCGGCCTAAAATGAAGTCAAATGTACCCTATACAAATGGGTCTAAATAAAAAGTCAAATGTGGTCAATGTGAAGTCGAATGTGGTTAATGTAAAGTCGAATGTGGTCAATACAAAATCAAATGTTGCCAATATAAAGTCGAATGTGGTCAATTTAAAGGCAAATGTGGTTAATATAAAGTCAAATGTCGTCAACATAAAGTCGAATGTGATCAATATAAAGTCAAATGTGGTCAGTATAAAGTCAAATGTGGTCAATATAAAGTCAAATGTGGTCAGTATAAAGTCAAATGTGGTCAATATAAAGTCAAATGTGGTCAGTATAAAGTCAAATGTGGTTTATATAAAGTCAAATGTGGTCAGTATAAAGTCAAATGTGGTTTATATAAAGTCAAATGTGGTCAGTATAAAGTCAAATGTGGTCAGTATAAAGTCAAATGTTGTCAGTATAAAGTCAAATGTGGTCAGTATAAGGTGTTTGTTCACGTTCAAGCTTATCATCCTATGAACAACATATGACATCTCCAGCTTCATTCCTTCGGCTCTTGTACATCTGTGATAAGCTGACAAGACGGAGGCGTAGAATAAGTCTGTAGAGAGGTTTGAGTGTAAGTTAATAAGATAAGTAGGACTTGCGTTACAGCAAATTTTTCTCCTTGTATAACTTATAAAACAGAAAAAATATTTTTTTCCATTTCCGGCTGTTAGTTCCACTCATTTTAGAGAAAAATATCGAGTTTTCCAAACAAGTTGTCCGAATAGGGACAATAAAATGGTTCTAGATAACGAATGTCCTATTTATTCGTGATTATTTATTCGCTAATGAAAATTTCTAATACATTTTTACGAAAGTATAGCAGCGTTAGATACAATATATTCTGATATCAGCTAATTCGGGAGCAAGCTTAACAAATGCCAGCTTTTCAAACTTGCTTGTCGATGTGTCACATGTTTATGTTTGGGACAAAGATTTCTCTTACTTGAACATATCCAAGACTTCCATGTATGTGATGAGACCTTTAGAAAGTGTCACCCTGTGAATCTAAACCAAAAATATTCACGGTTTTGTATTACTAAATTCTCTTCCTCTCTTTCTCTACCATATTATTACTTTATTGTCAGAAAATTTATTAGGAAGAGAATTTTGCGAAATATGAGTCTTCAACCGCAAAATTTTATTCAGCAATAATGTGAAGAGCTTTAACCGCGAAAATGAATTTCGCGATATTCTTAAATCCTATCCTAGAATTTATTTTTTGATTAGTGAAATCGCATTGAACTTAGTCAACAACGTAAATTAATTCCGCTAAAATTTTAAAAAATGTGTCTTTTTTCAATCGCGAAATTTAACGATAATGTACCCAGTTCTGACATACGTTTTTTATTCATATTTTTGGGGCCTCTTGCCCAGAGTCGTTATCACGGGAAGGTGCGAAAATTATATCACCTTCAAAATTTCTAAAAATTATAACTGAACATGTGACCACCCTGTGGCTGGAATTTTCTTACGCTTTCAAGTTCTTCAAAGAGTCTAGGAGGGCGACCGGTACCTTTTATAATTCAAATTCCTTTTTTAAAAAACTCTACAACAAGCAGGGTTTTTGTTAACGATGAGAAAAGGTTGCTTAACAACGGTTAAAAAAAACCCGAACTCTCCTCCTCACTGGCACAGTATCAAAATGCAATTGGGAACGAGGTTGACTTCAGCACTAGGCGTAAAGTTAGCAATCACAATAGCTACAATTCTCTTTGTCATTTCATTGTCACACGAACACATTATTCTATTTGCGATGCTCATTGGTTAATATGAAAGCGGAAACCTGGGTATTCATTTTTTTTGTTTACGTATTTGAAACAGTAGTGTTGTAAAAATTATTACACATCATTCCTATTCACTAATTGAAGACATTCATTTTTCTGTATTTCTGTTTCTCACGAAATTTATCTCAGATGTTAAAAGGCGCACAAACAAGCATTGTTTTCATAAGAAGAATTTAATTTTGGGGGGGGGGGGAATTATTTTTTTTCAAGAGTCAAAAATTTATTTTTTGTATTTCGCGGATTTTAATGAATTAAACAGTTGATGTTTCACAGGAATCAATTTTCGCGGTTACATTATGTAAAGCAACGAAAAAAAGAAATTTTCGAAAATTATTTCCCTTGAGTTATAACATCTTTCGAATAGCGAAATTGTACAAAATTGCCAACTCCTAGAAAATTTAATATACGCTTCTCGATAACCTTTCTGGCCATTTTAGACATACGACGGTTTACATAAAATATATAACCGTTAAGAATCGATTCTTTAATAGAAGGAAAAATACGTGAAAATTTACTCACGGATCCATTTTTGTGTTTAGGAGGTTCATTGGAAGGATAATAGAAATCGTTCGGTATCATTAATGTGCTATCTCTACCAATGTGATCAGCGATGTAAGTATCACGTGGTGACCCTATCTGATTGTATTCTTTATTTGAAGAGAAAATCTTGAACGGGATGCGGTAATCTGAAGTTCCATTCACAAATGTGAACACGCTACCGCCATAATATTCAGGTTGATTTTTTACGAAATCTAAGTCGAGGAGCAATATAAACAGAAAGAACTTCATATTTCCTCATCTTCTTCTTCTTCTTCTTCTTCTTCTACAGTCTCCTTAAATCAACTCCTTCAGTTTTTGAATGGAAATATTATATCCCATTCTCGTCCCCAGACCGCTTTCAGATAAAGTTTGCGGTTTACCTCAAAGAGCACTGAGAACTAGAACGATGATATTTAACTATTTATTATTAATGTTTTGAAGCCATGTCCAATTTATGGTTGTTGCGTACGAGTTAACGTATGCTATCATTATCCATTATGTATGTGTAAGTGTAAACAAAAGCAGCTTATGTTGAATTCACACTGACAAACAAGTTGTGCATCACGAAACGCGTCGCGTCGTGGAATGTGTCGAAGCATACTCAGCAACAACATCAGCGAGATCAGTCATACTCTTGTAACCAGCCTTGCGACAGGCTGCATTGGTGTACTAAATTTTTTTCGTTCTGATATTTTTGTTTTGATTTCCCTCCCCTAAAAAAAACAGACAAAAATATCAGAACTCGAAAAATATATATGCCATATTGTACTCTGTACTGTGCGATAACTAAAGAACTTATGAACTCCAATTTTTGTCACCTTAAAATATTTTCACTTGTTGCCGACATAGTTTAGGCCGACAAGTTATTTGATACGCTTCCCAAAAGATTTAGTTTGTATAAAGGAGGATTATATACACGATGGTCTCAAATACAACTTGAGATGGCACGACTTGAGTATCATGTGATCTGGTGAAGAACACTTGAGTATCATGTGATCTGGTGAAGAACACTTAGGATTAATCCAAAAAAACACATGTTTAATTTAAAGTAATTATTTATGTTCGATTATTAAAATAACACTGTAATAAAAGATGCATGGTCACAAATAAATAAGAAAATACGCAAACATGACGTTAACAAAAACATCTATGTATTCAACGAAATATAGCAAACTTAATTTTAGTTATAAATAATTTTAATACTTAATCAGACGGGATTTTTCTTACTAAAACGTCCCTCTCTTCACGTTGTAACATTAACTTGAAAACGTCTGCTCTGAACAGAAAAACGTGAAAAACTGTTTCTTGTACATCTCTGCATTTAAGAAATTTCAAGTCGTTTACGATATTCTCCCGACATGTAAACAAGACGATAATTTATAGCAACAATGAACTCACAGAAAAATTACACAAACAAACAAAAAAAATATTACAGAGCAAAATTTTAAATAAACTTTTTTAAACAAACTTTAGTTTTTAAATTATTTTTTTTAATAAAATTAAGATATAAAAAACTAGAATTCTATCTTACGCCATCTCACGCCATCCTTTCCTCATATTTTTAATAGAAGGGCGCAGTGCGCCCGGGTTTGACGACTTATTCTGGTAACCGAATAAAATAAATTGAACTGGTCACACGTACGAAAGTACTTGAAAAGTCGTCTACCTTAGATGACGCGACCATGGCTGTATTCCGAGTAAACATAATTATTCGTGCAAACTTTACATGAAGAATTAATGTTTACTACATATTAGCTAACTAAAATCTAAAAATTAAAAAATAACGGATGATAAATAACGATATTAAGAATAAGCTAAATAATCTTTTAATATATTTTCTCCCCCTCGAAACATGCTAACCTATGCGGTGGAGAGCCGTAAGTGTCTCATGCAAAACGATTCTTCTTTTATTGTTAAGGCGTCAAGTTAACGATTTGGCTCACACGGTGGGATTGGGATCGGGTTGGATGATATGTATTCTTCCGTGTAACTGTTTTTTATTTCAATATATGAATTTACTGGACTAGTCCCACATGAACTGTCATCACTAACAGGACTCTGCGGAGAAGTGGACAACAGAGATGGAAAATGATTTCTTTCATCTGCGGATGAGTTTTCTAGCGCTTGACCTAATGACATATTTTCACCTGGACGAAGTTCTTCTTTCTGTTCAAGTTCACAATTTTTATTGTCTGCCTGTTCTGCACCATTTTTTGGCACTTCGGCTTCCGTTAAAGTTACCACGCCGTCAACGGTTTCGCCAGTGCAACTTAATTTTTTTAAAACGTTCAACACACGATCTATATCTTTTTCTAGTACCTAGAAAAATAACATTTAAAGTACTCGCTACTGAGTGAATCAATAACCACGACAATCAGTGTGACCAGTGCTCGAAAATTTCAATTTTAGTAGATTGGGGAGGTTAAGGGTCACATTATAGGAGAAAAAATGAAAAAATGTTCCATATTTAGAAGAATTTGACAAAATGCTAATAGGAAAAGAAATGTCACTAATATTAGGGTTAATGTAAAAATAAAATATAAAATGTACATTGCATAAAAAAAATTAGATTTTGGAAGGAATTAATATAGGTCCGAATTTTAGGTTATTTCGAAAATTTTAGGAGATGTCGGTCATGCTGGCAATTTATCAGATTTGAAAGACACAAACATATTTTCACAAAATTTCGTCATATAAGTGAACTTTTTTCGCCGTGACGAAAAAACTCTCGCTGTGCACATATTCCCTTTTGCAAAATAAACAAAAGATCTTTCCCTCCCTAGATCGGACAAAGATGACGAAATTTTTGTTCGATATTATTTTTACAGGATATAAGAATCCTCTTCGTACTTAGACCACCCTAAAATTATAAGAAATAATTGGAACTATAAAAAAACAAAAACTGTGTTTTAGGGAACTGTAAAAATATAGTGACTTGACATAACTATTTTAACATGTCTCAAGAAATCCCCAAAAAATATTTTTTAAGAAAACCTTTGTAACTGAAATTGTGGTTTAAGAGTAACACGCCTTTATGAAGACCATAGTGTAAGGCACGAAATTTTCCGTACTAATAGGCAGGTATCAAAAAAAACAATCCTACAACCTTACCATGCAGTACTCTACGTTATAAGTGCTGACGTAATATGTTGACACTTGGAGAGTGGCCAGTGGCTCCACCACCTGTGCAACGATACCGCATTCCTCTGTCGGTGAAAAAAAAATCATACAGTTAATTCTCGACATTACGGACTCTCATGACGATTTTGTAACAAAAGGAGTACTGAAAAAAAAGGGAGGTTTGTCAAGAGACTTATAAAAGTTTAAATACCTTAAGGGTATTGACTTTTCGCGGGTATTTGAATTCGCGGATGGAAAAATATTATATTTCGTGCTTGTTAATTTTCGCGGTTGATCGTTTGAAAAAAAAAATGCAATCCGAAAATCCAGCTTAAAAATTTAACAATTTTCGTGATTTTTTTGGCGGCCATAAATTTTCGCTATTTTGGAGATTTATTCGAGGGTACTTAATTTCGCGAATTTGGACAAATTCTGCGAAAAGCGCCGAAATATCCGCAAAAACTTTAACCATTAAGGTATATCTACATGTTTAAAGAGCGATAATTAAACAGCACTTTCACAAAATCGTTGAGCTATCATTAAAATGAAATAACAGCAGTAGTCATACCAAAACCGAGCGGCTCATCTCCGATCGTTATCATCCTCCAGATATCTTCGTTCTTTTTCGTGTACAACACATTGTTTGGAAACCTGAATAGATAAACACATTGTTATAATAATTTGATGGAAAAAAAATTGTCAATGTGCTTCTTCTTCACTTTGTTGTTACCGATTTAATGACAACACTATCATAAAATAATTATGAAACGTTTCATGGCGCATTGTATATTTTGTGGCTTTCTGATTTCTTATAGTCAAGGTTTGCAATTTGTTTATGATGATGCTTATTCTAAGGAAAACAATACATTTAGCGCATCGGAAAGGCTTAAAAGAATTCTTACTTTTTAATGGCATCGTTGTCCAGCATGAGAGAAATATCGCCGTTCACGGTTGAGAAGTGGAAAAAAGTATTAGTTTCATTTTCTTTGTTTCTAAACAAAAAAATATATACTTCACATACTACATAAAGTACTATATTATATAGTACTTGGACCGCAAAAAAAACACGGAAATTGGTTTCCAGGACATCTTGTATTGTTTGTATCGCTCAGGGGCCCTGGAGACAAAGATGCGAGAATTCTTATATTCTTTTCGCCTACCGCTACTTTGCTACCATTTTGAGCAGCCCTGTGGCTGCGCAAAATACAGGTATTATTAACACGTGACATGATGTCTTAAGCAATTTGTCATTGCTTTTGCCGTTTCGGGTCTCGCGTAATCGGAATTTGTCCACGTACAAAGTGGGTTTAGGACTTAGGATTTTAGATTATTAGTTAAACTCTAAATCGTTAAATTGATTTTACTTCATGCTGTCGCCAACACATGCGTTTTACTGATTTTTAGGACCTTAGTGGGCAGTTTCGTGGATTGTCCCGTAAAGGGATGTTGCAAAAAACTGCAAATAGCGCATTTTTAACGCTGCTGATCTGGTATACACGTCTGTCGAAGTAAAGTATTCGCTGCGTATTGGTACGAAGAGTCTGATTTCCGGGTTGTATGTGACATCTAACTATCACTAACAGATAAAAAAACTGTAAATATTAAAAACTCACTTACCCAGAAAAGAATATAAGTTCAAGCAGTACTTGAATAACTCCTGTCAGTTTGGAAGCATCAAGACCAGTTATATGGTACTGATCTGAAGGACTTTTGAAAGGATGATTGACTGTTCTTGGATCACCTAAAAAGACACATAAACAACAGGTTGTTAAACTTGCTTCCTTCCAGGTAAGTTATATTTCGATAGAGGTGGAGTATTATGAATTATTGTATATACTTACTTACTTATATACTTTGCCTACGAATATAAAATAAAAGTGTGTATTTCATTTTACCTTACAGTTTATATTCCTTACAATAGTTTTTAATGTTGGAAGAATGAGCCAAAAAAAAACAAATAAATAAAGGAACAAACATGGTACCTTAAGGGAATAAATTTTCGCAACCAGAAGCTTTCGCGGAACATATGTCGCGAAAGGGGTTCTCGAATATAGTGATTTTCGCGGAAGATATTTTGGCGATTTAAGGCAAATATAATAATTTTGTTGGGGTTAATCGAGACTAAAGTGCTGTCCCACGATCATTAATTCTTCAAAGAAATTTCCACCCATGAAATTATTCCAACTCTTACTCCCTTAGTACTATTTTTGTAACATTTTGCTTAGAAATAAAAATGATTTTTGGTTTACTAAAGAAATTAGGAACTTTTAAATTTCTCATTATCTTAACATTTTTTTATATAAAAAAAAAAAAAATATTGCGAAATTTATTATCGCGAATTGCTAATTTCACTTAAATTTTTCGAAGAACTTTTCGCGAATTTCCATCTTTGATTTTGCGGAATTTAATTTCGCGAAATCGACCCAAATTCGTCAAAATATATTTCTAAAAAACGTCTGGTTGAGAAAATTTCTTCCCTCACAGAAACACGCTATCTTTATGAATGACGTCATACCTGTTAATGATGGCGAAGATGGAGAGGATGACAGTATCTGTGTGCAATTTACACGCTTGTGGTCGTCGTTATAGATTTTAAAATAAGAACCCAGACATTTGATGGTGTCATCCAGATGAGGTTCTTGCACCTAAATTAAAAGAAACATAACGTTTTTATTGGTTTATGAAGTTTCCACATGCATCACGATTCGAAGAAGCATAGTTTGAGAGTTGGAAGTGAAGTAGTATTTTTATCACGGCAGTGAGTATTTAAAAAAAGCCTCTCTGTACCTCTGACATGTGAGGGGTTTCCTAAATTTTTGTAACATTCGATAGGAATTTGAAAACACATTTCAGTGATGTTTAAAGGCAAACTTTTATCTCTTAGCGCTGAAATATATCCAAAAGAAATTATACTCAGTATTGGTATTTATTTTTTGAGGAATACTATAGAAACGTTATTGAACAAAAAGTTGTTGAAGTAAGCATCGGCAACATCAACTTTCAATGGGAAGGGAATGTTTTTTGACCACATGCAAAATAACACTAGTGTGAATTTTTTTTTAATAATCTCAATAAATATTATAAATAGATATAAAAACCATAACTAATAACACATATATAGAACTATACGAATAATATTTTGAAAGCAACCTCATTATGATGTCAAAAAGCATGACAATAATATTGAATGACAACAATACATCATAAAGAATATAAAATAAGAAACAATAGAGAGAATAAGATGTTAAGGGAAACGCCCGACATGAAACTTTACATAATAACATGACGCAATGCAAGATGAACATAAAAACACAACAGTCAGGAAGATGGGAAAGTATACTATACAAATATGACAGAAATAGGACAACATGGGAATAGCAATTGAAAGTATCTTACCAGTAAGACGTCAAAGGAAAAGGTTGTGTTGAATTGACAAAAAACTTTAATAACACAACTGTGTGGAAACAATAGCTTGACATTAAAAAGGGGGCAGTGAAAAAATGTTTCTCACCAGTATGAAGTCTGATTGATATGTGGACAGACACAAAACAGACACTTTGTGATCAGCAAGAGGTCCAATGACTGACTTTGCAATTTTACTTGCACCAAACAGTTCATTTGATTCGCCCATTGCACCAACAGATACAGTTAAAACTCTCCACGGATAGCCACATGTTTGGAGTTCGGAATGCTTTGGAAAAACTTTAAAAAAAATATTGAGTGGAAATTTGTAATAACACCAGCAGGTTGTTTTTCCCCATTAAAATAATTTTTAACTTGTAAGGTTAAAATTAAAGGCCGCTGGAAAGAGTAAATTAATTAACTAATACACTGAAAAAAAATTAATTAAATAAATATTACTTTTAAAATTTTATACTTTTTATTGATAAATAAAAATAATTTATTAGCAAGCTTAAATAACTGTTGTTGAAATACACTGAGAATTTAAAACAAAGATATACAATTTTAGAAAAATTACGTGCCATTTTTGAAATATGGCTGAAAGTGTCAAATAGACAATGCTCTGCAGGCAGCCGGCTACAAAATTGTGTAGATCAAGATATAATAGACCAAGTTGTACCTATATGCTAGCATTATGAAATATTCTACATAAGGTTCCATAAAGATTTGCAAATTTGAAAAAATCATGCTGATGTCAGCAACAATTAACACAAAGTAGAAACCTAAAATCTTTGTTTGAAACATTGACAAGTAAACTTTTAAAATGTGGGAATCTAACATAATTATATAAATTCTTGTGGGAACGAAATTTTAAATTTACAGTCTTGTCTTAACATATTTTGATCACGATTGAACAAATGCACAACAAGTTGGAGAGTTATAACTCTCCATCTTGTTGTACATATGCACAACAAGATGGTGAGTTATAACTCTTAATAGAATAAAAACATGTACAAAATATTCAATATCCAGTCTATTAAAAAACAACTTTTATCAAAACTAAATCTCCACACCTTTGTGTGTGAAATAAAACGCATAAGCAGACTTTTAAATGTTGTTACCGGGTTATGTCAGGAATTAGTGAATTACACACCATGAAAAGCTTAAGTTGTTACTAAGTAACTTTTTATTTAGTTGGTATGAGTATGAACCTGAAACTTACAAAAATGTAGGTACTTTTTTCTATACAGGAAATACAACTTCATTATTCACGTACCTTTAAAATCTTCCTCAGTTACAATTAATGTGTAACCATCATCTGTTTCTGTTATACTGAAAAAGTTTGGTCTAAAGAAATATAGGTAGCTAATTAGATGGTGTTTTATGTTATGCACTTGTTTATGTTTGAAAATATAATTAAACAATGCTAATAATGTTTAAAGAGGTTTTCGTGAATGATATCAAATAATTAAATCAAAGAGAATGCAAATTCATGAGAAAATCTTTCCTGATATCCCAATTTTTTTTTTGTCATTTAGGATTTATAAGATTTCTGTTTGCTGAAAGAAAATTGTTGTTATTGTTTTTTTATGATATATACATCACCACCTATTTTTTTCTAATTCTATGCATACATATTTCCCTATTTCAAGAGAAATTTGGCAATTCGAAAGTAAAACGTTTTAAACTAAAATTTTCAAAAAAAAAAAAATTTTAGTTGATGAAATACTTTTGCAAATTAACAATTAAGATAGTTTGTACTGAATAAATTTTTACAAATGTTCATTCTTAAAAGTTCCAAAAGACAAAGCTTCATGAAAAAGGAGAAAAAATCACAAAAGTTATGATAAAAAGTTTAAAAATTCTAAATTCTAAAAACATCAGCATAAGATTGGATACATGATTTGCTTCTCTTTCTTTCAATGATATTCTCAATAAAACAGAAGTAGAAGAGCTAAAAATATACCTTGAGTCTGGTAACAATGCTATTTTCATGATTGCATGACAAAAATCAGCGATGGCATTTTTAGGAATAAAGCATACTTGCAGCCTGTGTTCCAACACGTATAACTCCATTGATGCATCAGGCGGTGACGTGCTAAGTATATAGGGAGACGGTGCAGGATCCCTTCGGTATGATATCCCACTACTAAT
Organism: Hydractinia echinata; assembly: GCA_030067915.1. Taxonomy (NCBI): domain Eukaryota; kingdom Metazoa; phylum Cnidaria; class Hydrozoa; order Anthoathecata; family Hydractiniidae; genus Hydractinia; species Hydractinia echinata. The sequence goes on from JASGCC010000033.1 coordinate 663,989, forward strand.
GAACTGTGACAAGCTTTGTATAAACGCCATGTTAGTAGTATTTAACATATCTAATTGCAAATAAACGCAAGTAAATTTGTATATACAATAAATTGAAATAACCATGCAGATATTCTATTAGAACAAACTATTTCTAACAAACTCAACTTATTAATATATAAACAAAACCTAACTACGCTAGAAACTGTCACCCTAAGCATCAAACTAAACAATTCACAATATTGTTATCACTTTCCTTTTCGTTATTGAAAAATATCATTTAATTCTTAAATTTTATTTTATTTTATTCTTGTTGTTGTTCAAACTCCCTATTAAAGTATCTCTTTTAAAACCACAAACGATTACATTTATATTAGTATAGTTCAAGTTAGGTAAACATAACCAAGGTTTTTTTAAATATAAATACCCATTTATTTATCTTTGATGAAACATTAAACAATTTGTTTAAAAGCTGTTTTATCTTTTAAGACAGGTTGTTAAAAATAGAACAAGATGACATGGTCTTACACTGTCTATGCAAAATAACATTACACTTTATTCAAAAATGTTTGATATCAAAAACTGAAAGTTAGACATGTTACCATCTCTATAAATAATTATTCTTTGCTACATTTTTTTTAAACAGTATATACCTATAAAGTCGCGATTTAAAAAAACTTCTGTTTACATTCTTGATTGGCTCAGAGCAGTAATGTATTAAAACAAAGCAATTTCTTTACCTTAGCTTTTCATGTTTTATTATTTATATTTTAGAATATGCTATTTACCACAGGTTTTATGTCACAGGGAATCCAATTGGTTTGATGCAATTAGGTGCACATGTAATGCAACAGGCCATTATGATTGTTATGATTGTTGTCTATTTGTTTTAAGTTATTATCCCTGTCTTTTAATGTAATTAAAGGGGTTCCTTGCATTGAAAATGATATTTTTGTATGTTATGGAGGTTAAGGTTGTTTGAATTTCTTAAAAAAATTGTTTTTGTTCTCAAAAAAACACATTTTCAATGCAGGTATCTCTTTAACAAGAAACCGTTTTATAGTAAAAATTTCAAGAAGCTTTATCTGTGATGTGGACTCTTCTATGGGTAGATACAACCAGTAGCTGCTTTACACTGTGCAAAATAGAACCAAAACTCGCGATTCCTGCATTTAATTCCTCTCTGTTTTCTTTTTCTTAAATGTGAAAGCAATCATTACTGTCAATAAAATTTATTTTATTATTTAATCTACAATATGAAATATATATTATAACCTTGTATAACATCGATCGTATGAAATTACATAATGAAATTCACACTTATTCTTTTTTATCTGTTTGTGATAATTTCACATCAATATACTATGGTATATATATAATATAGACTTTGTCACACACATTTACATAATATTAAATTTAAACATTTTTCATGTCATACTCACAGATTGCTAGAATCAAACAAAATAGCTTCATATTTCAATGGGTGTAAAATTATATATAACACAAATGAAATAAATGCATGTCACATAAAATCACAGAGATGTCAAAATGCATGATAGAATGTCATTTGAATACTCAAGTCTGGATGTTTGTCTGACAAACATTGCCAGGCATTATATATAAGTTAAATTTAAAACAGCATTTTGATCAAATGCAGGCAACCTTAAAAAATTAAACATCGATCGATCCACCAGCGAACAAGAACATACATATCTGTGCAATTATAGACTTGTGTCTCTATATATCTTTAATGTTTATTTATTCATTATTTTTTATTGTACATACAAGTGGAATCCATACGAATGTACAGAGAATAGAATATCAATCAATTAGAATTCATCACCTGCTGAAGAAACAAACAAGAAAAATAATCTATTCACAACAAACAAAAAATTATTTTATAACTCATATAATGTATAGGAAAAATATAAATGCTGAATCAGGGAACTTCTTAGAATTTATGTGCAATAAAACATGTGATGGCATTCAACGTGATGGCATTCAACTTGCCACAAAAAAGTCAGGCTGTGAGTTTCACACTGGAATAAACAATTAGACAATTATTGCCTGCCAAATGACAGAAACATATAGTATTGTTCATCTTAATGGATAATACCTACCTTGTAATTATATTTCTGTAAAAACAAAAAGCTACCACATGCTGCAGACAATAAAACCTCAAACGTTCATTAAAACAATAAAAACATCTTTTTTATACAATTTCTTAAGTGTGAATTTATTCAGGCCTCCTAATAAGACGCTGGTGACAATTATATTTTATGTGGATTACAATTTTATAATTTTGAGGGATATACCATGTCAGTTATTTGATGGTTCTAATGTTTAAAGCTCCCGTTGGAGCTACAGTAACCTTTTTGAAAGTTCTGCCCAACTAGACAACAGCCCCATGTCATAGTCTAACCCACAAACACAAGTCAAACGCTCTACTGACTCAGCTTAGGGATCCAGGGGTTTCTACACAGTTACATAGGTGTATTTTTCATGTATGTGCCTCCACAACAAATTTTGCAGAGTCAATTTAAGCAGTTTTAACTATAAAACGTGACATAAAAATTTATATAATGATCTAAGTGTTACAGACTAAATTGTTTCTGGCACAAAGTCCAGACTCTGGGCTGAGGTAGATGTTGTTTGGAATTGAGCTTAAAACTAGCAGTCTAGATCAGATTGGAAGGTTACTAATCAATCCTATTCAGACGTTAATCTGAGAATGATGATGAAGATGATGATGAAGATGATGAAAAATAGAATTGTACAAATACATAACGGCTATATGCCATGCCTTGTTGCAAAATTGACAAAAATGTGTTGTACTTTGTAACAAAACTATCAAAACACAAAGCTATGAAGCTCAAATATCTCTGATTTCTGTAATACACACAAATCTAGTGTATACTATATAAATAAAATAATTTTTTTAATAAAGTGGGAATATAAAATCATATAAATATGATACAGTTATGTTTTTTATTATTTTCTTTGAATGTTATCATTAGAACTGTTATATATATACATACTTTTTTCATAAGAATAATTTTACACAAGCCTCTGATTTTGCCAGAATAACAAAATAAGAACAGCTTCAGGCTCAAATTATTGCTTTTAAAAAAAATAGGAACAACCTGCATCAGAAACTTACCATAAAATAAGAACTATCAAACTAACAATCCTCTCTCAAGCTTCAATTGCTTATGGGCACTTCTTTAACGAAAGTCCTTTTACGGAAAGATTATATATATATTAAAACAATGTTTATAAATGAAAATTTGTAAGAAAAATGAAACTTATTGAAAATGAATTGAAAGTAATTTCAAAAAATTTTGAAGAACTTTTATTTTCTTCCCGACCAATTAAGACGACCTTGATAGCTGTTTACACAAGTTCGAAATAAAACAACATGTGAACAGCAGATGTTTTAGACTTTCAGTCTGTCATTCTAGCAAGTGAAAACAGACTCACACCCCTCCACCCTTGAAACAGAATTAGGCATGCTGTTTTCAGGTCTTAATTGCAAAACTAATAGCACACATCCAAAAGTTTATTTTTTGTAAGACAGACTAATTGAATAATCACAAATCAAATAGCTGGAAACAATTTTGGGTGTGTGATTTGTTATACACTTACAAGCCTTTTATTGATTGACAAGACAGTTCAGTCTTGTCAATCAAGGCTTGTTACATGAACTAGATTTAATACCAAATACATAGTGATTTTATATTTCTGTAATGATATAAAGCATATATATACAACTTAAGATGCAATCACCTGATGCATTACATAATCAATTCAGCAAAAATATCCTGCAAATTTAGCAAAATTACCTGTCAACCATGCACTAATTTTGATAAAAAACTAAAAAAAAATACATGATTTTCCCATGTTTTTTATAGCAAATGGCCACTAATCAATGACCACTAAGTCCTGGGAAAGGGTAAACGACTACCAATAAAACAGCAATAAAATATATATAGACAAAAACCTTTTTCTCAGATCAAAACTTAACTGCAAAATATGTATATATATAACAGGCGAAAATATAACTTCACATGTACGCAAGTTTCACAACATCGAGAATGCAATATAATGAAAGCCTATGTTGTCACAAGTAACATGCATGCTATTTGTATTTGTATATTTGTAAAAAGCACTAATGATCACAAAAACTATTGAAATGTTACACATATTTTTGAATGAATGGACATTCTTTAATTTAAACCACCTACTTTCAAGACTTTTTTTCAATGTAAACTTTGTGGAAAAAAAAACTGAAAAAAAATTTAATTTTTAAAGATTATATATATATATACTTTTAATTATTTAATTCAAACCCTGATTTTCCACCAGGTAATAACAAAACATGCAATAAAGCTATATATTTCAAGATGAACATCTATGATGCAAAATGTGATGCAATACCTACCAAACATAGTCAACACCGACTATAACTACAATATAACTCAGTTGTTTTGAGGTCCTTGTTTTTGTGAATGGAGGTTGAGAATCAACTTTGATGGAAAACAATTTTGGATATTTCACACTAGATAACATAAACCCTTGTTCCCAGTTTTTGATTAATTACCATGCAAATAGGTAGAAAAAACTAATATCAATAGTCTGATATATTATCAGCTACATGACTGGTGTATCATTGGCACAGAGCTCGATGATGTTTTTTTTTACTGTTTTTAGAATTTTAATTGCTAACATTTTTTAAATCAAAGTCAAGTATATATATCAATGCATATGAAAATATGAATGCAATGAAGTAGAGGTAACAGCTATCAAGAATGCTTTTACGTATGTACTGCCAGATCCTTAGAACCATGTGTCACGCAGTTGTCACACAATTTTGATGGGATATTCTTATTTCAACTTTAGTACTGTATGCCCCTTAAGGAAAGAAATTTTTTGAAACCCATGTTTGCAATTGAGAGGCCTTAATAGAAAATGTTTGTGCGACATGAAACAATAACAATCACACACAACCTTTAATAATGGGGCACCATACAAGAAATCGGAATCCAATTTTGCTTAACACAAAACCTCCCTAATTACGGTATGGCCTTGGTGCATGTCTAGTCCATGCAACACTTCAATTATATCTCTTCTCTTCTGACCATGATAAGTTAATTCAGACTGGTTTTCAAAGGTGTTAAAAGTCTTATCACTTTCTGCCATGTTTAACTTTCAAATGTGAATGCTCACAAGGTCTACAACATGCCACTGTTCAAAACTTAAAGTTGGGCAGGTAGTTAATGGTAACACTTCATCAGGTGAAATTTAAACATAAAAACGCTTTTATGGTTGTCCTAATATTATATATAGTGATCTATCTAGTAGCTCTAGTTCATGATGAAAAATTGATATATATATATATTACAACAATGAAATATATTACAATATTAGCTATAGCTATACTTCAACTGCAATAGTGTAGAAATTCTAGCTGGCTAGAGAACAAAAAATATCCTAACAAAATTATAACAAAAAATGATAGCTTGCAGAGAAAACACTTGATTGATTGAAATAACCACAATGGGAAAAGAAGAGCTCCATACGTAATGATACTTTAGTGCCAAGAAGTAAAATATGCGGGCAAGTATAATCGTCTACATAAAAACGATATAAGGAAAGGTGGCTTGGGAAATTTTTCATTGCTGAGGAAGCCCCCAAAATAATTTTTTTTATCAACACAATGCAGGTCCTGTACAGATAACCTGCAAAAGTCAAAAAGTGGACTGATCATAGCAAAAGCGATACAGGGTATACATTACTTGCTGTAATTATTAATTAAACGAAGAAGTATTTATATTTCATAAAAATGCGAGAAAAATTATGTTGGACATAATGCAACTTAACTTGTGTTTGTTCTTTTCAAAAGTGTCATTAATAGGGATAAATTATTTTTAAGTTTATCTTGGCCTACAGATTGTTCGGTAAAAAGGTTTGTTTACAGGTTAAATTCTTTTTAAAAATGGCTGCCTAGCGTAAACATAAAAATTGTCATAAAAACTTCAATTTGTTGGCTATTTTTTCCTAAGATGCCTAAGACAGGAAGCTTTGCCTCACGAGAGTTAAAAAAGCACGGCTGGAATGATGGGCAAGGCCTTGGTAAGCTTCAAACTGGAATGAAAGAAGCCATTAAAGTAAAAGTAAAGAATAATACTAGCGGATTAGGACATGATCACGGCACTGAGTTTACTTTTCACTGGTGGGATCACGTATTTAACAAAACAGCTAATTCTATAAAGGTGACTTCAGATGAAGATGGTGTTAAAATTGAAAAAGATAAAGATTGTGAAAAGATTAAGCCTGTTTTAATTTCTAATAAAAAACCATTAAAGAGTTGTTTTGCTGGCAAACCTCTGCTTTACGGTACTTTTGTAAAATCTGGTACATTTAATGCTAGTGACGGTGTACCAAGCAACGAGGAGGAAAGTGAAAGTAGCTCAGATGAGGAAGATATGAGTGCTAAAGATACACTTGAAAAAACATACAAACTAACAGGTCTAACTGGACATAAGGCAGCTAGGCATGGCCACAAGTTAAGTGGGAAATTGAAGCGAATACAAGAGCAAGAAAAAAATGATGATTTAATTTCAAAAGACAGTCCACGTATTGTAGCATTGAGGGAACCTGGATCAGGGAAGATAGGCAATGAAACAAAAAAACACTCCAAAAAAAGAAAAACTACTGATGAGGGTGAAAATGATTTGGAACATTCAGTAAAGAAGTTAAAAAAAAGAAAGAAAAAGGGAAAAATAGAAGAATATAAAGATGGAAAGGATGAAATGATATTAAAGAGAAAAAAGAAGAAAAAGCAAAAAGATAGTGGTATAAAATGATGCGAAATTAATCCTTCACATACATGTAGAAATATTTTGTCATGATTCTAATATAAGAATAAGTGAAAACAAAATATATTTTTTTCAACCATCAAAGTTACAGAAGTTTCGAGTTTATTTATTTTGATAAATCAGAGTTTTCTTGGATCATAGCTAAAATTAATACACAAAAGCGTAATTTTCTACTTTATCTCTTTGTGCTTCAGTAATAAAATATGTGTATTAATTTTTGACAGACAAAGTACACAAAAAAAATTTTTCACCTATCACGAAAAACAAATGCAAAATAATATGTCCACTTTTGGAGGTGTGGGGATGGACAAAAATGCTGATGACACAGAAATGTATTACCAACAAAAACCCACAAAACGAACACGAGCAATGTTGTTGTAACAATGTACAAACAAATGTTTACTAAGCTTAGCAAAAAAATAAAGTTAATCTAAATCGGTCAGAAAATGAGCAGAATCGACCAGGAAACGAATAGGCCAAAAAACCATTAATAAGCACAAATATTCATTATTTCTCAAAAATTCTGTTTTATTTTACAAAATTATTTATTGACTATAAAAGCAAATTAAATTGTCTATAGGATAATATAAATATGAAATTTATTGTTTTTCCAGGTAGCCATAAATCTACATATTTGTTTTGCGTAATATTTCTCAATTAGTTCAGCATTACTATAGCAACAATGCCTTGCCACATTTTTTTAAAAAAGCGCGTCGTTCGTTTTTTATTTAAAAAAATCGTTTTAAAAATTATTTTTTGCTTGCTCTTTTGTACGTCTCTTTTATTGAATTATCAAAACCTACATTAAATGTGGCAAATCAAATTATATGTAGCAGGTTTTGTCAAGATTCTACATCGTGGAGGGGAGTTTCACTCGTTTCTAGTGGTTTGTGCTCCTATAAGAAAAAATTCATACAGTAGAATTGGTATATTTATCAATCTCTATAGTATAACGAACCGCGAAGGGAACTGAAGAAAAGTTCGTTATATCGAGAGTTCGTCATACCGAAAAATAAAAAAAATTGGAATTTTGCTTAATTTTTTAACCCTACAAAAATTTAGGAGCATTTTTGAATTTTCTCCACAAACCTAGCAAATTATCTCTTAGAGATCAGTGGTTCTAATACTTGTTTCATTGCGTAAGCATTTCCTATAAGAAAATATAGCTGATAAAAATGTTGTTCACAAGATGATATCTGAAAGTTTAAACTTTGATTTGTTTTTGTTTTCTACTGCATGTTCTACTTGTTTCTGTGATTCAAACTTTTCGATTTAAATGACATTGCACTGTTTTGTTTGTTAAACATAATTATTGATACCGATGATGGACAAAACTTTGAAAATATTGCCGAGTTTCTGTCACATTTATTGCCTCGTCAGATCGAGGTGTTTTGAGTTCGAAGACAAAAAATTTGATTTGTTAAATCGAGATTTCACTATATCGGGGGTTCATTATAAAGAAAGGATTGATAAGACTTTCTTAAGGCTAAACCCAAGGGGAGTGGACTTTGGTTCGTTATATCGAGATGTTTACTATATATTGGGGGTAACAAACCCCCGATATATGGGAACATCTCGATATAACAAACCAAAATCCATTGGTTAATGTCGAGAGTCCACTATACTTTTTCTTTCATGTGTCGTTATTTAATGCTCCGGTCTTTGGAAAGTTTTGTTTCTGCATTTGCTCATATTTAACAATTTTAAGGTTTTCCACACTATTTTTTAGCTGGTTTTATTTTTAAAGGTTTCGAAGCACACAGACACAAGAAAAATACTAAGGTACAAAATAAGGTGATGTAAAAAAATGTAAAGAAAACACACAATTTCGACAAAATGCCAAATACGGAAATTAATAAATTTGGTAAACCTCCTCCCCAACATCTCACTAGCGAAACATCTCGCTTTAAACTAATTTCCAGGTTTGTCCTGGCTACTGAGGATGAGGATGACCCGATAAAAATCCTTGCAATTTATCTCTGCCTTTTTTCTATTCAAATTAAATTTAGACCTTTTTTTCCAATTTTACCAAATATAAGTTTCGAAAATATCTTCATCGCGCCGCCGACACTATTTTTTAATTTAGTTCTAACTTCTTAATCACGACTTTTTCCAGGACATTTTTACACATGGTTGTAGATCGTCCCTCGTTAAAACTAATTAGCGCATTTCTAATCTACGAGTGTAGAAAAAAATTAAAACCCAAACAATCCCTGGCATTGCTCTACATACACTCCGACTTCCCCCCTGACAAGTATTAAAGAGGCCCCCTGACCTTCGCCAATTCATAAGAAAACCCTTTAAGACATCATTTTAGCCATAATATCAAACAAGCGTTCAGATATTTTTTGTAGGAGAAATAAAAGGAAATGTTGTTTTGAAAACAATGTACTCACTCAAATAAAGAGTACAAAACTGCTGAAAGTTATACGCGTATAATTTACTATTAAATTACATACAGAAATACACAAACGTAACTAAATACCTTTGTAGTCGAAATTATGCCAGCCCTAGGACGACGACGACGACGGCAAATTTGACGCCGGCATTTATTGGCGTTACCTGTTAATTTTTTTTATAGCCAAACTCTCAACAAATCCAACGCCGCCTCCTTCAACGCCCTTAAAATGAGAGTAATGCTAATGCGGGCAAGCATAATAAGGACTAATAAAGCCACCTCAAACGCCCACCTTTGTAAAACTCAAAATATATCACGAGTAAGTAATGGTACGATCCGAATTTTCATGATTTTTTTTAAAAATTGTATTGGAATACTAATTAAGAACAAGAAAAAAAAAGAGGAAAATAGAATAAAAAAACTAAGGATAAATAACAATTCTTTTCATACAAAAATTATTTCTAACAAAAATTTCATTTTAAATTTTCATTTGCAAAAAAAGACGACTAATGCGCTTTTTTCCTTTTCTTTCCTTCTTCTGCGACAACGCAACCTCATAAATATGGCGGGAGAGTTATAAAATACATGTTGTTCACTACTTCGTACGGTTGCCGAAAATCTACAAAACACACGTTGTTTACGTCTGGACTTGTTTTTACATCGCTTCTACTTGTTTCGTTCGTCACTTAATGCAAGAGAAATCTGTAAGCCTCATCCTGTTTACACGACATCTTCGGTTGCCGGTAACTCTCCATCTTACAAAACAGTGCTGGTGAAACATTAATGGCCATCGTACTGCGATTTTCGATTGGCTTTAAAAAAACGAAACGAAATCCTGTTTTTGTCTTTTTCCTGATTTCTTACATGGTCTTTTCGTTTTGAGCGAGGCGTCGTCGTCAGCTCTTTCCCACCAATCGTATTTGACGTCTCTTCGTCTGAACATATTGAATGACTAGAAGAGGACTTTGATATAACAGGGTCGAGCGTTATCCCCGAATTCTCCAGAATCGCGTTCGCAACACTCGCACCAGAACCAGACGACATGGAGGACATACTTGACATGGTGGATGCATTGCGAGACAAATTGTTATGCGTAATGTCAGCTTGGTAGGAAATTATTTCCAGTTTATTTTTCTGCGTGCTAGCCAACAGAATCGAACGACCGTTCAGTCCAGTTCCGAGAAAGCGAGGATCAGGAACATCGACGAATCTTCTTGGAATAGTGCTAAGAGTAAGAAAAAACGGCTTACATGTATATATTGGAGCTCAAAGTTCGGTTCCCATTAAAGTCCGTAGTTGTTGTGCTTCATTTCTTGTGCAACATTTCTTGTAACACTTTGTTGCACATGTGTTTCAATAAATGGTAACGACCACTGTTGTACAACAGTTACTCAACAATTTTCAAGGTAATGGAAACCGACCTTTAATAAACAAACCGCGGTGTTCTGTACTATGATTTCGGCTATACTAAAGCTGCTCTTCACTGAGTGCAACAAGTATTGTCACAAAGAGAGAAAAACACAACATTTTACTGACTAATCAAGAAAACTTCCTGATCATTTTAAATTTCCATTTGTGTCATTTTTGTCCACAAGAATTCGCCGATGATACGAAGCCATGCCAAAATTAATCGAATAGTTATAGTTTGATGCGACTCATTCTAAATTCTCGTGCAATCGATACCTGGCTTGTGTTTTTTAACATTCCCCTAACTTTTCCAGGTTTTTACTTTTGCCTCGTAGTAGGGAGCAGCTTCTATTTCTCTAGCACAACAGGACGTGTTATCCGAAAATGTTTTTACCTGATGTCAGACTTTAAGTCTGATGAAATTTCGCAAATTTCAATCGAAGCGAAATGTGTAATGTATAAATGTGGTTGATGGTACTCTAAAATAATAAATAACGCGTGTAATTTATAGAACTTATAAATACAAAAGCCCTTTGTGTTTGTTAGATGTAAAATCTTTAGCTGTCACGCTAAGAAAAATGGTCATAAACTTACCGAAGGCTAAAGGAAGATGAGACCATTTCAAATCTCCTTTTCTTGAGCGACGACCTTGCCAGTCAACAAACACTCCGAATTCTACAACAGATTATTTCCGATTGCTTTAACAATAGCATTCTATAAAACATTTTAACAGTACAACACTTCAAGTTCAAAAATCGACTCACCGTTATAACAGAGCAGAAATTCTTCTCGTTTAGCTCCTTTGCTAACGTTAAATACGGCTATTGGAAAGCTCTGTACTCGAGAGCTACCAAATACCGCAAATGCTAAAGACGTATCGCTTGCATCAAGAAAATCTAAATACAATAACAACCCGTTTTGCATCTACTGTGAGAAACTGTGAAACAACAAGCAGAATATATATCGTAAATACTCTGATAAACGCCCCGGTGCCTTCATTCATTTTTGAGATTTTTAGGGGGCGTTGAATAGACAATGGGAGTTTATTAAAAAAATTTATCATCATAAACACAAATAAATTGTTTGAATGAGGAAAACGTTTATTGGAGCAATCACGGCGCTCTATTACAAGGTAAACCATGACTTTTTCTAAGGGATTTGCCACATTTTTTAATTATTTTTTTTGACAGACACCTTAAATGCACAAAGAACTGACTGCTCAATTGCCACACAGACATTTAAACATTCTCAGAACACAAAATCAATGTTAATAGTCCTCCGCAAACGGAAAATTTAAGAAAAGATGTTAGCAACGCTCGAGTTTGTGAGACAGGTAAACTCTCCGACGTCTTCCTGACTCATTTTGCTTCTACCATTAAATTGCCAAAAACTAACCTCTCTTTTGAAAGTTCTTCAAGTCAACAGAATAAAACTTATTGGTGCCGTAGATGACGGAGTTCATAGATAATAACAAACATGAACAAGAAGCTGTAGTTTCCACTTCCTAAAACAAAATTAGAAAATAACAACGACTGCAATGTCAACAAAAACAACAACAACAACAACAACAACAAAAACAACAGCACCAGAAAACTCGTTTGTATTACCTTCTTTAATACGAACGACTGCACCGTTTGGTTATACTTCAAAATGTACAATTTATGACCAGTAGCCGCGCATGCGTAGAATTCATTGTCCACCTAAAATAACAAAGACAAGAAAATCATACCAAATGTTGACAAGAAGAATTTTCAGTGTTCGCCTTTTTTTAATGCTTCAAAAATTTACGTAACGATATAAATTCTTGTCAATGGCTGCAATGCGTTAAATGAGTCAGGCACAACTTCACAAACAAAAAACAGAATCTTACCTTTGCCACTGTAAACATGTGGCATGATTTGACCTTGTCGATTTGATGCGAAGAAAGAGCAGATATAGATGAACCGGTGTGCAACTGCTTCAGTCGGTTTTCCAAATCTTTGATATTCATATAACAGAACAGACGTTCCTTACCGGCAATAACCAACACTAACTCAAGTTCCTTTATCAGCGCGAGTTGGTAGACTGGACCGAGCCCAATAACCGGTACCGGCTTACTGGGACTACCTCGCCGTAAGGATACAACATAGAGTCCGTCTTCTGCGCCAAGTATACTTCCCTGAGGAAGAAAAAGCGATTACTGATTAGCAGGCTTGAGAAAAGGTCAGGGTAAAAAGAAGCACACATCAACAGTTTGTACAGAGGAAAAAACAAGCAAACTATCAAATCTACTGTGACAAAACTATGTCTATATGTAGAAATACATACTGATTCTGGCAACATGATTGCACAGTTAACATCGACAGGATTCGAGCCTTCTACACGAATAATAACATCAGTAACCATACCCTGAAAAAGGTTTTAGAATTCTCCGTCACGTTGATACAATAGTGGTATTTTGCCCGTGCTAAGAGACGCACGAAATAATTATGCATAGAAGAGCAAGCGACATATATATTAAGATTCGTAAATCCTTCATGCTAAATTTACACGAAATATCCTTGCACATTTTTCTACGATCCAACAACTTTTTTTTAACTAATACTCTCTGTCAAATAAAGCATGACATACAAACCCACTTTGCCACAATTTTCAGTCAGACGACAATTACAATTTTTTTGGAAAAAAAAGAAAGAAGATAACACGTACATGGTCTTGCTTTTGAGTTCCTTTCTTCACTTCGTCAGAGATATATTCAAGACCAGCGACCCATTTTTGTTTATCAGAGAAAGTTGGCGCTAAAAAGTAGAGCGTCCTTCTCGGCCATCCCAACGTGTACGGTAGGAGCTCAATGGAGAAGATATATGGAACATCGTTGCTAGCTGCCCATATAAGCTCAGATGCTGGGATAGCTGGATGAATGTTTAGCTCTCCATCTGTGATGTTTAGATCGATCTCATCGAACGGATCGAACTCTACACGAAAAGGTTGAACGACTACTAAGGCTATTTATCGTGAAGTGAAACAATAACTTCATTCGGATGAAGCGATCTTATTCATTCGAACTGAGCAGCGTTTTAACAATGTCTTAAACCAATTCCTTAAGTTTTTTTTACCTCCATTTTATCTAATGAAATCTTCGGACTTTTCCAAATTTTCCTTGATTTACAAGACCCCGAAGTGACACTGTTGATGTCAGGTTAAATTAAAAAAGGCATCACTCCAAAGACAGCTACACTGCATATTACCCTTGGTGTCAAGCACAAACTAAAACTCCACCTACCTATAGTGTTTTCATTGTCATAGATCGATAACTTCATATCAAACAACACCACCCATTTGCGCTCCCAGCTTTGTTTTGTGCCACTTCTATTTAAAAAAAACACGTTATAATAGGATAGGTTATAATAAGACGAGAAAGAAAGCAAATATTAAAAAAAAAAGTTGACATTTTCAGGCAATGTTGGTATTTTTTGGAACAAAATTCCTGAAATTTCCTTATTTTTTTCAGTTATTTTGGGCCGATTGCAACAAACCCTAATTATGTAAATTTGACAGACTAAAAATTGATGCTAATTCTTTATAAACAGGTAATTTAATACTCAGTAAAACAAATTAGATAACATTTTTCTTTCTTCTCGGCCGAACTTTGTAGTTAAAGTAATTAAGCTTGCATGGTTTAAAATATAGCTGACAACAAGATCTAAAAATTGCAGAAAGTTAAATAAAACTGACTTACTTTCTGGGAAATTTTAGCCAGCCCTCAATCTTTGGTAACTTTGCACCATCCGTCACGTCGATTGCAATTGAACCATCATCAAGAACCATAGATGAGCGGCTTAGGCCAGCAGCCAAATGCGGAAGAAGTGATTTTGGCACTCCACACAAGTCTTGAAGTGATTGCGCGCATTTTGAATGACAAAGTATGTTGCAAACTAAAAAGTAATGTTCATATTGTCAACATTTTCCATGCATAATGGATAGCTTTTTAGTATGTTTCAGTGTGTACTCTGTAACGTGATTAGGTCCTTGTATTGGCTATACAGACTTACCAGTGCATTTGGAGACAGTTTGCGCAAAAGGGACAGTGTTTAAACAAACTGGACATTTTATTGCACGCATGTTCAATGTTTGCTGTAAGCTAAAAGTAAGGGAAAAACAATATCACGACATAAAAAACTAAACAATAGCAGCATGAGCAGCAGTGTAATAATAGACACAAAAAGAACGAAAACAAACAAACAAACAACAATAATGACATACTGATGAGCCGTCTTCTTGGCCATTTGTTCCAAAGGAACGTTACCATTACCGCGCACTTCGTTCTCAGCCATTTGATAAATATCCGCTACACTTGTTGAAGGCGATGCTTTACCGAAGATGGATCCACTTGATGTTTTGATCAAATCTTGTTTCTGACTTAACCGTGGTGTTGTAGGATTACTGGGTGAACGGAGATTGGCCTTCAGTTGTTGAACTTTGAAAAAAAATATACCATGGTTAGTAAGAATAATGCAAAGTTTGTGATACCGTGTAGTTCGATTCATATTGCTTTCTATTTGAAAATTCGAGTAAAAACGTCAACTTTAAGGCTCGTAGTCTTTTCACGCTTACACAGAATGTAAACATTAGCAAATATCGCAGACTACCAGCCGATCAAATATATTTGCTTATATCTTCTCAAGACTTGACAGCTTCTTATAATACTGTTTTTCATGTACAGACTACCCCGGAGTAAAGCGTATTCGATTGGTTACGTTTTATGAAACATTTTATTGGTTATTTTTAATCACATGTTTAATCAATCTATATAAGACCATACTATCCATTGGCCGAAAAAAAATAAAAAAAATTCGAAAAACATACTTTCAACTCTAAGCGTTGTTACTTCCTCTCTAGCTTTCTGCAATTGCAAGTGTAGTTGGAGATTCGCATTCTTCTCCCTTTCAAGTGATTTCTCAAGATCACGTGTCTTTCTCACGTCAGCGGGCGGAGCAGCCGGATGATCTGCTGATTTGTTTTTACCAACTTTAAACTAAATGTAAAATTTAGTAAATACACAAACAAAATTAGCTACCACCTGGTTCTCATATTGCCTTATTTGTTATCCCGAACAATGAAAGCTGCAGCCTTTACATCAGATTAGCAAGAGAAGGGGATATATTTCTCTCCTAATTTCCCTGTCCTTTCACATGTAAAGATGGCTGTCTACTCAGGAATTTAAATGTTGGCTGAGTATTAATTAAATAGTACCTTGGGCTTTTTGTTCGGTGCGAAGTTGCGATCATCAATCATAACTTTCTTTTGCAAGAAATCAATGAGTTTAGTTTGTTGTGCCAACGTGGATTCGAGTTTAATTTTCTCTTCAGCGTGGGCAAAAGCGTTTCTTTCGAGTTGATTCTGCAAACCTTCTTTCTCCATGACAATATCGTCACTACGCTCTTTCAGTTCTTCGATTTCTACTGTCAGGGCGAAGTTAGAAGAAGTCTGTTGTGCACTTAGGTCCTCTAGTTGGGACATCTGCGAAAAGCAAAAACGAAACATATATTCGCTGGTTCAAAAGCTATACGTACATATCCGCTAATTCGAACACGGACAGGATCGAAAAAAATGTTCCAATAATGCAACAAGAAGTTCGAATTGGCAGCATTCGAATTAGTGTATGTGTACAGTACGAATCATCGTCATGCAAGCACAAAAAATTCAAGCTCTGTAGCAACACAGCAAAAAGCTTGCAGCAACACTAACCTCTGCAGTCAGCTTCTCAGTCTCTTCACTCTGTGTTGCTAGTTTACGTTCCAGATTTTTAATGGTGACAGAGTTCAAGTTATTTTTCTTCTCAGCACTTGATAACTAAACGGACATAAAGAATATTGCATAATATTGCAGACCACAAATCGATTGCGCATGCAAAAACTTCCTTTTGAAAATATCAGTTTTAACTTAATTAAGGACGTTTTTTTTTGAGGGATAATTCAATTTTTTTCTAACATCTATTGTATCATAGAAAAGTTAAACATACAAATCAAGGCCAGTTTAAGAAAAAACAATTACTATATTGTTAGCTATCATTCGAATGAATACCCTATATTTCTCTTCCCACAACATAAAAAAACCCAGACAATAGCAAGTCACAAAGTGCTACAACTGTTTTGCAAGCCACATTGTCAAAACACGTTCCTTTACAACAATACCACTAATTTCCTGGCTATCGCAATGAAATCTTTTTATAACCAGACACAGGAAGCAAGACTTACAGAATTATTTGAATCTTGTAGTTTCTCATCTCGCTTTTTAATTTCTTCTTGCAATTCTTCAATCTTTTCTTCGAGTTCAGATTGTGAGGACGCAACACTATCTTCAATTGCACGTAATTTTTCTTCAGCTTTACTCCTTAAATACAATAAACTAACTTTTATGACAGATTTACATACTCTGCAATATGAATACACAAACCTGCTTGGTTAGAAACATGCTATCCAGGAGACTTAAAAGTCATTCACATAGCTATAAACTTGAAAAACACATATCCACTGATTCAGATACCGCCTAGCTTAAGGTATTTTTATCATTCAGTCATTTGCCTTATTAACTCAAAATTCGAACTATATTTAGGTAGGAAAAATGGTAATCCCTTTGTTTCAGAATTATAAGTTGCTATATCTAGTATACCCTTTAATTAAAATGTAACATCATTTTGAATGTTTATACTTTCTATAGTATGGTACAAGTGAAATATCAACAAGCGTCATGTTAACCATATGTTCGAACTGACCACATTTATGATGCAATAATGAAAAGGGATTTCACATGAAATCTTTTCAAAGACACACAATCAGAAGAAGAAATATAAATAAAAAAAAATAATTTCACATAAAGAAATGTTTACTTTGTTTGTCGATGTTGTTCGATTGTATTTAATGCGTCAGTCAACTGTTGTTCTAATTTCTCTTGTGCTTGATACTGCTGCCGCCTGAAATACGCAATTTTTTGTAAACATTGTAAGATACTCTTGAGAATATAGTAATAAACATACTTCATGACGAATAATAGGTTTTACTACTCTTAACTTTAAACAAAGTTAAGAAAAAACATCAAAAAATTCTTCCGGAGATAAACGGTTCAGATTTGGCTTAAACTACAAAAAACTACAATACAAATCTGCTGAATAATCATTCGTCGGCACAAAAATAATTTACTTGACTGAGTTCCATTGACTTTCCCTATCTTGGTACTCGTCATTCATCACTTCCAATTCTTCAACCTGTCCTTCCAACATGGTGCATGTTTGCTTCAGCATTTGTATAGTCTAGGAAATAAAAAAAAAACAGTTTACTTTTCCCTATGGGTAAAAATGACTGGTTAAAAAAATATGGTTAGACTGTACTGGAAATATTTTCATTGACGGGAACGATTTTCATTGTCTGCTAAATTTTACTACTACTCTATCCATTCATTGGGGAAATATTCCCTGGAGTATACAGCTACGATAAGTTTTTTGTGAATAATTGCAACCCATAGTTCATATAAAATCTTATTCTCATATTTTTGACAATTTTTTTTCTTTCCTTAAAAAAATTAAAAATCCTCGGTCAAAGATTGGCATGAAACATACTAAATCTTGACTGTTTCCTTGACGTTCTTTTTCATTTAACTCTTCTTGAATATGTTCTTTTTCCTTTCTTATTTTAGAAAGTTCTTCTACTGCTTCTTGTAGTTTCTT
Organism: Hydractinia echinata; assembly: GCA_030067915.1. Classification (NCBI taxonomy): domain Eukaryota; kingdom Metazoa; phylum Cnidaria; class Hydrozoa; order Anthoathecata; family Hydractiniidae; genus Hydractinia; species Hydractinia echinata. Next base: position 682,353 of record JASGCC010000033.1, read on the forward strand.
TTCCATAACCTGAAAAAAATAAAAATTGTATAAAAAATAGTTTTAAATTGTTACAAGTAAGACATATTCCAATAAAGTACCCAGTAACTCAATAACAAGCTTTAATAAGAGTCCTAAATTTATTTTCAAAATGACATGAGTACTAACTTTTCATTAACTAATAATTAATGTACTCACACTCCAAAACACACACACCTCTAACTAACGGGATAAAAATTGGCAAAACCAAGGACAAATACTTATAGAAGACATTCTAAATAGCGGATTGACTAATATTGGACAGTTGGGGGGTGGCGAGAGTCGTCAATTAGCGAACAACTCTAGTTAGCATACAAAACGTGATCTAATTGGAGAGTGGATTGTATATATAGTTTTCAGAAAAATATTAACAAAAACTCAACACAACATGTGAATAGTTAGGTTTGAACCCAAAGTACCCTGAATATCTCTTAATAGAATAATTTCAGTACATGTGGAAATAATGCTAAGAAATATAGAGACCAACCTTTTTATCTGCTTTCAGATTTTCGACAGCTACTTTGGACTTCTGTAGTTTATTTTCAACTTCCTGAAAGATTTAACACACTCCATTCAATGAAAATTTAATGAAAACATTGGAAACGCATGGAAAATAACAAGGCGTTGGAACTACGATAAAATTGTAGCATTCATGATTCATGAGAAGATTGTTACCTGTAGTTTTTCAGAATCATCAGATTTTTCTTTGTGAGACTCAAGTTCAGCCTAAAAAGAAAATAAGCATAATCACTTGCAAATATATAAATTAGTCAACAGCTATTGTTAAGAAAACACTTTTTCTAACAACTTTGTGTATATTTCAGTGTGATCATGCCTCCAGTAGAATTAAACTTGTCAAAACTTTTTTCGAACATCAAACAAACCTGCTACAAAGATAAGGAGTAAGTTAAAAATGATATGTCATGCATTCACCCAGCTACCTAATGTACCTGTCTATGTTATTATGAAACATGGTCACATCTTTCAGCATGAACACAAACGACCTACCTTTAGTTTCTCAATTTGAGCAGACAACTGTTCACCATTTTTAATATTTACCGCTACAGCCTTTTGATATCTGTTACTTTCATCAGATGCCTAAACATACATTAAAGGAGAATTAAATTTGTTTGGGGAGAAATAAACCAAAGAAAAGATGAATTTTCAACCTTTCTGTGAAATTTAAAGAAATAATGGCAAAAAATTTTAATCCGTAGAGTAATAAGAGTGTTAACTCAAATTCACGCGCCATTTTCAATTTCACATGAAAAAGAGGATCTGCTCTATTCTAAAAAATAAATATAATCACCAAAACCAAAGTGCCAGTCAACTGCAGCAAATTCAAAAATAATATTTCAAAATATTATTATGGGCGTATTTTCCATTAGAACTAAACAATTTTAAAATGTAACAAGTTGTTCGTCATACTGATAATGCAATCATGGAAATAAAATCATTAAAATAAAATCATTTTAGGGAATTGAGTTCATTTGAAATGGAAAAAAACTTTAGTACAGTATTGCAGAAACAATATATTGGGTAAAAACTATTAACAACTAATAAATACCTTTGTTAAATCCGTATTTAATTTTTGGATAGTTGATTCATAACTTTCGGTGGTCTAAAGACAGCATAAGCAATTTTAACAGTTGAGAATAGAGTATGAGAAATTTATGTACCCAACAATACAGTTGTAGTAAAGCAGTATTATCTTTTAAACAAAACAAATAGAGATTATGCAACTATGTAAACAAAGTTTAGAACAAAACTATTATTTGAAATTCTAAGAAACTATTTTATCCTGGAAAGGGCAGGTGCTACAGAGAATTAAAAAAAAAAGGTTACTGGTGCTGATATTACACTTAGTTCTTTTGAAGTTACAATGTTTCCAGCTTGTTTTTTTTTATATAGATACAGATACAAGCGGTTGCAATTAAACCTTGCAAAGAGTGCTCTAAACTTTTTGTTTCCTTTTGTTTCATTCAAATTTCAAGTAAATATATTTTTAAAAATCATTTTTACCTCTTCAAGTTGTGCACGTGCTTCATCAAGACGTTGCTTCGATCTTGCATTTGTTTCATGACTGTCTTTCAATTCAGTTTTCAATCTGTTTATTTCATTGTCTGATTTCAACTTCTCGGATGCGATAGTGCTCATCTTACGTGTTAACTGTAGCCTAATAAGATGCACAAATTAAAATTAAATGAAGAAAAAAACATAGCAGGGTTCACATTAGCAGGTCGCAATTTGCGAACAAAAACACAGTTTTTGTGAATCATTCAGGTAATCTCAAAATTGTGAATCTAATATTTACATCAATCTCTTCTTTCCCTTATCTTTAATTGCATTAGTGATGCGGCAGTGCCCATTCTTTTTTTAATGTTCTCTTTGTTACAGTGGAAAAAAATTTTGAGCAGACTTTACATTTCGAATTTGAATTCTGCATAGACATTATAGACAAAGAAGAAACTTAAAGTAAAATATTTCTTCTTTTCTCTTTCACACAAGCTTCATCCTATAATTTCGATTAGTTTGTTTCACTGAAACAATTGGAAAATAAATTTCTTTATCTGTATTGGAATAGGCGTCGACTTGATACCCCTGAACACTAATACTACAATACAATAGATAATGATAAAAAGCTGGCTGCCAACGTAACATTAACAACTAAACTACTTTAAGCTTACTTACAGTTTTAACGTACCAAAGAATGAAAATATTTTTTTAGATGAAAGAAACAAATATCGAACCTTTCTTCTTGAACTTTCTCATCTAGCTCTTTCGCATTCATTTCTTTTGAATTCATTAAATCGTTGAGCTGTTGCTCTAAACTTTGACAAGTGTTCTGCAAAGTCGTGATCATCTGTAATGAAATTTACGTAGCAGTTTGCTGGTCATGCAATACAGTATTCTCACAATAACAGAAACTTGAAACTTACACTGTCTCTTGTATTTAAATTATTATTTTTATCTTCATATTCTTCTTTTAGGGTTGTGTATTCAGTTTCGATTTTTTTATGTTCTTTTCGTGAAGTAGCAAGTTCTTTTTGGAGTTTCTAAGAAAAAAAAATACTGGTCTACAAAAAAAAATCAGAGCAAAAGAGTCATTTTACAAAGAAAATGTTAAAATTGAGAATCTTATTTTTGTCATCAATCTTTTGTATCACCTATTTCTATAATGGTTGTTGCAACAAAATAACCATTAACAAGGCAAGTGGCCTCAGTGCTCCCAGACCACAGCCGCGGGAGCTTTTTTCCCTACAGTGAAGGAATTTTTGTGAACTGACTTTATATTTCTACTTCGAACCACAACATACATATTTGTAAATTAAACGCTTTGATTAAGTTTTTAAAGCCAGTAGAGTACTCAACAAAAAAAAATCTATCCTTTGACATGCACTTGAAAAATTCAAATCTCAGAATTACCTGCTGATATAAAGCTTAACTACCTACCTTGTAGTATACGTACACATGCACTCCTAACTTACCTGTCTGGTACTTTTAGTCTTATTTTCAAATTTTTAGAATTAAATGATGTAAAATGCTCATGAAATGAATATAAAATTCACCTCAATTTTTCTTTCTACTTGTGCTTTTAAATCTTCCCCAAATTCTACCAAATTATCATATCTGTTTTCTGACTCTTGTAGATCCTCTTTTAATGTCTAATGAAAAATAACATTAATGTTTTTCAACTGACATATTTTAAAGTAAAGAAGTATGCTTGAAAACTGAATTTAAAATTAGATAAAACACTTATTCGTTGCTATTGAACAAAACAAAACAAAACAAACATAAAAACCAACATTGGTTTCTGCTTCTAATTCAGTCACTCTTTGTGTTTTGACAGACAAATTGCTCTGTAAGGATTCAATAGTCTTGCCCGATTCAGTATCCTTTTTTTGGTTCTAAATATAACAGTACTCAACATAAACATATGAAAATTATGAAGAAACAAAATATTTAATATAGTTTACCTCTGCCTCAACATTTTTATACTGGCTCTCAAATCCCTAAATGTGAGAAATAACAAATTGGTTGAAGAGCGTTGTAAACAGCTTGTCACAATAAAAAATATAGCATCAAAATTATGAAAAAAGCATTAAAAAAATTAGTAATGCTGAAAGTCACCATTTTTCACCACATTTACCTCTTGTTACGTAGGATGTTTTATCCTAAGAGCGTCAATCAATGGTTTTACTATTTTGATTTATGTTTCATGTACACTGAAATTATGATCATACCATTTATGTCAAAATTTATTAATCATTAATATTGTGACAAAATAATATTATTTCAAAAAAAATAATAGTCAAAGAATTGCATGCCATAAGAATATGGAGAAATAACTCAAAACTCTTCCATTTTTAAAACCAAAGGAAAAAACATTAACTGTTATCATGCACCTCAGGTGGGAGCGGCTGACAGAATATTTTTGGATATTCGTGCAGTCGTTAGCCGAGAGTCGAATATCTCAGCAGATACTCGATATCGAATATCTGCTCGAGATATTCGATAGTCTCTCCGGCACTTATTTTTCTTTTATATATATAGTTTATTTAAAAAATTACATGCGAGTCAATCAGATGGAGAGTTAAAACTAATTAAAAATAAAAAAGTTATCAAACAAAGAATGTATTATATCGCACTCCATCTTTTATTGTTCTCGATAGTAGACACAAAGGATAAGCAATCAGATGGAGAGCTGAAAATAACTGAAGCACGAACGTTTTAAAACAACAAGAGACAAGAACAACGAAAAAGACAAAAACAAAACAAAATAGAATAAAATATGAAGAGGTTCGCCCCTTTAGATAATGATTCCTTTCCAATGGTGCATGATAAAACAGATATTCAGCGCGGTAAAATCGGATATCGTAATTATTAAATCTCGTTTTGTGATATTCGACTCCGCTGCACGTCGTCGAATATCACAAGCTCGACTGAATAATTACGGATATCCGATTTTACCTTGCTGAATATCTGCTTAATATCATGCATGACATCATAAATTTGGTTCTTTATTAAAAACAGTGGGTTGGTATACAATACCTTCAATTCCACCATTTCTTTTTCCACATCTTCTTTTTCTCGCTCAACTTTACTTAACTTTTCAGCCAGCTCTTGCGCAGATTGAACAGCCTATAAAAAAGTGAGAATATCATCTTGCATTCAAAAAAGAATCTGTAGTGATGACACTTTATATTATTTAATACCACATAACATTTATTGGACACTCTGCTCAACTAGGAGCCAATCGCTGCAAATACACATGTAATTAAGAAACTTCAGTACTGGATTAAAAAATTGAGAAAAGTAATTTTCCATGAAATCTATTTTCATTAACTCTTTATACATTAGGCTTGTGTGACTGAATAACGTATGTAAGTCAATGTCAATTTCAAGTTTAAGAAACTAAATAACATTGCTAAAAAATTAAGTAACTGCCAGTACTAGAGCCTTTATTCGCCAATGAATAATGCATCCCTTGCAATAAGCACACTCCATTACAATGAAGCACGGTAACGCAGAACTTTTTTGGGGGAGCAATATAGAGGGACTTTTTTACATAATTTTGTTAACATTAATTTGTCTGATATACTTTTAATCTTTATTTTTAAGTTCCATGATCTTAAAATAAAGATACATACATAGCAAAATAGCACCAAAAAATGGTATTTAATAATAAAACATACTTTCACCAATTTCTCTTGAAATTGCTTGATTCTATTTTCATTGTCTGTTGTAACCTTCTGCAGTTTTTGCTGAAGCTCAGAAACGTTAGCTTTTGTATCTTCATTCACCTATGCACAAAATAAAATAATAAAACTTAAATGATTTTTTTCTTTCTTTCAAGGAGATCATAATTTCATTATCAGGATGCAAAAACTGGACAAACTAGTTCAATATCAGATAGTCGAGAAACTGTTTAACTTTTGTTTGACCAGGCATGGTGTTAAACAGCATGAAATATTTTATAAACTATGCAATATTTTTTCCAACAACTGTAATGCAAAGAAATACCTTGGCTAATTTAGCTTGTAAATCACTGATACGAGTCTTTGAGTCTTCTGTTTGCTAAAAAAAACAAGCAAATAATAAATCTTCAATAGTTTAATACAATACAAACAGCTACACCTCCTATGGTTTCAAGTCATACTTTTTAGTCCTAATTTAAACCGATAATGAGTTTCTTTCTGCATTTACAAAACATGTTAATATAAAGCCCACAAACACTTCAGACTAGCACACACTACAGAACGTAACCTTAAACAAGAATCGATCTTCACTTCGTTTGAGGTCACAGACAATTATGAACTTGACAACTCACTTTTTGATAATTGCTAACTTCTATTTCTAATTGTTGAGCTTTTGTAGTGATATTTGATTTTTCCTTTTCTAGTTGATTAATAAACTTTTGATGCTCTTCGAGTGAGGACCTAAAAATTATCAGTCAAAAAAAACTTTGCTTAAATGTTTACTTCCTCATTTCTTCTTATGATTCTTTGCAGGTTATAAGAAAATAAAGCTTAATCGTAAGAAAATCACAAGGTTTAGGCATCACAATTTAATTATTTGTTAAAGTCAGTTCTTGTGTTAATGACAATTCAGTGCTCAAAACAGAGATTACTTTGTCCTTTACAAACTTTCTGTATATTAAAACTTTATAAACAGATTGACAAAAACTAGGCATAAAAGTAAAGGTTTAACACAATTTAGAAAATCTCAGCTTTGTTTCTTGAAAAATTTAATAAGAAAATAAAAGGCTCTGACAAAAAAAGTGGTTTAAAAAATAATTGTATACAAGAGTTCTGACAACAAAAGAAAAGCATTGTACATACTTTATTTGCTCATTGCGCTGTTCTTCAGCCTTTTTACTTCCACTGAGAAGTTCTTTTTTCAAGGACGTGATTTCTTTTTCTGACTTTTCTCTTTTTCCTTTCTCCTCTTCTAGATCTCTTTTCAGATCCTACATTTACAGAGTAATTAAAGGATATACAAGGTTTAAATCTAACTAGTATACAAACAAGCCTGAGTTGGTGAATTTTTTTGTCCAGTCTTAAATAAAGTGTAACCAATTTTTGTTGGTAGGTATTATTTCTGGAATGTCTTTTGTGACAAACTGTGGCAATATTTAGGCTTTACACAATTACATTTTGAAAATTTTATAACCATAATATCGAAATTGCGATGTAGGATAAAATTTTTTATATTCTTTTTTAATTATTGACTTACAGGTTTTGTAAAACCTACAAACAATTTTAGACACTATCCAGACTTGTGACATCCAACCCAGAAAATATCACTTTCATCTGTTTTCATTTTTATCCACATTACTTAGAGGTAATTCTGAACTTAATTCATTTGGTGCCACATGGTATGAATAGGGTACAAATGGATGACAAACATACCCAAAAAAAAAAACTAAAACAACAATGACAAAAAAGTAGAGGAATATGCACATATATTACAACTACCTTTCGCTCTGTTTCATACAATGCTTTTTCATTTTCCAGTTCATCACGCTCACTCTGTAACTTTAAAATTGATTTAGATTTATCATCCAAAGAAGACTTTAGTTCCTTGTTTTTCTTGTGTTCTTTTTCCAAACTAGTTTTCAGAATTTGCAGCTCAGGATTTGGCGTACTTTTGATTGAGTCACGAGACTTCACTGACGATGTCTTTGGAAGTGTACCACATGGTGTTCCTGGATCGTTGACTCTAAAAAACAGATCAGCAGCTGTAAGTAACATGTTCGTAAAGGTAATACATTTTGTTACTAAATTAATACAGCATAGCTTACGTTTCATTCAATGATGCTAATGTCAATTGCTTAGTAAATGTAAAACCAATGAATGGTAAATCTTTGCCTAAAAACCCTTTTTTCTGTTCCATAAAATCATTTATTCTTGGACCGCTATTTTCTGTTTCAAAATCATCAAAGTTTGACGTATCGTCTTCTCTAGCAATTGTAGGCACATATGGTGGGACAGCTAAAAGGTAACATATTTAGCAGTCAATATAAAGACACTGTAAATATGACGTAGAAACATTAAAAAAGATCATTAAAACATATATCCTAAGGAAGTGTCACTACGTTTAGCAAGGGAAGCAGTGATAATAAAATTACAATAAAAATTAAGGTAAAAGAATAAACACAGGTGGCTCCAACCACACACCTATTTTTTATATGAAAAAATAGGTGAAGGCCATATTAGTAAGGGTTCTTAAAATTTTAGCAGGATCTAAATGCAGCAATGGTAAAAAAAGGAAAATAAACAAATATTTAACAAAACATTTTTAACCATTTGAAAATTCAAAATCTGAATCTCAGACTGTATGAAACCATCATCCTAGAAGCATTATTCATCTCTCTGCACTAGCTCTTAAAAATGGAATTTTTACCATAAAAATAACAATGCACACTTTCGTAACCACATGGTTTTTATTAACAAAAATAAAACTAACCATCTTGTAATGTTGTCCAGTCAAGACCAGTAAAGAAATTATGTTTTGCAAGATCAGCATAGCCAATGCGATTTTTTTGGTCAGTTAGTAACGACCTGATTAAACCTTTTGCATTATCGGTAAGTGGTTGATCATCAGGGAATTGCAAAGAATTCTAAATATAAGCCAGTAAAAATTTGTTTGTTGGGCTCAGCATAATTAATCAGAAATGATTGTATACAAGGGCATTTCATTTAAGGGGGTTACATTTACCATGTAAAACTTGAGGATTTTGCTTTATTCTTCTCTTACCTTAAAGTTCATAATCTGACTATATACTACAACCACAGAATCAGCTTGAAATGGTGTATTTCCCACCATCATTTCATACGCTACAACCCCAAGTGACCACCAATCACATTCTATTCCATATTTCCCACCTCCACCAGAACCATCCATACTCATTAATACTTCAGGTGCTATATATTCTGGAGTTCCTACTGGCATTTTGCTGACAACCTAAAACATATGACAAGTGTTGACAGAACAGCACCAAATTTTATTTTATTGAAAATCACAGCAGGCTGATCATCATACAACATTCGCATGTCATTGTTATAACAATTTAACAAAGGTGGCACTCAAATGAAAGTGAAATGCAGTCAAGTTTCCTAATGTGAAATTTCAGGCTGCTACCATCTCTTACATTAATCAATATGATAACAACCCTTGCACAGTAGCACTCACAAACCTGAATTTTACTTCAGTCTGTTTATGAGGCTTTTCAAACCCAGTGATATCTCACGTTTTTCAGAAAAACCCACCAGATTGGAATTCATGCTTCACTCTGAGGTATAAGACTTGACCCTATTATATACCTAACAGGGGGCAAAGTGCCAGCACCCTTTTTGACTAGGCATAAGTTTTGTTGGCCATGCGACTTAGTGATGAAAACTTTACCTAACTTTTATTGGTGCTTGTTATGAAAAAAAGTTTTATTATTTTTGAATAATTTAATACTTTGCATTCTTTAGATGAGAGTAGATTTTTTTGAATTTTAAAAAGAACTAACATTAGTGTATTAGTCTTTTTTTATCCCAATGGCGTCATTAAAACTCATTTTTTATATTGAATCAATTTTTTTACAAGTCTATCAAGGATCAAGGTTGTAGTATCAGTAACATTATCAGTAACAACATTAAGAAATTAATGTCATTTCCGATCATCTCTGTGACGGCATCAGATTATTACCTGGAATGGATGGTTTTGTATTAAAAATTTTACAACTACTTACACAACTCTCATCACTTAAGTACAGTTTGGGATTTATAGTTCTTGGGCACTTTACGTACTTTAGAGATAAAAACTTCTCAATCAAGAGCTAAGTGGTTTCACTTCACTTTGGGCAAAGTAAAACTCTCATGTAAATGCCATAGGTTTTGACTTAAATCTACATAAAAAATAATGCAGATTGAATGTGACAAAGATAGTAACGAAAATCACAAGGTATCTTTTCATGTAATTTTTTTTTTAAATTTTAACTAGTTGGGTTGTTTTCTTTATAGCATAAGGGGTGTGGAACTGAAAGTTGTAAGGATTTTAGCACTTTCTTCGGCTTGCAGGGACCAGAAAAGGTCTGATAAAAAAGCTTTATCTTCATGTCATAAGTCTCAGGCTTGAAAATTATATCAAAGTCTTGTTCAGCATAAAAAAAAACATAAAAATAAAATTCTTCTAAATTTAAAGCAATGAATTGTTTTATACATGTGGGAATGTTGGACAGGATATTCCAACTAGGACTTCTAAGCTTGAGGACGTGTTAGTTACAGCTGGGTTTTAATTGATTTGATTAGATTAAAAGGATGCATCTTCCGCCTTGAGTTCCTCCAGTTGTAATTAAGCTCCCATTGTGATTTAACACGCACACCACGTTTTTAATAATCACCACTTAAAAACACCATGATTATATTTTTACGTTTGACCTAACGTTAAAAAACTTACCATCTTCGCAGAGGACAGTTTAGCCGAACTACCAAAATCAGCTAACTTTATATGCCCAACGCGATCTATTAAAACATTCTCCGGTTTTATATCTCTATGTACATAGCCAAGAGCATGCACTGTATGAATTGCCATAATCATTTCAGCTAAATAAAACTTTGCAATGTCTTCTTCAAATATATCATCATACTTCGCTAATAACGATAGAAGATCTCCACCAGGGTGGAAATCCATTACTAAGTAAAGTGATTCAAAGTCTTGAAAAGCATATTGTAAAGACGTGATCCACGGATTGTTTGCAAATGCCATTATATCACGTTCTTCTTCAAAAAAAGCTACGTTATCCTGGGACAGAGTTTCAGATTTTTTAAGTACTTTCATTGCATAAACATTCCCAGTAACTTTCTCTCTAACAACATGTACCTAAAACCAGAAAAAAAGATTATAAAGCTAAATAAATAAGGGGAAGGCTGTACTCAAAATAAAACTTGTTTGCTACCATTGTGATAAGAATTTCATCAACGGACATAAAAAAGTTGAGCACTAACACAGTGCTCAACTTTCTTTTTTTATATTGGCACTCAGCAATGACTGACATGAATACTGACTTGTTAAAAAGCAGGCAAGAAAATCCATTTTAATCATTTTGAATCAGGAAAAATACTGGTGCCATATAAAAAACAGCTATATGAACATGATGATGTAATCACTACTGACTTCCCATAAACACATGTGGGACTCCCTAATGCTGAGTTCTTATTTTAGCCTCCTGAAAATCGCATCTTCAGTATTAACACAATATAATAGCACTGAATAATAAATGATTTGTCAAAAGATGAAAACAAACACTGTACATCTTACCTCACCAAAATGGCCCCGACCAATAGTTTTTCTAATTTCAAAGTCTGACTTTTTTAGACGAAGCTTTGCAATTTCAGATATCAGCGGCTTAACTAAAAACAATATAAAATGGCAGGCTATAATAATTGTGAAAATTGTTTGATGCCAAAATGTGTAATAAGACCACAACTCACATCAACCAAATTTTATATTGTTTAATTTTTAATGGAAACCAACTTAGAGCAATCTGTCTAGGCCTGTGATATCATCATTTTTAACCTATACCTAATTGCACTCTTTATAACTAATTTTACTTTGAGGCTAACTTTGAGGTTCTTAAATTTTCCTAGAGGCTAGCAGTTCTTAATAAGACTTTCTCCAGTTTTAATCCATTAAATTCCCTTTTTTGTTAAAAAAAAGGTTGAAAAATATAACTTGTGTTTGTAAAAACAAATAATAAATTCATGAATAAAATTATGTTTTCTGTATATACGAGGAGCTCAGCCTTGGTGTACATTTCTAATGTAGCTTGGTGACAGTTTTTTTTCAGGTTTAATGTGAAGCAAAGTTTAGGTGTTTGGTTTAGACAGCAAAGTTTTGTTGCCTTACCTTTTCTTACTGTAAGATAGCTCTTTAATTAAAGCAGACAAAACCACGAAGAGGCAAACAATCAAAGAACAAATATAAAAAATGGCAGCATAGTGGTGGTGGATAAGACATGGTTTATAAACGAAACAATATATCAAATAAGAATGTAAAATGCCATTTATTTTATTGTAAGCTATACCCGTAGCAGTGGTAAAAGCACTTGCTAGACATGCCACACTGTGGACTGCACCACAGACTTTCTGATTACGAAATCCACTAGGCCACACACCACTTGGTTCGTGTTTACAAAATATATGTTTGTCATTGTGTTTTTGTGATAGATTTCCGCCTGGCATGCTCAAAAAACAACATTCTATATAATGCTGTCTGTATTCATTACATGAAAATAATAGTCTGTAACTTTTTTGGCTGGAGGCATTAAATTGACTTAAAATTACTAGTGTGGTGGGGAAGTAAGTTTTAGAAACAGTATGACTGCTACAAAACTTCTTGTTTAACTTCAACTTCAATTTACTTTTTGAAGGTTTTCACGTTTTACTTGGAACAAGTGTTAAAACTACAAAGTTTTCTTGTTGGCTCTAAATATGGCATATAACATTTAGATTTCTTATTATGCAAATTAATCAATGGAAAATGTTTCTACAAATATTATCTGAACATTCTTTTCACAAAAATTAATTTGAGTTTTAATTACACAAAATACTTTCTTATTCTTTCCAGCAAATTGCATTACTCTTTTTTTTCTGTCTGAGATTTTTAAAATAATTAAATTGTAGATAACTTTAGCATTGTGGGAATAAATCTTATATAATTTTTTGTTTCTTGTAAATTAGGAGGATGTATTGATCACTAAGACACACAGGAATGCTTGTTATAAAGGGCACAACACCATCATGAACCCCTAAAAAGTTTGTATTTAGAAAACTAACTGTAAATTGGAAATTTTGATTCTCCAAAACTGATTGAATTAATAAATAGTAATGAATGAAACTTACTCTGTAAACAGACGAGTATAACTAGAATCAAAGTTTAATATGAAAGCTAAACAAGGATGCTATCAACTGGTTTCTGTTGTAACATTTTTAGTCTATTTAACTGCTAGCACATCACCAAATTAGGTTAATGTTCCAGATAAATTAAAGAGTTAGAGAAGGAAAATTAATTAAAAAAATAAATTAAATCACAGAAATGTGCTGATTAGAAACAATACCAAATCAGTACCATAAATTGTGTTGTGTATAAATGGTAATAGAAACTTTATTTATTAACGATAACTTGCTACAACCATATGTAAAGATTGTTTATTTTACGAAACTATTTTAAAATACACCAATGAGGTAATATACAAAATTATCATGCACCTCAGGCGGGAGCGTCTGACAGAATATTTTTGGATATTCGTGCAGTCGTTAGCCAAGAGTCGAATATCTCAGCAGATATCCGATATCGAATATCTGCTCAAGATATTCGTCAGTTTCTCCAGCACTATATTTCGTTTATATATATAGTTTCTTTATAAAATTACATGCAAGTCAATCAGATGGAGAGTTAAAATTATTTAAATAAAAATGTTATCAAACAAAGGATGTATTATATCGCACTCATTTTTTTATTGTTCTCCATTATAGTACACAAAGGATAAGCAATCAGATGGAGAGATGAAAATAACTGAAGCGCGAATGTTTTAGAACAACAAGAAAATTGTTGAAGGTGTTATTCTGTTATAGTTTAAAAAATTGCTGATTGTGTTAAACAAAATGAATTGTTTTTGTCTTCTTATTCCCTTCCAATGGTGCATGATAAAACAGATATTAAGCACGGTAAAATCGGATATCACAATTATTCAGTCTCGCTTTGTTAATATTCAACTCTGCTGCGCGTCGTCGAATATCACAAGCTCGACTAAATAATTACGGATATCCGATTTTACCTTGCTGAATATCTGCTTAATATATAATATGTCCACAATGGACATATATATATACATTATATTTATTGTGTTTAACATTTAACATTTTACAGAGATATCATCTTTTTTTTAAATAAATATCACCTAAAAGGTGATACAAGCTATATTTTTTAGTTTATACTTTTTACATATTTTACCACCAGACAAATATTGCAGAAATTCTGATAACTAAATATAGCCAGTTTGTGGCATCCATGATAATACTACTGTCTAACTATGCCCAGTAAAGTTTTATTAAACAACAGGAACACAGTAAAAATACTTTGTTTGTTAGTATGTAATGATGATGTCTTTTGACGCACAAAGGCAAAATTTAGCTGCGACTATTGGAAAATGAAAAATTTATTTCAGCTCTAAAATTCTGGCAAGATGGCTATTTTTAGTCAAAGAATTGTTTTGGTTAAAAAAATCATGTACTTTTTATGATTCATGCATAATTTTTTGGGTTATATTTTCTTTAGGTTAATTAGGCAAACTATAATCTCCTTTGAAAGAAACTTCAGAAGTCTTAGCAATATTATTTAATACATTTTTTGACATTACTGTTTTTGTCCATAACTGGTTTAAAATTTCTACTAGGTCTAAATAGCGAACATTACCACATCGTAAACAATACAATGCACACTGTGTTAAAATTTGGTGTCTCAAAAGTGTATGAGAAGTTCAATAGCTTTATGACAAAAACATATGTTAATGTAAATAAACACTATTTTCTTTTACAACATAAAATTAAATATGCAATAATAAGAAAGTGTTATGTAAATTCCTAAAATTTTTAAGATCATGAATAATACAAAAAATTATGTTTAGTTTTTTCTTTTACCAAATTTTGTGCATATTTTTTATGTATAATATACATACAGGATCGGAAAATATCCCAGGCATCAGATTATATTTAATAACAGTAATTATTTAACAAACATAAACATGGAATGGCAGTGTTATTAAAATATTTAAAAACAGTGTAATTTGTTAGAGGATTATCCATTTGCACATTTTTTAATCCCTTACTTTAATGGAGGCATCTTTAATTCACACAGTTTTCACAAAATAAACAAATATTTCACAGTAAGATTTTTACACATAAACTGTGAAAAATATGTGTATGTCAAATTTGTGCATTTATCTAACTCAAGGCACAAAAGATATCCTGCTACAGAAAATTTGATCATGTTAAGCCATCATTTAAAATACCAAGCTCCACTCAACTTTGTCTCCAGAGATTTTCTGCGTTAATGAAGTGCTAAGAGACTTCCCTTCATCATAAGCATAGAAGAGCCAGGGAATAAGTTTTAGCACCTGGCAGAAAATTGTCTCAGTTAATTCTTAAAATATTCAAAGGAATGGTATATACATTGATAAGTAACAGAAATTCAAAAACTTCCACTTCAAACCTGATGAATTTCACTACTGCAGTTAAACTTTAAAATTCCACCTTAAAAAATATTTAGCATTTGATATGATTTCTACGACGCTTTGATCAACAATGCAATGTCTTCCTTCTTTAAGATAAAAATCGTAGCATCGTAACAATCATAGCAATTGTAGCATCCAAGCAATCATAGCAACTATATCATTGTAGCTATGATAGCATTGTAACAATTGCAGCAAAAAATTTCCAAACATAAATATTATACCAAGAGTATAAGATCATTCATGGTTGGTGTGTGTATTAATACTATAGCTTTAATTCTTAAAATATTCAAAGGAATGGTATATACATTGATAAGTAACAGAAATTCAAAAACTTCCACTTCAAACCTGATGAATTTCACTACTGCAGTTAAACTTTAAAATTCCACCTTAAAAAATATTTAGCATTTGATATGATTTCTACGACGCTTTGATCAACAATGCAATGTCTTCCTTCTTTAAGATAAAAATCGTAGCATCGTAACAATCATAGCAATTGTAGCATCCAAGCAATCATAGCAATTATATCATTGTAGCTATGATAGCATTGTAACAATTGCAGCAAAAAATTTCCAAACATAAATATTATACCAAGAGTATAAGATCATTCATGGTTGGTGTGTGTATTAATACTATAGCTAGCTATACACATGGCTTGAAAAAGCCTGTTTGTATACCCTACCCTCTATGGCTTCAATTTCTGACACATTTTATGAGATCTCCCTGATTTTCAGAGTTTCAGAGTTAATTTATGCATAATCTAGCATTATTAAAACTATAATTTGGACTTAAATATTAGATATTTATATAAAAACAAATAGGGGTGTAGCTCAGTTGGTTAAAGCCTTCAACACATGTCCTCACATGTCCTCCTTATATCCTCACATAAGGTTGTTATCTAGTTTGCAAAAACCTCGGAGCATTCTGTGGCTCAAATGAGCGCTTTAAATACTTTTGAACTGCCTTCTTTGTGGTTCCTCTTTTCGGAAACAAAATTGACAGGGTAGCTAGCTAAGCTAGCTAGCTAGCTACAAATCTCCTCGAAATTAATGAGGCTAACCACATGAAATCTTACACAAAAGACATAAACAAGAGTAATAAATATCTAACTGGCTAGCTAACAAAACTATGCAATAATATGTTACAGTAGATGGTAGAGAGTATGCTTACAACTTACACTTTTTCACGTATGTTGCGATGTTCTTATCTTTCATCATAAATTCAGTACTGCATTCATTGTATAAACCCATAAACGCATCTAACAATGTCTCTTTATCCAAAAGTGGTACCTTCTTTCCTGAGGTTTTCCCGGTCAACAGTTGGTTTAACCGAGTTATACGGCTTGAAACACCTTCCAGCGCCATGTTTTCAATGTTTAAAATGTATACTAGCAAGTAGCTAGCTATATATCAATTTTATCGTTAACGTCATTTATACTTCACACTACATATAAATAATATCATGACCTTTTTACATGAACAAAATCTTATAAAATACTTCGTTTGTATATCAAACAACTAAGCTAATGTTGTAGAGGATCCTAGCTATTATAGCTCGACAAAACTGCCATTTTGTAAATCCTCTAAAAAATAAAAATGTCCCGCAAATGCGACATTAGGCATAAATATGTATAGATGTATTTTACTGACTTAGAAAAAATAAACAAGATTTAACCCGAGACCCGCATAACTTGCGTCTGTAAATTAAACATATTTTCAAAAATATCATAAATCCATTCTCTGATTGGTTCTTTCCGGATTTTGCTTATATTCCCAGCGGATATGAAAACTTGTACACATCGTCATCAATTATATGCCGGATATGAGGACAGTTTAACCTGATTCTATTTCCTACCATCAATGTCTTCGAACTGTTTTTCCGCTCAAAATAAAAGATTTGCACAGGCAGCGAGTTTTTCGCGGATTTTTGCATTGCAGCCGATATGTTCACGTTTTAAGCAAAGTCGCTTCTCGTAAAGTAATTAGTCGCTGACATTGTTGTGTTTTGCAATCAAAACTCAGAAACTACGTTTTAATAATAATTACCGAAACACAAAAGAATTTTAATAACGAAAGCAAGGCTAATCTCTTCAGACCACTAAAAGAATTTTTTCTGCCGGAGGAGTCCAGTCATTTTCTTATATCGTTATTTCCGGGCAACTTCCTATTCTTCATTCCGCTGTTACTCTCTGACCTATCTCTTTCCGATACCATCCTGTACGGACAACAACTTGTGAGAAATTTATAACGCGGAGAGAAAAGAACAGTCATAACCAGATGCTTTCTGTTTGTATATAATATATATATATTAAGAATTCAAAATGTACAAAACATAATAAAAATTCAAAAAAAATTAATCTTAAAAATTTACAAAACGTCAGTCTTCGTAATACGCTTTTTGTTGCTGGCACGTTGCTTTGATGAAATCCGCGTGACTTGCGTACAAAAGCAACTTTTTATCTATCGCAATCCATTTTACGCCCTTCGCGTCGTCACCGTGATTTAACGGTAACTTAGCAACACTGTCGCCATTTTCGTCGTGATAATTAACAACAACCGTTTCCATCCATGAATTATCGGTATTCCTAGGATCATCGACGTAACCTTTATAAATCTAAAGTAAAAGAACTCATGTTACCATGGTGACAAACAAACGTCGCGAAGGAGTAGAGAAGCAAAAAGAAAGCATAAATTTTGCAAAGCCATTAGTCATTTTACTGAAAGGTTCTTTTGCATTTCAAATAAGTAAAAATTCGTTTTTAGTTACTCGTTATAACGCACGTAGCGATATGTTTACTTTTTCGTCAATTTCGGTTTTGTCAATTTAAACTGGATTTGTTCCAAGAATTCCAGACACAATAAAAACAACAATAAGAACATTCTGTCCCTGACGTCGATTTGTTTACAATGACGTCTTGTGACGACGTTTTGTCACGTTGATTACAAGCAAGATGACATGTCGCAGCAATTAGTGCGAATTACGTCAGCCGCTATGAGGTCGTAATGTGTTTTAAACATAAACAGAAGAAACTAGCCAAAAAATTATTATATATTAGCAGAATTTAGGAGGAGACGAAGAGTTAGTTACTTAGAGGGTTTGTTTAGAGAAGAGGAAGTTAGTTATCAAGTCTTTCGGAATTTTCAAAAATCTCTTTTTGTTATTACGATATTTAGCTTCAGTAATATCAATGTGACCTTATGACATCATTATTGATGATGTAATAAGTTAGTCAGCATAAAGCAGAGATTTAAAAAAAATATCTTGCAAAGTTATACTAAATTAAACTTTTGGCAGTGTTGTGAACCCTGATATCTTGATAAAAACAAGGTTTAGGAGGTTTCATAATCATCTTATCTTTAATTGGAGGTGGACTAGACTTGTAACACAACTATTTCCCTCTATAACATATAAAAAACACATTTCGTGTTAGGGTTCCTTTAATCCTTTCCTTTTTTGATCATGATTTTTATTTCGATATCTCACAGTAGCTGTATAAAATAATTTATCGCTGCTACAATCAGTTCTATTGGAAACTAAAGATACGCCTCATTTGTTTCTGAAAATACTAATAAAGAACTGACACATTATTACTGACACCCTGACACATACAGTATTTACTCTATTATTCCCACAATGAGATTTTAAGGGGGGGGGGGGTTACTAGAGATGTAAAATTATTTTATGAACATCAAATTAATATACCTTCAACGAAAGAAATTCAGCAAGTTTTTAAAAAGGTCACAGAATTTTGATACGTAAAAAGCCATAAGAAACAAGGAAAGTAAGTTGATTAGCACAAATATAATCCATGCAGTGAAAAACGAATATTTTACAACATTGAAATTTCAACGCATATGCATTTGTTGTGAGATCCTAATTATATTGGAGAACGTAGGCATGACACAAACACGATAAAAATAAACAGCAATCCCCTAAGTGAAATATCAGAAGCAGAATTATTTTTCTACACAAGCTCAAAATGCGGGGTGGGAATATTAGAGTACACACGGTATACTGGCTGATCTTTCTTTTTAGCGTATTTGTAAAAAAGAGAGAACAATTGATAAATCATAAAGTCAATATTTTGGTTCCAAATTTAAGATTATTTGGGAAAAACTTTCATAACTATCATAAATAATTACAATATCTTACCGTAACATCTTTCTGAAATAACTTGTCTATGTTTGTTTTGAGATCTGCTATCACTTTCGGGTTCGTATCTAATGAATTCAACGCTTCTTCACTGAATTCTCTTTTTAAAGTTGCTGAAACGTTCTCACCTGGATCAACCATGCCCTTAACAAATAAAAACACGAAATATTATTACTACAACCATCCATCAGGACTTTTTTTTAGTGATTTTTTTCGTTTCAGGGTGTCCACTGTCCACTTATATAAAAAATAAAAAGCATATGCATTACGAGATTTGTGGAAAGTTTAAAATTTCTTACATTTTATAAAAAGACCACATTTTCCTGACATTTTGTCTATAGTTTCCTGACAATTCCTGATGCTCCAAACATTCCAGACATAGTGGGTTTTTCGTTCGTTTGCAGCATTTTCTTAATGATTGCAAGTTATTGCAAATCTCCAGCTATTCGCAAAATATAATGGGACAAGATGGCAAATTTCGATGTTCGATGCAGTAATTATATAGGATAATTCTAAATTGTTTGACGCAATTTGAACCTGTCAATGTTAAAAGCGGATGAGAACTACGTTATTTTAATAATTAAAAAATTTCGAGGCCTTTGTGGGCTCTGACGCGAATTTTTCTGTACTTGCGCATTTTACGCGGTATACCTGACATGTCTGCAACAAAGGGTCGTTGTCTGAGTGCTTATGTTGGTGGTTGTAGCCTTGAAGTAAAGGCGAATTTCCAATTAGAAAGTAAGCGAAATTGGGATCTACCCCGTTAAGTTAAAAAGATGTCCGTTTCCAACTTATTACCTTAAAGTATATGCAGTATTTTCAACCCTAAAGTAAAAAACACCCTTTTCCAGGCCTGGTAAGCAGACTGTAAAATAGGGATTATTTATACTTGGGGGTTAGTTATACTTACATTTTTTCTCTTCCTTTGATTGGATTAAAGTCGCTCTTTTGACTTTTACCGGTAAAACTTTAATAAGCTATGAATTTTTCACGACCATTTTTACGTTTACGTACCGTTGTGAACAAAGTATTGAAAAGTTATATAATTCACGAACTACACTTGATAAAATAATATTAATAATTTACTAACCCCGGGAATAGCCCATTCGTCAGAATCTCTTCTTTGAATAGCGATAAACTCGAGAATCTTTTTTCCATGTTTCGTAACAACACTACCACCTTCATCACGGAGCCAACTGAAGGAGAGAAAAAACGTTATTAGGAATTACCTTATCCCAACGTTTTAATTTCTATATTTTCTGATCTTGCATGATTTTACAAAAAAATCGAACGGCGCAAAAAATTTTCTTGGGATTTTTTTATTATTATCACATGAAAATAGATGGGTTTATTTTTAGTGACAGCTAACACAGCTAACTTTGTGTGACAATACAATATTTCTCTTGATTATTTGTTTGAAAGTTAAAAATCTCAATACAATGTCTTCAGAATGAATGAGAATCAGAAAATATTGATCACTAAATTAAACCTACGCAACATAGCAACATCAAAACCTAAAACTCACAACACCTCGTGGTACGTATCAACGTATACAAAACAAATTTACCGCGTGACGATGGGATCAGCGGCGTGATTCGGCCCCCATCTACCTAACAATCCTCTTCCAATCATCCCAGTTCTTCCGATCGGATTTCTAAGACGGAAGATGAATAAAAAATAAAGGGTAGTATTAATAATAATAATAAAGTTATTACTAATATGATAGCACCACCAAACATTGTAATCCCACGAACAATGCCACAAATGAGATTACAAATTAAACAAAGTAGATAATCAGGTTACGTAGAAATTAGTTAATCCGATTAGAAGATCTACACAAAGTACCTTAGGTTGCTATAGTTACATTTTGTTGTCATAGCAACGAATTAGGCAAACGTCTGAGCATGCAGCTAATAACACTCAATATAAAACTTACGTGATAGTATCAAACCAATCTTAAAAGGTTTGGAACTTAGACCTAATCTGTCATAACGTTAAAAAGTTTTGATATTCTTATCTTATTTCCAAACCAATTCATTCTTTTTTTTCTGATCAAGCAGCAAAAAAACCTAACCGTTACTTATTAGGTTATGATCTAAAATACAAAGAAAGACATGGTTCATAGTTGTCTTCACGTAAGAGCGGTATAATTTTTTTAACATTTTCTCAACGTTGGTCAGCTGTTTGTGATAACGCTACTTTTACGCCCTAGCATCAACAAACCAATACTAATGCTCGGTCATGAAACCACTACTTTTTCAGAAAGCCAGGTAATTTGCGATTAAATGCCAGTATTACGAAACAAATCATGTCAGGGCCCGCCAACGCCCGAAGAATTTGGCAACAGGGATCATGGTGACAACGCGATATTTGTGAACCTTTGACTGAGCTTGCACGATGTTTTCTTGTGTCCCTAACTGTTCGTGCTTCAATGCTATGTAAGAACCACTGTGGTGGCCTGTTAACTTCACATGTCATCTCGTCAAACAGTAAAGTTGTCATTTTGAAAAGGTAGAAAAGGATAAATTTTAAAGAAACATAATAGAATAACTGATTATGTTAAAATTATATATATTTAAAAACACGTATAATGATTTTATACAAACATACCTAGGGATACCATTGATGATTTTGTAATCCTCTCCATGACTTCGCCTATCTACTTTTCCATCTAGTGAATTGAATTGCAATGCTTCTTTTGTATCGCTAAACCAAACATACATATTATTTTTTACAGATCTATTTTAAGATCTATTGTTACATCCCACCCCTCAAATTTTTTTTTCTAGAATTGTGTTTAAGAATATGTAAAACATAGTGTTGAATAAATAAAAAAACGGTACTTAAAAAAGGGTGTCATCTTGGGTTTTTTTCTAGGGTGTAAGAATTGAGTTAATTTTCGTGGCAATCTAATTTTGTGAAGGCAAAATTCTTAGTTTCAGATGTACTCTGTTTCCAAGATGCCTTAAACAAATAATAGTTGGTTGCGTCTGCAAGATGAAGAAACTCGATCTGTAAAAGACTACAAACCAAAGACATTCACACCAATAACCGTTTATTTGAAAAAAACACATACGTAATATCGGGATCCGCCCAAGCAGGTTTGTTTAGTACTTTACTCGACGTGTATGTGACAGGTGTGTATACCATAAAATTAACATCCCACGAAACAAATTCTTGAGGAACAATAAACTTTTTTAGATTTGTCCCCAGATAATCTGGTCCCAATGCTTTTCTATGAAGTGGTTTTATCCTAGATACAAGTTTGGAGGGTGAGTTCATGCTGTTAGTTTTAACTGCTGCAGCTCGTCGTTGTGACTGTTCTTCTTTATCAGGAACATATTCTTGTGGTGACTTATCTTCACTTACTATGGAAAAAAAAAAAAAAGTGCTTTCGTGTTGCTGATAACTACTTTGACCTAAGAAAAAAACTTCTCATTATCTCAAATAACGGTTTCTTTAAACTAGTTCTGCCCATATAGCAGCAGAAGCAGACCTGTCATATATTTATGCAATAGTAGGATAATTTTAAGAGGACACTTGAATAAAAAATAGATTGGGAAATAATTTCTCTTTGAATAGACGCAAGCCTTCATGTTTAATTTTGTCATACATAATTTCTTTTTCCCCTGTAATAATTCTTTAAAAGCATGGCTTTTATGAATTGCATAATCTGCATTTATACAAGCTTACCTGTTTTTTCTTCCATACTCTTATGAAGCTGGGCATGCTTTCGTTCCAACTTCATGTTTTCCTAGAAGAATTAATGGCTTTAGAATGTAGAAAATTACATGCACCTGAGAAAATATTACTTAGCCAAAGTATTAGAAATAGGATTTGGATGCATTAGTTTTTAATTTTTATTTCAATTAATGCTTAAAAAAATTTGATCATTTTTTAAAACAGGAGCAGGGGAGTTAACAAACGAGGAATCACTCAAAAAGGGATGGGAAAGGTGGTAACACAAATTACCGACTGTTAACATGTGTAATTTACCGAACTATACCTTAGTTGCTTGTGTCAACACCTTTTGTAATTTGGTCAGTTCCATTGTTCGTTGATGCAACAAATGTGTGTTTCGTTGAGAGTCTAATTCGTATCGCTAAAAATACAACACGACATGATACTTTTCCCACAATTTTTGACTGGATGGGGGTGAGAGGCTAAATGTTTTGTCTGGGTGGGAGTGAGTGGGGGTGAAAGGGTAAATATTTTTGCTGGTTGGGATAAGTGGTTGTGGGTGGGTGGGTGGGTAAATATTTCGGCTGGGTAAATATTTTAATTGGGCGTGGGTGTGCACAAGGTTTAGTACTACCCCTAAATAAATAGTTCTCGTGCACAACATGTAAATGGGACACCTGTTCAGGATAATACCTGGACGAAGGATAGAAAGGAGGTTAATGAGAAAACACAGATACCTGGAGAGAAACCTCTAATTCTTGCACTCTATTTTCCAACTTCACGGCTTCTGGTAACTAATAAAATCATTATAAAATTTTAAAAAAGTGAACATTAAACAGAATATTTGTACATCAATGCAAGTAAATACAAAGCAAAGAGACACAGTTGACAGTGCATAAACGCTGATACTACTGTATTTCTTATACTCATCACCGAACTCATTGTTTGGAATCAATAAGATAAAATATCTGTTACAAACAAACAAAACCCCACAGTAATCAACTCTACCAGTAAAAAAAAGGATGAAGTAAATTTTAAGAATCAGAAAAAAAATTGGTATCTATAAAAATAGAAATCGTCTTCTGTATTTAAAATCTGATTTAATTTGACGTTCTAAAACGCAAACTACTTACACTATCCAGTGATGTTTCCTGATCATTGTACGAGTTTTGTTTTAAAGAAGCATTTTCTTTACGTAGTTGCTGCACACGGCTTTGCAAGTGACGTAACAAGCGTGCTGATGTCGGTGAGCTGTCCACTGAATCAGCATTTTCATCAATAGTCTGAAGAGAAATATAGGTGTCATATATTTACAAGTTAAGCAATTCTAGTGTGATTAGTGTACCACATCACATGATACGTTTTAGGATGAAATCAAAAGAAATTTTATAAACTGTGGTTATGCACAGATATCTTTAGAAAGCTGTTGCATCACACAATTCACAAGAATCTTTTTCCTTATTAAAAATAGTGGCTTCAAAATTATTTACTATCAAAAGGCATACAGAATTCGAAATTTCCTGGACTCACCATAACATTCATAAAAAATCGCCCAATTCCTAGTTTTTCAGAGTTCCATAATTTACAGACCTGTTACAGTGTTTATTTTTACAATACCTGCTCATTGTTTTGCAAACTTGCATTTGCATGTTGCAATGATAGAACATAATGACGTATATTTTCCACATTATCTTTCAGTAAGTTCTATAACATTGTTGAATATAATTTATTTAGGTTTACAATACTGAACATTGTTTCAAAAATGTTTGCTCATAGACTGGAAATTGTCTATCGAATAGAATCAAAGGCTCGATTTAAACTGTCATCAAAAATAACAACATAACAACAAGGAAAAGATAAAAATAGTAAAGAACCAAAAAAGACTCTTCAAAAAGAGGTCTTACAAAGCTGCAATGAAACAAAAGAGCAAGCTCTCATAGTTATAAACATTTATGTTTTGTAACTGAAATACTATTGGACAATTTGGTCTACCTGAATTGTTCAAAAAAAAGTGACTAACAAGAGGGTTTAATTCTAAAACAATCTTTTTTGTTTGTTTCTGCGCAATCCTGAAAGTCTACAATTCCAAATTGAAAAAACTTGTTGACTTTCCCAATAAAGCGTCTATTTTTTCTAATGACTTACTAATTTTTTCCTGTTGTCTAGCTGATTTATTTGGAACTTACCTTGCAAAGCCAGCTAAAAATTAATTTATTGCATATTCATTTTTATTCTTTATTCATCAAAGCATACAACAAAAAATAATTTAATTCAATGACTTGAAATCTTGAAGAATTATTGTCGGGAGAGCAATTTAGACATCTGGAGACATTAGATTTCAAAGTTTTCCTCTGATGAACCCTCAAAACAATTCTCAATTAAACCTAACGATGTGAATTTCTAGCTATTATCCCGATAACTAAAATAAAATTTACTTACAACTGTATCTGTCACAATATTTCCACTCTTGCCATCATTTGCAGGGGACCAACTAATAAATTAAACAAATTCTTTTCGCAACATTTGCAATTGTAATTGAAGCTTCTAGTATATACACAACTAGAGTGGACACTAATTATCCTAGATACTCTTAAACTTTTGTCTTATCACTGCTCGCTTCAGCAATTACAGACTAATTCCTTACCAAACTGTTAACTATTGTTTCGCTAGTTACAACTAGATAACTCAAAGAGCAACTCTATAGAGATTTTTCACATTCGTGAAATGTCGGTAATCTTTAATTGACTTAAGCAGAACAAAAATTAGCACAAGAAAACATCAATGTCATTATAGCCCACAAATGAGTGCACTCCTCATTCCCATTGTTAACGACAGCACTCAATACACTCATAATGAAAATGGCAACATTTTCGCATTTATGATTTATGTGATTTCTATTTTGTTAAATAAAACATTTGCTGACACCTTGAAAGACCGAACTTCCTAAACTGTGATAGGTGCCACAGTAAGAAACAAAATCTTATATGTATCTCCACATACGAAAGCCAAGAATTTTAGAATGCACTACCTTAACTAACCTTTTAATAGAACTTCCAGAAATTACAGCCAATTTAGTATTTTCTTCAATAAGATCAAGGGCTATAGTTTTCAAAAATTTCTCAGTCTAAAGAAAAAAAAAACAGTACGTTGTTTAATAATAAAATGTTAAAATAAATTGTAGATAAAAAGCATCTAAAAATTCCAATGCTAAACTTAACAACGGGATGGTAGTTTTCTTAAAGGACATTTGCAGTTAAATATAAAAATACAACATAATGATAAAACACCTGCTGCAATTTTTCTTTTACTGATATGTATGCTTTATCTTCTTCTATGTTCTTCATGCAAGATTCTTGGGAGACAGAAGAGAATTCTAGTCGTAAATTTTGAACTTCTTTTTGGCTGTCCTCTAAATCCTAAAAATGATTCAAAATTAGCTAAATTATAAGGGCTATTTTTGGTAAGTCATGACCTTGACCTGTAGGGCAAAAAAAATATCTTTCAGTTCCAATCCGATAAAAAATTTTATCTAAATGCAAACCTGTTTTAGTTTGAGATTTGTTGATTTCAAAGCTTCTAAATTGATTTTAAAGCGATCACATTCCAGAGAATGCTGTTTTTTTATTTTTACTTTTTGACTTTGTTCTCTTGTGAGACTTTCCTTCAGCTGGTCTAATTCATCTTGAAATCTTTCATGCTCTTGTTGAATATAATCTTTAAGCTAAATGTAAAAAAAAAAAAACTGCATCTCTGGAACTGGAAGCTCTGGAGTTTATCCACATAGAAAGTCAGCTAAAAGGCTTATATTCAACCACAATATGTCTTCAAAAATGTTTTATTTACAACTACATTAAAAAGAGACAATAAAATCTCAGTAAAAATAAAATTATAAATGTGACGATTCCAGGGAATTTGATAACAAGCTATTTAGCGATAATTTTTCATTATCGATCACTTATAGCACCTGATCGCTAAGCAAAAAGTTTTATCAATAATTTAGATTAAAAATATAAAATTATCGATAAATATTGCTAAGGGATTTTCTTTTTTTATTTATCGCTATTTATCGCTTGCTAGGGCTAAATTAGCATAAATTAAAATAATGACAGCGGTACTTGATAAATGCTAGCGAGCTAAGGAAGCCGAGTTTTGATCCCTTGCTGCAAAAAGTTTCATGCGCACGGGGAAAAACACCGTGTCCTGAAAGCTAAATAATTCTTTATTATTATTTTTTTATAATATAATTGCTCCCAACCCTTACTAACATTAGTAGAAATGGAAATAAAAATAAAAATTTCAGAATAAAACTATGTAGCGAATCAGGGACTTTGGGGATATTTGATCTGTGTTATTTTCTTCTTTTTAGATAATTATCTTCTAGATAAGGAAAGCAATCAGAAGATTCAAAATTGACCAAGAAAGTTTAGCTAGTTACCTTGATTTTTAGTCAGGATAAATTTTATTTTTTATAGGATCATAATCTAGAGAATAAAGCAAGAGGATAGCCGTCGAACATGTGGATAGTTATGTGTTTTGTTTACTTCAACAGCGCGTGTTCATGTAGTTCTTGCTCTAGGAAACTGTATCACTTTTTCTTTTCAAAACAAAGTTTGTAACAAAATCAGTAAACCAAGGAATTTAATAGGGCGCGCGTTTCATGTACTCTTTGTTACAAATAAATAAGATGTGTCACTTTCTATCCCAGACAAATTTTGTAACAAGGCTGGGGAAGGGGTCATTGGCTATTTTTCTTTCATAATGCATAGAGTCATCCTTAAAAGGACGTCCAAATTTTGGGGGGGGGGAGCGTCTTTGTATTTTTATTGATTTCGTTGTCCTTTGGGGGGAAATAGAGGATTATACATACAAGTCGTTTTGTTCTCAATTTACATGAGAAGCATTTTAAATGGAAATCTTAGTGTGTTTTTTATCCAGGGAATTTTTCTGCTTAACTTCAAGAAAGACCACATCAAGAAGGACATGGGGAGGGGATGTTACCTATGAAGCCAATGGCAACACAGTTGTTTTTCTAATTTAAGAAATAATTTGGCAACACAAGGTAAAACTAAAATGAATACATAAACATTTCCATTTCATATTATTTTGTAACGTAAAATGCAAAAACTACGGATGTAAATACTTTCCTCATGATATATTATAATTTATAGTTAACAACAGTTTAACATTTAAAAAAAAAAATATATATATATTTAAACAAAGAAATTTTCTAAAATTTAAATTGTGCTACTTACTAATAATGTAAACCATATCAAAATTATTTCTGTACAGTGAAACAACTTTACATCTTAATGCTCACACGCGATTATCAAACATGAGAATAAATAATGAAATTTTTAGACAAACATGAAAACCTTATTTAGGGTTAATTTTGGGTGGTAGCATTAAATCAACTGAAATTGGTAAATAATCTTGTTCTCAGGTTATATTTTATCAATTTTAAGAAAATGTGAAAATTTTTTTGAAACTTCACTATCGCGTGTGACCGAAAATAAGAGGCTAAATTTATTTTTTGGTTAAACTATATTACTATAAATATATACTCAGGAGTGGACCATGGGAACCATCAAGATTTCTGAAGCACACAAAACTCTTCTCCACCATGTAACACCATAATTCTAAATATAAAGGAATATGCAATGCAAATTTTCGCCCAAAAATTGGGTATCAAAATATCAAATTTCTGACGACACCATCTCCCATAAATGAAATGTCTGATACAGGATTTTACTGGCACTCCAAAAAAAATATAACAAAAAGTTACGTAATTCAACAGGTGTGGGAAAAATTAGTTACAGAATGACCACGCACTAGCTTTATTGTGTCAGTGTCTAAAAATGATATTTTTGGTACTGCAATTTTGTGTAATATAAAGAAATCTCCCGGCATGCAAGCAGTGAAAAAATCTAACATGGTTAAAAACAGGACTTTCCAGTAGTGTTTTGTATGTTGTGTGGTTTGTGTAAACAGGGCTTTAAGTGGCACAAACAAAAACACCCCCTAATTTGGCTGTATCAATTTGCATTTAAGCAGATTTTCTTTTTTTATTTGCCGATATAATATAATTTTTCAGACTGAAAGTTTGGCAAATTAAACGATCACAACTAAAACTATTCCAAAGCAACAGCTGAGGCTAGCTAGCTAGCTCTCTTGATCCAGACTTGTTTTAGTTTTAAGAAAGCTATAAATTCACTGGTGTGGACTTTTATACAAAAAGAAGCTTGTTTCTTACTTGTCATAAAGTAGCTAGCTAATTCAATAAGGTTTTGTTCCTGCTTTTTGTTGAAAGTTTGGCAAATTATAAACGATCACAATTAAAATTATTCCAATAACTCAGACTTGTTTTAGTTTTAAAAAAGCTGTAAATTTATTGACGTAGACTTTTATACAAAAAGAAACTTGTTTCTTACTTGTTATAAAGTAGTAAGTTAATTTAATAACGTTTTGTTCCAGTGCAGCCATTGCGTCCAAAAGAAGAATCTAAAATAAAATGGGTCTGGACAGCGCCGCATGTTTACAGCGTACGATATTTTGCAAAACGAAAAAAAATTAAAAGAGACTAAATTATTTTTTTATTCTTTACAGCGATCAAACAAATTATATTTACGATTCTAAAAAGAATATTAATACACTTTATGAAAACATCAAGCAAACCGTTTTTGCTGTTTTGCAAGTTATTTAATCGACAAACATTAAAAGAATGTCTAGCTTGCTTTTCGCATAATAAGCTAAAAAATTTATGCGTCGGCCATATTGCACTATTATCGATAATCTGCTGACAAAGCAAATCAAATTAGCGATAATTATAGCTCAGCATTGTTTATCGCTAATGACCTGATCGCTAATCCATTTTATTTATCGATAATTGTGTTCTTTTTTTCATGAATTATCGCTAAATAGTGATCGATAATTATAGGTTGTTATCAAATTCCCTGGAATCGTCACAAATAGACCTTCTTAAAAAATGATTTGTTTTCTATGTGTTGGTAAAAAAATATGCAACCAGAAGGTATAAATGTAAAGGCTAAAATTTATCATTTTTAGTAAAAACAACTATTTCAATAAAATTTTCATATCTATATAATAATAACACTCGGTGTCTATTTCTGCACAAATGGCTGGTTTATTCCTAACCCCACCCCAATCATGCGAACA
The DNA here is from genome assembly GCA_030067915.1 of Hydractinia echinata. Lineage (NCBI taxonomy): Eukaryota > Metazoa > Cnidaria > Hydrozoa > Anthoathecata > Hydractiniidae > Hydractinia > Hydractinia echinata. The sequence goes on from JASGCC010000033.1 coordinate 712,657, forward strand.
GACAAACCAGAATGCACAAAATATTGCAGAAAATATTTATGACAGGCAAATTCCCATGAATTTTTACGCAGACAATAGTCTATATTATAATACGTCTCTATGTAATATGTCTATAATACGTTATAATAAGTCTGTGAGCCAAAGATAGTACTTCACATATGACTAGTTACAAATAATTAATTATGAAAGTCCAATCTGGATATGGAGTAGAGTTTTATCTCTTTTCACCCAAATACAGACAGGAAACCAATCATATTTTAAGGATGGCTTAACAGTAATTGCAGTAACAATTGTAAAATCACATGAAAATTGATAACTTAACAATTTTTATCAACAATTCTGACACATATTAACAAAACTTTTCTGTTTAAAGGTGAATTATTTAAAACACACTATAATGACAAGTAAACCTGTTGTTCGTGTTGCAGTTGCTTTTTCTCATCAGACATCTTAACTGCTTGATTCTGCTTTTTGATGTGCTCATGCAGAGAAATAATCTCTTCTTCCTTCTCCTGAAAAACAATAACAAAAATTGTCCAGTTTTTGTATCAAATGAGAATAAAATTCTCCAAACAGATAGCTTTAACCTTCGACTTCATATTTGATCCTTGTACAAATCATTTAACATATAACAGTTTTTAACAAAGAATAACATGAGAAAGACATAGGTGCATTAAAAAACTGCATTTCAAAAGATAACACACAAACCCGTAGAAGTCCCATTCTTGTTTGTTTCTCCTTTTTAAACCTTTCATCAAGTTCCTTGATCTGCTTAAACTGCTTGTTAAATGCCTTAAAGAATAACACAGCAAACTCATAGTAAAATATTTCCGACTTTTTGCAAGTGCAGTTTTGCTAGATCTTAATCTAAATTTAATCTAAATTTTGAATGTATTGTATCGAGTAGTTACCTTTTCAACATCGTTTACTTGCTGTTCCAAAACCTTTTCTCTATTCTGCAATTTCTGAACCTACCAAAGATATACCATGTAAGTAAACAGTATGTCAAAATTCTCTTACTTATTTTGGCCTCAAAAGAGTAGTTCAAGATCTATTTGTTTTCTTCTCTGACACTAAATATAATGAACTGAATACGACAGTGGAATATACGAGTCTGATTTGTGCCAAGACTAACTCATGAGTTATAATTATGCACAAGCGTTTAGAGTTACCTGAGAAATTGTAAGAAAAACAAGAAATAATGTTTTTCAAACAGTACAATAATACAGAAAGATTTTAATCACTAAATTTCATGATCAATGTGTGATTAAAGTCAAAAAATGGTGTGAGATTTCTTTTCCAGTGAAAAATGGACAAAAATCATTAATTGTGAATAAAATTGGCTGATATTGACAAATTGCCTACATATTTGGACCTATATTTCCTGGTTATTTGGACCAGAATATTGATTATAGTTGATTAGTTTAAATTCATAGATGAAAATAAAGAACAGCAGATGACAGAAAACTAAAAAATATCAAATTTCCATTGCCATTATTGGAATACTTCATTTATTGAAGAAAGAATTGACCTGAATATTGTAGAGTAGAACTTAAGACATAAAATTACAGAATGTTATGAAACAGTAACAATAATAAATCTTGACTTACTAAAATCTTATAAAGCATAGTGTCCTTGTTTGATTAATTTAACAAATAAATTAAATTTTTTTTCCTAAGATTTTCAGCATTTTTTCTTCTTCTTTAGTGGTGCTTATTTAGAAGACAGGGAATATGGGAAGTGCAAACGCCTTATGCATTATAGAGGTAATGCTAACTTTGATTATACATGTAGATTTTAAATTCTAGACAGTCCAGTACTCTCAACATAATCATAGAAACTCAACAATTTTTGGAAAATAATAAAGATTCGCGTACGTTAACTGTACTGTTCATATATACATCCAGCATTAAAATGCATTTATTTAATTTAACTTTTGTTTTGTTTCAGTCTGTGGTTAAATTAATATTTTTTAACAGAGTTTTACACTTAATTTATGCATTGGAATTAAGTAGTTGTGAGGTCCTGTGCTATATTCTGGTTGTAGCAGTACAGGAAAACTGTGTTACACCCCCTGCTCCTTTAAACCCATGCATACCAGGTCATGGAAAACCAATGAGTGTCAACTTCCAAGTTTTGGTTACATTAGCAGCGAATTCCATGAGTTGCATGCGATAGCACGCGCACACGCCCACACACGCGTTCGTAGTGCTATTTACCCCCAACCTTGTCCCCAGGGATATATTTTCTCTGTAGGTTATCTTTTATTTGTACGAATAAAATGGCAAACCATCGCAGTGAGTACAACGTGGCACGAGTCAGCGTCTCTTCGTTCACTGTTTAAATTTAATTATATGGTATTTACTTATTATAAATTACTTCCTACAACGTACCAAGGTGTTTTGTTAATATCTTTAGCACTTTTACACCACTTACGGGACTGTTGGAGTGAAATAAACCAAAAAAAAATCGAAAAAAAACGCATGCGCAAATTCTCTAAAATAGATTTGCGCGTGCGATCATCTGCAGCACGAGTGTTCTTTACTTCCTGGACTTCCCTGATTAGCATTGTAATAAATTTTCATGTAAACATTGAAAATTTATCACAAATGTAAATGTAAAAAATCATTTAAGTTTTAACTTAACCAAAACCACCTACACCAGCCTACAAAAAACAATTTACACTGTCTAAAACACACAAAAAAAGACTTTGCCACTGCCCAGTTGACTTTTTTGCCACCCAGTAAGCCAGAAACATCATTTTTTTTATTTAGTGTAAGATAATTTCTAGTCAAAAATTAAAATTAAAGAGCCACGCCAACCTTTAAAATAATAATAATAAATAATAAAAAAGATACACTATATTGCTCTTACCTGATTCTGCAAACTTTGTCGTTCTTTACTGTCTTTTGAAGTTAACTTATGTATCTGTTTGGTTTTTTCATGCAGATTATCCTGCAACTCTACACATCTACTGTTTTTTTCTGATAACGATTTTTTTAACTGTGAGACATGATCAGTCAAACCGAATTTTTGCTCTTCTAGGATTGCAATACATTCTTGTAGCGATGTAAGCTCTTCATTATGTTGCTATGAAAAAATTGTATTTTTATTTTATTCACATCATAAGCACTGCTATAAATCTCACAATGAAAAAAGATAAAGGGAGATACTGTGCAGAGAACAGTATTGGTGCAAGAAGAGTATTGGTTAAGATAGAATATCTGAAAGTTTATCAAGTTAAAAAAGTTAGAAGTCTGTAATATTATGTAGTATTATTGACCTTTTTTTTAATTAAAATTTTTTAGCATAAACAATCTGATATTAAAAACCTGCAGAAAAGTGTATACTGATGCAGACAAAACTTTTTAATTTCTTGATTGTGCTAACTCTCACAAAAGTGATAAGATATGTAGAAAAAAAAATGTGGTAAAAAAAATGTTTAATTTGCGATGAAAAACACCTGAGCAAGCAAAGACACTGTAAATTAGGTAAGTTAGGTACATGCTACAACCAATCACTAAAATATTGAGACAATGGCAGTTTTACGGCCATTTTAAACAGCTAGCAAAAAGTATCAACTTGCAAACTTAGCCTAGCAAAAAGTGCTACTCTTACAGACGCATAGGTTAGGTCAGCAATGCACGTCGGTTTGCAATCAAAGTTTGTGAGTAAACATATAGGACCTCTACAAGCTTACCCAGAAAATTTTATTGGAAACCAAATCTCAGAATTTACTCAAAATTTAAAAGGCATGGGACAAGCAAACAAGTGTCATTTTGACTAAAAATTTATCTATGCATTGATAAAGTGTGAATGCACATCCCTTATCAGGTCTAAAATTACTGATGACAGAAATGTCAAAATTTGCTATTACTTAAATATGCTGATGTTGTCAACAATTAGCACATTTTAGGTTTGAAGGGTTTGAATCTAACCAAATAGCCTAAGATCCTAAGTCCAAATTCCTCTGCAAACATTAAAAAGTTTAAATTGTGTGAACCTAGTATAGAAATAGCCTATATAATTACTTGAATACGGGAATGAACTTTGACATTCGCAACATGTCTGTTTATAGAGCAAATATGAGTACCTCTTTTAGCAATTGCATCTCATCAGCTTTTGAGATTTTTATGCTTTCAAGCTCTTTTTGCAATAGATCTATTGAATGTTGTGCATCACATTTAACATCATTTTCTATTATTGGTAACTATATAAATGAAAAAAAATTGTTAATGTAAGGTTTATTTCTTCTAAAATATTAAAAAATTAATTAGAATCAATAAAGAATGAGTGCAAACTTTACTGTTAAGCCAAAGAATTAAAAATGGATTAAATTTTTTTTTGGCTACACATGCTTTGTTAGAAAAGAGTGGCCCTTTCATTTAGTGATAATCATACATTGGTATAGATCATTGTTTTAGGAATTCTTAATTTTTGTTGACCCAAACTGGGTATTGACACCATTTTACCAATACTACTGAAAAATTTCTAGTACATTATAATAAGTCAGACAAACTTTTAATTTGATGCCTACTAAATACATACATCCAATGACAAATATATAAATGTATCATAACCTGAGTTGACTTTAACTGGTTAATCTCGCTTGAATTTTCTTTTGTACGGCTTGGAAGGTGATTTTCAAATTCACTGTGCATGTTAAAAGTATTTGCTTTTCGTTGAAAAACCAACTCAGGTGATGTAGTGTTGGTAATGGATGAAGCTGTGGAAGTATTCAATTTTTCAATCGATGCTGTACAAGGGAAAAAACATGAATAACATTCAGGGTTCGAATTAGAAAAGTAAAGTCGGTTCGCAAAAATTTTGGCACTCTGTAACGAAGTAAACCACCATCTAGATGTCGCCTGGGAACACCTTAGATCAATTACCATTTTTCTATCGCCGTTCTTTGTTCTTAAGTTTTTAAAATCTGATCTAAAAAAGCATTTTTATTGCCGCTTTTCATTCTTAAACTTTTAAAATGCGATCTAAAACAGCATTTCTATCGTCGTTCTTCGTTCTTAAGTTTTTAAAACGCGATCTAAAAAAGCATTTTTATCGCTGCTTTTCGTTCTTAAATTTTAAAAACGCAATCTAAAAAAGCATTTCTATCGCCGTTCTTCGTTCTTAAGCTTTTAAAATGCGATCTAAAAAAGCATTTCTATCGCCGTTCTTCGTTCTTAAATTTTAAAAACGCAATCTAAAAAAGCATTTCTATCGCCGTTCTTCGTTCTTAAACTTTTAAAATGCGATCTAAAAAAGCTTTTCTATCACCGTTCTTCGTTCTTAAGTTTTTAAAATGCGATCTAAAAAAGCTTTTCTATCGCCGTTCTTCGTTCTTAAGTTCTTAAAATGCAATCTAAAAAACCTTTCTATCGTCGTTCTTCGTTCTTAAACTTTTAAAATGCGATCTAAAAAAGCTTTTCTATCGCCATTCTTCGTTCTTAAACTTTTAAAATGCGATCTAAAAAAGCATTTCTATCGCCACTTAGAAATATTTGATTCGCAATTTTATCATTTTCTTAGCAAAGTGATTCGCAAAAATGGCATTTCGATTTGCAAATTGCGAACTGCTAATTCGAACCCTGACATTTACAGTAAGTAGAAGAAAATGATTTGTCTGAATAAAATAATTTTTCACCTTGGCATTCCCTAGTAATTCATAACCAGATAATAAAAAACTTGTACTTCTTATATCTTTTTGGTACCTGCACACTGGCCTTTTAAATTATTTTTCAAGGTTGAAGTTTTGTCAAAGAACTTAAACAGAGATCAACTTAACAATTTTTCGCGATTTAAAAACAAAGATTAACCATTTTCCTAGCCATTCTTTACATTTTTCCAAAAAATCAGAGTACAGTATTTTTGTACAAAAATATATAAAGGGTTGTGGAACAGAAACAGGGCCCCTATGTTCATAAGCGAAAAATTACACTCGCCGGCAGTGTTGTAGTCAAGAAAAAGGAATTTATTATAGCGGTTTACAAGTCTTCAAGGTTTCTTTTTATAATAAATAATATATAATAACAAATAAAAAAGAATCTATTTAAAACGCATTCTTTTTAAGTGAGTGAAAATGACGTACACATGGCAAGTTTTTTTTTTTAAAAAACATACAAAGAGAGAGCCTGAGTTTTCTCTAGATGATTGCTTCTTTCTTTACCTGATTTTCATGAAACAAAACATTTCTTTTGTTTTCCCGGTTTTTGGTTTAAGAAATCTAGTAGGACCCAGACTCAGTAATTGCAGCATTGATTTCGAACACGTGCAAGGTTTAAAATTCAATAAAACTACCTATTGTGGATATACTTTATAGCGGACACTGCTATACAATGGACCCTTATCTGAGGAACAGAAGGAAAACTCATTGTACAAAATGGTGCCTTGTCATAGATAATAACATCTCACATTCACAGGTATGACAGGTGCTAATTAAGAACGAACAGTTTTTTATAAAAATCGAGATGAATTGCATGAAGCAAAAGATTCTAAAAATTTTATCTGTTAACCTTTTCATGTAATGTTCAAGCAATGTGTGTTTATGAACAACATTATCAACTGGGGAGCGGTTTTTAAGCCATTGAATGGGTGACAAAGGTATAACATTGAAGAAAATGTTAGTATACATACATTTGAATGAAAAGGAATTGGTTTGCCTAAAAATAAAAAAATAACTACATAAATAAAGAAACAAATTATATTAGATGGACAGACATTCAGCGACAGATACAAAATGAACACAAAACAAACAACCAGGTGTATGTACAACAGGTCTGGTCATGAATGGCGTGCGATCGCATGCGCATGCCTCGTCAAACGCCTAAAAGAAACTTGGGAGTGTGATGTCTCACACGCCTCAGGACCTGTGTGGAGAGCAATGCACAAAATAGATAAGAATTTGATAAGAATTTGAATTTGTACCATTTTCAGGTTATGCATGTCACACGAACGAAAGAATGTTGGCTCGTCGAAACGAACTCTCCATTTTGTCATATATATTTTTAACATTTGTAATTTACAGAAAAAATTATTTACCTGACCAGTGAAATCCCCGTTATCGAGTCCCCGTGACAGAAATCCCCTGTAACAGGTTTTATCTACAATTAAATCCATGATATAATGTCTGTTCCGCCTGTAAGTGCAGTTTTGCAGACTTGCTTCATCCGTGCTCCTTCGGTGTTCACCTCCGCATTAGTTAAGAACCAATAGAGATAGAGATTCATGTCTACGTAGTTTTTTAACTAAGTCAGGAGTCGTGAATTAGCTAGGATGGTCAGGTTGGCTATGAATAGGCTTGCTCGTGGATTAAAAGGACCAGAAAACTATTCAATAATTCTGAGATCTAAACAAATGGAAGTGTCCGACCAAGACGGAAATCTATCGGACGTTTTGTGCGATGAAAGTTCGAATAGAGCTATGGATATGTTCGACCAAACTGGAAATGTTGCAGACATTATGTCTGACGAGTCTCCAAAAATTATTTCGAGGGCTGCCTCCAAGGAAGTTTTTTAGGAATTGCACGCCTACTATCTTTCATCGCACCCCTCAATAGAACCCAGGCGTGCAATGTTTGTCACACGCCATTGCCACTTTAGGAGTGTGACCTACCGCACAGTCATTTTATTCATGACCAGGCCTGGTACAAACGGCATATATGTGACCTGAAAAAAACTCACACTTGATCAGATCCAGAAAGCAATCTTCTTAGGATTTCTTGTCCTTCCTTAACTTTTGCATCAATTTCTTCTATAACAAACACAAATTAAATACATAACTTTTAAATTCAAAAAGAATAACTTCAAATGCCCTAACACTAACTGTATTTATTCGTTCCATTCATGAAAGTTAAATTTAACATTTAAAAAACCTACCAGACAAAGTGATATCATGATGACTATGTAAAGAAGATGCACTGTTGTGACTAACACTTCTATCTTCTTCAACTAAACTTGGCTTTTCATCAAAGCTAACAGTTTTACCAGTTGCATACTGAGAATTACTGTTTCTCAATCCGTATGAATAGGATGTAAAAGATATCCCAGGATCAAGTAGATCATCATATTCGGCATCAGGAAATTTAGAAGTTCCTGTTTGATTAGGTGACACTGAATATTCTAACTTCCAGTTGTTAACAGAATTTTCAACATTGACATAATCGTTTTGTGAAACATCAAGAATGTTATCACCTTCATAGTCACCAAAGTCAACATTGTGATTTTTTAAAAGTAAAATGTCTGTGTCATCACTGTTGATGCTTATGTTATCCGAAAGTTCAGATGCATCAAATGACATGCTAATGCTAAAAATATATATAGGAAATTATAAAAAATAACTATTATATAGAAAATATTGAAATGTTGTGCTTTATGAAGTTATACCTGAGAATGGCTAAAATTCTTGAAAATTTTAGAGATAAGAAAGGCTAGAATCGACAGTTATATTAAAAGCAAAATGGTAAGATTCATTCATTTTTATAACACTTAAAAGGCAAACTATACCAGAAGTGTTTACTGTCTTGCAACCAATTTTCATTTATGGGACCATACATAATTGTCAAACCTTCATTTTAACACTTTGAGAAAATATATCATCACATCACTTTACCTCCCTCGCTTCCCCTAATTTTTTTTATAAAAGAATAATTTTCTGTCATAACAGTCCTAGAAATTTGGCAGAATAAATTATTATTTTTTTTGGTGTGGTTCCATTGTCCCCTGTTATTTTTGTAAGATTTCACAATTATTTTTTATTTTTAAATTGTATATAAACGTTTTTTCAGACTTGCTTGCCAGATAGATTCATTAAATACGAATAATGATGGATATGTATATTCGTTTAATTCGTTTAATACAAGAAAATAAATTTTCAAGTTAAGAAAAATGGCTCCTGTGTTCGACTATTAGTCCGAGTCTTTTTTCCTCCTTTTTTCTTCCTTTAAAGTTCAATTGCAATTTTAAATTACTTTGCTTTTTCCTGGTTTTTGTGTATTTCGTACAGCATTGATAAAAATTACTACATTAAAGATGACGTTGAATTAAATCATTTTAATTTGGTTCTATCATCGTTTTATGCTCAAGCTTTTAAATTTATTACACGAGATACTTTATCATAATTTTAAGTTTTGTCATTTCTGCAAATGTTAAGCAATGGTAACAATGATTTGTTTCCCATAACATAACATAAAAACCATTAGAAAGTTTCAGATCTGGATAAGGCATGGTTAGATATTGTCCTTTACAAAAATTACCATTTTTTTGCACTATTTTAAAATTCAGTAAAAACTAGCAACTTCTTTTCACCAACTTCAGCACTTCATTTTTAACTTTAATTATTTACCAAGCAAAGGTTGTGTTTCTTCTACTTTCTTTGATTTTAGCCAAAAAGTTTTTTTATCTTAAAAAAAACAAGTAAAATGTCTTAGTGACAATTATGTATGGCCCCGTAATTATTACGGCTTAGTTAATGAAAGTATCATGAAACCTGCTAAATACTTTGATTCTGCAGAGTGAAAAAGATGTAAAAAAGTTAAGCAACACAAGCATTTTTTAACATATTCTACTTCATATTACTTTGTATGAAAAGCTCAAACATGTGGTTATTTCGATCATAGTCTTGTGCACAAAATTCAAAGTCTTGTCAGAATTTAAATGTTGACATTGCAAACCAAAAGAGCAGTATCGTTCCACTCAATAAACAGTTGATAAACTGGATTTCATCTTCAGACAACCAATTGTCAGAAGAGAGACAAGACATCGTGTAGAATGTTTATTTAGTAGCCGTATAATACATGAAAGTATGAATCAAAAAATGTTTATGATCACCAGACAACTTTGTATATATATATTTTATAATAAAAGCAAAAATAAGGAGGAAACTATATACACACATTCAAAAAAATATTTAAAGAATGATAGACATACAGTAATACCTAATTATATTCTATGGCTTGTCATATTAAACAAATTTTTCATTAATTCTGGATTTTAAAATTTTAAAAGAATTTTACAAAAATAAAACAGCATGAGGTGCACTTTCAAAGTATCTTTCATTGCAATCTACCAGTAAATTATCTTTTTAGTAAAATAGATCATTCCAAGTTCAATTTTTCAACCCTACAAAACTGAAAATATAGTCTACAGTAACAATATATTTTCAAAAATTGCTGTTTTTTAAAATATTCTTCAACACCTTCAATAGGAACAAAATACATAAAAATGCAGTCCTGTATTGTCCAGGCTTTTTCAGTAAGATGTGCAGCAAAAAGCACACAGCGAGCATTTTAGATGTTTTCTGGTGTGCTACATTGGTCAACCACCTATACCTCTTATACAAATAGGATTTAGCATTTTGCATGTGCTATAGCACACCTTAACCAATTTGTGTGTCTGTGGGTGTGTGCTATTACACAACCTCTCCAGAAAAAGCCTGACAGTCCTAATGATCTTGCATGATAAATTGTGTGCAAGACAAATTTGTTAAGTAACTATGCTTTAGTGCATGATCAGACTATTACAATAAAAACCAACTTCAAAGAATTCACATTTTCTTTACTGATTTTTCCAGATTTTTCTTAAAATTTGTAAAAATAACCTAATTTTCCAGGCTTTTCAAGATATGCAAACAAACTTATTAAAATAAAAGTTAAGGCAAACATGATTGTTCAATTATTCAATCATATCCATTAACACTACTCCAAGTTAAAAATGTTTATATACATTGGATTAAATGGAACATCATTAAAGATAACGACCAAACACATAAGGAGTTGAATTTAGAGACCATTTACATAAGACCAAACTGAAGTGAAATTAAGGCAAAGGAAATTCTAAACCGCAGCTGAAAGTGTTCTGTTTTGCACAATGTTCCACTTTGGGTTAAATTTAATTTTGACAGTTTCAAGCAAGCATGCTGATCAAACACCACATTTCACCCCAGGGTGAAGTGTTTACATGGAAATCTCGCACTGATTGGTAATTTGACTGAAATGAAATGCCACCTGAAGCAAGCTTCACTTAACCCACTTCACCTGAAGTGATGAAAACTTGTGTAGAGAGTTCTAAGAAATTTGCTGTGAATGAAATTGACTCATAACAGGTTTGAGTTTATTTACGTCCACTTCAAGTCTCATGTAAACGACCATCAAAAAATAAAGTAAAGTAACTTTCATATCTCAAAGTTCTGTTTACTTAGGGTAACAACATGCATTGCTTCATGAATATCCCCCCCCCCTCTTCTGAAAGATAGGGAGGGGGGGGGGGGAATCATCTAATCTCATTACATGTTTGTTTGTTATCTCTGTATGTAACCATAGTTAAAATTGCTTGATGTTTAGTTTGGATTTAAGATCCTTTTTATCAAGTGTCTTGGGGTTTCTGTGACTTGTGCAACAACATTTGAATCAACTTGCATTTCTGTCGATATCTTATCTAGTTCTTTTTGCACAACCTCTTTTGTTAACCGTAACTTTTCATGAAGTAACTTAACTTGCACAGCATCAATACGCCATTCATCATAAGAATACTGAATTTTGTTTATTTCTGTGTCAACTTCTAAGGAAAGCATAGCTTCCAGCTCATCTGGAATGTCTTTACTCACTTCAGAATGAAGAAGATAATCTTTCCAGTTTTGTAATTCATTTTGTACTAAAACAATTTGACTTGTAGAAGTTGACTGATCCTCCCCTTTTTCTGTTTTTTCAGTCTGTTGTCTTAGTTCGTCTAAGGTAAGACGTTTATTTCTAAGATTTTGCTTTGCCTTTTTCTTTAAGTTCGAATTTGGCTTTTTAGTGTCTTCATTGTTTTTTAGTGCAATTTGTACATTGTCAGTTACTTTGGTATCATTGCATTCATTGGTTTCAATAACTTTGTCAACAACAGTTGCAGTTTTTTCAATGTTAACATTGGAAATATCTACGTTTACATCATTTTCTTTTCCTTTCTCGATAGATGTCTTAACTGAACCAAGAAGTGCTGGGCGACGTCCACCAATGAAGCTCAGTCTTATTCTCTTTTTCCTTTTCCTTTCAGGCATAATTACATCTAAAATAAACAGATACATAGCTGATTAGATAATAATTACAAACATAAAATAAAGCAGACAAAATAAACTTTTTAAAAAAAACATATGCTTTTAACCAACAAGTGTGTTACGGCAACTTAGGGATCGTCTCCAAGATCGTTTCAGTTTTGATACGAATTGAAACGATTTTCATCGTGTGGAAATCGTTTCAATATTTTTTTTACATCGTTTCATAATCGTATCATGAAACGAATTAAATGTTTCATATTTTATTTGCGAAACGATTTTGTATAAACTACGTAAAAATGAAACGATTGTGAAACGATTTTGAAACTATTTTGAAACGATTAGAAAAAATTCTGAAACGATTTGATACGATTGTCAAAATATTATTTGTGATACGATGTAAAAGTCTTTGAAGTTATTGAAACGAATTTTGAAACGATGTTGAACTAATTAAAAACCAATTAACCTTATATATAAATGTAAAATTATTGTTTCTCTTTCTTTTATTCAACACAACATCGACATCATCAACAACATCTTTTATCGTAAATATCGTAAAACAGTTTTTCAAAACTAAAAATAAACAGTTTTTCTTAAAACTAACAATTTCCTTTAAAATGGAAAATATTGCGATGAAAAAAAATTTAAGAACGAAGAACGGCGATAGAAAAGCTTCGTTAGATCGCATTTTAAAAGTTTAAGAACGAAAAGCGTCGATAGAAATGCTTTTTTAGATCGCATTTTAAAAATTTAAGAACGAAAGGCGGCGATAGAAATGCTTTTTTAGATCGCGTTTTAAAAATTTAAGAACGAAGAACGGCGATAGAAATGCTAATTTAGATCGCATTTTAAAAGTTTATAAACGAAAAGCGGTGATAGAAATGCTTTTTTAGATCGCATTTTAAAAATTTAAGAACGAAGAACGGCGATAGAAATGCTTTTTTAGATCGCATTTTAAAAATTTAAGAACGAAATGCGGCCATAGAAATGCTTTTTTAGATCACATTTTAAAAGTTTAAGAACGAAGAACGGCGATAGAAATGCTTTTTTAGATCGCATTTTAAAAGTTTATAAACGAAAAGCGGTGATAGAAATGCTTTTTTAGATCGCATTTTAAAAGTTTATAAACGAAAAGCGGTGATAGAAATGCTTTTTTAGATCGCATTTTAAAAATTTAAGAACGAAATGCGGCCATAGAAATGCTTTTTTAGATCGCATTTTAAAATTTAAGAACGAAGAACGGCGATAGAAAAGCTTTTTTAGATCGCATTTTAAAATTTAAGAACGAAGAACGGCGATAGAAATGCTTTTTTAGATCGCATTTTAAAAGCTTAAGAACGAAGAATGGTGATAGAAATGCTTTTTTAGATCGCATTTTAAAAGCTTAAGAACAAAAAGCGGCAATAAAAATGCTTTTTTAGATCGCATTTTAAAAGCTTAAGAACGAAAAGCGGCAATAAAAATGCTTTTTTAGATCGCATTTTAAAATCTTAAGAACGAAGAACGGCGATAGAAAAATGGTAATTGATCTAAGGTGTTCCCAGGCCACATCTAGATGGTGGTTTACTTCGTTACAGAGTGCCGAAATTTTTGCGAACCGACTTTACTTTTCTAATTCGAACCCTGAATTGTGCGTATGGCATATCATTCTTTAAAAATATATACAAAAAAAAGTTTGTTTCATTATACGAAGTATATTAATTGTGCTATATCTCATATCTTTATTCCAAAATACATAACAAAGTTTGTTTTGTTATACGAAGTTGGTTTATATTAACATTGCGCTATTACACTAGTCACTTAGGCCCATGGAAAAATCCACTTATGCAAAAAAGAAATAACAAAGATCCGTCATTTGAATTTTGATGATGTCAGTAATAAACCGTTAATGCACAAAGATTATAGGTAGAGGAAAAGTTGGCTGTGTAAACAGCATAATAATTGACCGCTGTGCAGAGGCTGTTTTTAGAACTATTGATTTATTTTTCTTTATATTGCATTCTCTTCTTAAGATTACATATCTCATTATATATTTTCTCGTCCCATTTAAAACGAAACAAAATATTAGCTGCAAAGAATGAAGTATTGACATCTTTTGGTATTGTTTAGTCTCCAAGGCCTTGAAAGCAAATTTGTTTGCTTCGTTATACTCTAGAAATAGGGAGCCCTAGGGTCGAGTTGGGTAAAACACTATTTTTACACTGTTTTAAAAGAAAAATCTGTCTGCCCGGGCCCTAGATCCGAAGGTTCATGTGACCCGAACGAAACATATTTGCGATCACAGCCTCCTAGGGACTAGGCTTAATTCTACAAGGTTTTTCATATCGGCAGTTTTTTACGAGGGTGCCGACTCGCGGGAAACGCCGCAAAATCCAAAAACACATTTTTTTTAAACATTTATTACCAAGTATATATATATATATATATATATATAATTCATTCTTTTAATGTTGAGCAGTGGTAGTGGTATCACTTACATATTCCATAAATAGCTGTAATAAAATCTCACAAATAATAAACTGAGATTACAACCACAAAATAGCACATTCCTTCTTTCGATAAAATTAAAATGAGAACAAATACGTTGCATTTCGGGTGCAATTCGGGCAGTTTCGGACGGGTCCAGGCTTTTCCGGGTGGTTACAGACGAAAACCTTGAAAAAAAACCTAAAAAACGTCTGCAACCACCCTGATATATACGGCGCTTTCGGCCAGTGGGCACCCTCATAGTTTTTTGCTGTCAATAATGTGTATAAAAACCTAGAATGGCATTTACAATGATATTGCCAAATACAGGCCAGTGATTCCTGACGCTGTAGCAAAGATAGATGTGCATATTTTACATGGCTAGCCTCACAAATATCGAGGGATATACCCTGTCTATTATTTCCAGGAGGGCCCATGGCTTAGATGGAGAGTCCTAGAGTATTTAATGCTCATTTTGAGCTACGCAGACCCAATTAGGGCCCGCGTTCTACTAGACAACTCACGGCAACATCCAACGGCCCACACAGTGTGCCATCTTCCCAATTTCCCTCACATGGCTTGGGTTAACCCGGGGCTACGGTAGATAGATAGATAGATAGATGTGCATATTTTACATGGCTAGCCTCACAAATATCGAGGGATATACCCTGTCTATTATTTCCAGGAGGGGCCATGGCTTAGAGATGGAGAGTCCTAGAGTATTTAATGCTCATTTTGAGCGACGCAGACCCAATTAGGGCCTGCGCTCTACTAGACAACTCCCGGCAACATCCAACGGCCCACACAGTGTGCCATCTTCCCAATTTCCCTCACATGGCTTGGGTTAACCCGGGGCTACGGTAACATTCACTCGCCCATGTTGAATCGCCGTCAAGAGGAATCGAACCCTGGTCTCCCGCACAGAGTACGACAGCTATAACCACTAATCTACGGCGCAAATAATAGTGAAGAATAAGGCAATCTTTATGGTATTACATTACAGAGATTTTTCCCAAAGTAGCTAGATTAAAATAACATGTCATCAAAATTAACTCTTTGCCTTTCTGATCTTTCTATTCCTAAAATTTAAAAATTAGAGTATAAAAATCGGATTTGGCCAAAGTTTTACGTTGTCTTTCCTCTCGTCATAATGTGCGCGCATGTAGTTTTTGTAAACATACGCACGACGCAACGCAACTCGACTTCATCTTAGCATAGCATAGCTAGCCAGCTATACTTTTTCAGCAATTTACGTAATCTACAAATCAAACATAGCATCAGATTAATAAAATGAGCTATGGAGCGAAGTAGAAAGTATTGTGTTAGACTTCAAAAGCTAACTAGCCAGCCAGAAATCAAAAAAAGTTATCAAAAAGTCAAAACAATTTAAACTTTTGGCGCCATTTTGCCAAACAGTCAACAGTGATTTCGTGAAAATAAAAGTAGTTCCGTGTAACAAGAAAATGTGATTTTGAAAAACCAGTACTTGATATATACTGCCACAACAACTACTAATTTTTGAAGTAAGCACACCATTTACCATTTAGATTGGGTGCAGGGTTTTACTTAGTTCCTTTTTTTTTTCGTTTTTCTTCTCTATTCCACTTGTTTGTTTCTCTCTCCCTCCTTTCTAAGTATTCTTCTATTCCAGTCTGTCACTTCTTCTAATAATCTTCTAACCTTGTTTGTTTCCTCTCTAGCCACTCCATCTTGTGATTGTCTGTTTTATCCTGCGTTTTACTTCAATGTGTGTTGTTATGTGTTCTATTGTCTCCTTTTCCCCACAATCTTTCTTTTCCTATGTTATTTTATTTTTTTATTCCAACTTCCTCAAGGTAAAACTTTCTCTCAAATTTCTGTCCTTTCTGATGTCTTCTCTTTTCCCTTTGCTTTGATGTTTCTTCTACGGGTTCCTGAATTTTTCCTTTGACTGTCTTTTTCCATCTACTCTTTTTCATACTACTCACTGTCTCTATGTCTATTCCATATGTGCTTGCAATTCTTTCTGTCTCCTTATACCATCCATATTCCACATTTTGATCCCTTTGTTCTAATATGATCTGTCTCCCCAGTCTCTTCTTATCTGACGCGACTAGATTCTGTAGAAGCATCGGCCTTTGATAGTTCACTTGGTGTTCAATTGGCCATATTCCAGATTCTTTCAGAATTCCCCAAGTTGGTGTTGTTTCTGGCAATTCTAGCAATCTTTTCAGCATTCTTCCTTGTATCTTTTCCAGTTGTTCCCAGTCCTGTTCTCTAAGTCTTGTCCATACTTCCAAGTTGTATGTCATTACAGGTACAACTGTTCGTTCGTAAATCAGTAATCTAGCATCAGTGCTAAGCTTCCCAAGTTGTTCTTCCCTACTAATTATTTTGCATTATTTCTTCATAGCCATGACACTCTTTTCTATACCTTCAATTTGTCTTCTCGCATTCCCTTCTTCATCAATCCAGTTTCCCAAGTATTGTATTCATCTGTCCTTCTGATTTGGGTGCAATGCAACCAAACACAACACTTTTGATATTAATAAAGAACAAGAAATTTCAAGCATGATATGAAATTTGCAATGCAGATATGGCATGTTAGAGCCTTTATAAATGGTTTTGTGTATTGTTTTGATTCAAAAACATTGTTCATACACACACATTCTAGTGAGACAAAAATATAAACGACTACTGTAATCTATCATAATGCTGCTTGGATTTCAATGTTCTTCTATTTCTGCCATCACAGACGCCCATGCTTTTGTTAACATTTGCATGTCATATTACTTTTAAAAAAGACAGGGAATACTTCATAATTTATTGCAGGTAACTCAATTAACTCTTGGCTTAATAAAGTGTTAGGAGAACTAAGAACTGATTAAAGTAGACATGTTCTTTAGATTCTGACACAGAAAATTTGTAATTTTGATCTGATTTAGTAAAATTATGCCTAACTGTTTGTTTAGCACTAAAACAATCATGTGCCAGAGATTCTAATGAGCTATGTGTGAATATTTGGGTACATTTTGGTGCGTAGAAAGTACATTTGATAGCTGCAACTGGGCTCTTTTGTTTTTAGTCTGATACATTATAGTGTATTTAAATACATATGAAATTGTTATAAATTGACTAAAAAATGGGCCAGGCTTGTTCAAGAGCTTGTGGCTACCAACTGTTATCAAAGGAGCTAAACTTGCCTGTTGAGTCGAAGCAATTTGATAACAATGAAAAGAGGAAAGTGAACGTTTTTATGGGAGTGGTATGTTATTCTTTTTGTTTAACATTTATATATTATAGAATTCTCTATTTATTTGTTTACAATAGCCTTGTGTGAAAATAATGCATGCAGAATAAATTCTTCCCCAAAATAAATCATTAAAAATTTGAGATGAGGAGAAGGAGATGGGAAAGGATGGTGATGGTGTGGTGGTGGTGATGATGATGATAATGATGATGATGTAGTGGTGGTACAGCCATGGGAATCGATGGCAGCATTTGGCAATGCCGTCGTAAATGCCTTCGTTCTTTGCATTGACAACGGCAAAAAAATGCAGTCATGAGTTTTTTCTAGTTTTTTTCCAATGAACGAGTGAACAAGGGAAATTATTATTCTTTTACCATTTTTTTGAAACAACGATGTTAATTACTTACGTTTGTTTAAATTATTTCACGTTTTCAAATGCCAAGTTAGTATATTTACGCAACATTATTTAAATAATTATCTTGAGAACGAAAAGAGCTTTTAAAAAAATTTAAAAAGACTTGTTAACCAACTTTTTAAGCTCTATAATATAAGTCCACCATCATTTTATACTTTGGGTTACCTTTAAAACTAAATCACAATTTGAATTAATGTACTCAGTTTGAAATATTGCACATTTCCCTTCACACTTACAATGTTTTTTCATGTGCTTGTATGTACTTGGTATTTCAATTTATTTATTTTACTTAGACCAGTATCAAATGGCTTCAAAATATCTCCACCACTGGAAAAGCTTCCAATGATGAGGATCTTATAGACTTGATGCAAAATAAATCTTCCTTTGATAAAGTGATGCAACCAAGTTTCAAATTTAATGCATCATCAAATTTAGTCAAGTGCCATGTTATTGTCTTGAAGAAGGACATCTCTTTTACACTACAGTATGTAACATCCTTTTTTCGACCTGCAACATTCTGAGCCACAAATAAAGTTAAATTCACAGAAAATATTTACAGGCAATTTTTTAAGAATGCAAGTACAACTCTTCAATGTTTTGTTTCTATATGTTTCTTGGCACATCTCAATATCCCAATAAAATCTCCTCCATTCTGCTTAAAATTTGCATGTTATTATTGCTACCATTTGATATTTTTATTTTTAGACTTAACAAATCTGCAGAAAGTTTTTCAGATCCTTCAATACATGATATCTTGTTGAACTTTTCAAACACACAAAAAACTAACCTTAAAAGTTTTCTTCAAACATATGCTAACCAAACTGCAAACAACACTGAAAAGAAAAACAAAGAATGTAGCTGGGTATGTTTTTATTTTGCTTTACATTGTTATCATTCAAAGAGTTTCAACTCTTTTGCAGTTTTATTGTTAAAACTGCGCGCATTCTATCTTAAAATTACGTGAAAAACCAATGTTCTGACAATGGCTGACATCTTAAAAATAGACATAGAGTTGAAAATTTTCAAAGAAAACCATAGGAGAAGGGAGGGACTTTTCGTTGTCTCAAATTCTTTTCGTTAAATTTGACGTAATCTGAGGTGAAAAATGTTGTAAAGCTTAAGTCTGTTTATTCTTAAAATTTTAAGATTTAATTTTTCTGCATGAGCTATTATGTCATATTGGTGCCAAAACAATGTAAAAGGGTATGCCTATACAAATTTTAAAGAAATAAACTAAAAAAACATAAAATAGCAGAAATTTTAAATAAAAGAAAAGAAATTTTTTCTTCCATGTTACAACAAGCTTCTTTTCTTCTTTTGTGTCAAAAATAAAAACATATATGTTGCAATTACACATTTTTTCTTAAAAAAACTGCAAGCACAGTATTTTTTATCAAGTGTTGTTTATTATTACTATCTCGCCTGCGAGGATAGTATTTTGGTTTCCAACTCTTAACTGACTAACTATGTCCCAAATGGTCAATTGCAACGTCATCAACGAGCTTTCGTTCGCAAAGTTTTATTTTAGAAAAACATCTCCTAGGGAGTTTCGAACCGGCACTGCAGGAGAACATTGCATCTAAGTACAACGCGCTAACTAACTGGGCTATCGTGACAGAACTAATTTGTGAATATTTAATTGAAGTTGCTATACCTTTATCTTTTTCGGTCTTTTCTCTTTTGGACTGTTGTGCCAATCAATACGAAACATATTTTACCCCAACACGGTATACTTCAAAGGGAAAAGACGCATGATGGAGAAAGATTTAAAAATACGCTTTTTGATAAAGGTGAAGGGAGGGGGATTCAGGGAATTTTCTTCCGTCTGTGAATTTATGAGCGAAGCAAAACCCATGATATTTTTTATCATAAAAAATAGGCGATTGGCAACATTCTAAGTACTGTCCAGTTGCGTATTCGCCCATCTTAGCATTTTTAAAATGCAGTAAAATTCCTGTGTGCAAAATAAAAAAGGAATGACGATTCTGTTGTGCAGAAAACAGAAACAAAAATTTGCTTATTTTAAAACGTATCAATTTAATAAATATTATTGCTTGTGGTGCAAAAGTTTCCGTGAATGGATTACAAGCTTCTAAAAGTATACATTAACATTACTTTGGTTTTGCAAAAGGTATTTTTACCTAATTGTAAAAAATATACCTTAACAGCATGGATTTCTGTTTGCGTTGATTAATGATCGTCTGACAACGGACAATTCTTTTGCATGTGGATTAACACTTCGCGAGCGCAAAGTGTCAATTTTTACTTCAAAACACTGAAGACAACGTCCAGGTCATTGACCGGGTGCATTAAAGTCTTAAATTTCCCAGCTTTCCTTCTTTATACCAGCCAACGTAAGCCACAGATGAGGTAAACCAACTCGCCATATCTATTACATGCTTTATGTATAAGAATATCAAAATTCTAACCAGGCTGGTCATTATTCTTATTTCTCTGTTGTTTAAACAATAGACCTATTGTGTTTAACCAAAAATTCCAGCCTGGTATTCTTATAAAGCATATTCTTATAAAAGAAAACGCATGTAGGTGTACACTATTCTCACTTTATTTAAAGCTTTCCTACCCAACCGTTTTCCTCGTTTTGCTATTTTTAGCAACCCTTAACACTCCTCCGGATAACCACCACCGCCCCTTTGTTTATTTTGGTTATAATGTATCACGCTTTTATAAGAATCTGGTTTGTTTGCTGGAATTTCAGGTTAAAAAAAGTAGGCCTATTGTTTAGAAAAATTGAGATAAATAAAAAACAATAGAGAAATAAAATAATGACCAGGCCAGGTTTGAATTTTGATATTCTTATAAAAAAAGCGTGTGTACCGTGAATTATCATTTTTTTTGAAATCGTTTCCTCAAAAATTTATTTTTTTAAAAATATCACTGGTCGCCCCATTTAGCTGCTTTAAATGTGCGCAAACAACGTAGTGGCTACATCTAGACGTTTTAAGTTTTTATTGTGTCCAAAATGTTCTTTTAGCAACTGATCAGAGTCATTTGGGAGGCTTCAAAAACTAGCATGGTTTGTGGTCACAAGCCAAGTATCATACACCACTTTGGTTTTCCCAAATGTAAATTAAACAACAGAATTCGGTATTGTAGTTGCACCTTTTTAACAGCGAGATATTTTATGCAGCTTCTGCATCTTGTTTTCTCTGAACACCAGCTGTTTATTGACAGATTGGGAGTAAAATTATATCTGTTTTAAAAAAATGTCAAATAATTTTTTAAAAAGGCGAACTGGATAATCTTGCGTAAATAATTCAAGTTCTTGATAATTTCTTTGTAAAAAGCTTATTTTTTTACTTTTTTCCACAGTCATGAGCTAACAAACTTTTTACCTTGATATGTATGATACCTATGATACTCTTTACCATTGATATGGAGAGTTCATTAGTTCACATTTCTTTTATTGTCTATTGACTATAAATCTAGCAAGGTGTCATGCTACCGCAATAGAGTTATTGCAACATTCTTTTTTAGTTCTACAGGTACAAAAACAAGCTCAAAAACACCTAGTGATACATGTAATGATATATAAGTAAATATAGTTTTCAAGACGACACTTGTTTTCTCCTTTCAGATTCTTGTATTATATAGACTGCTTGATTTGTTCTTTAGGATGCATATTTCAGTTTGTAGCATTTTGTATGTTGAAGGCATTCAGGAAAAATAAAGAGTACAAGTGATAAAATTTGAATGTACTTTTTTACAGGCCTAAAATTATGACTGCAAAAAATCAACATTTTTTATGAGACCAGTATGACATTGTAATTTCTGCAAAATAGATAAATCCTAACTCTTTTAATGTAAATATCTTGAATTGGAGAACAGCCTTTTAAATCTTTTTGAATGCAAACTGTGACTTCCTGTAAATAAAATCTTGTTTAAGAACATCATGTGGCAGTAGTCTGTTTTAATTTTTTATCCTTAAAATGTATTTACATTTTTAAGTCATATTATGTTTAGTTTTTTCTCTTTTAAACTAGGATGAACTTAAGATTCTTATGCAAGAGATCTATGGCATTAGTGTGACAAAATTGAATTCTTTATCTCACAAACCCAGTTGTTCACAAAATAAAAGAACTGCGCATATGCTGTTTGTTCTTTCTGTGATTGAGACAGAAGAAACAGTTTACATTCTTGAACAATTACCTCCATATACAATACATGATGCACTCACTTACAGCCCTGCCATTTTTGAAAATAATCACATCAACCAGATGTTCGTAATATATCAAATTCTGCAAATATTTCAAAATGTGAGTCAGTACAACTTTAAATTCGATGATGCAAACCTTTCTTTAAATAAAATATACTTGCTTCGAAATTCCATTTGGTTGGGTTTATCACCTTTTAACTGCCTTCAAATCAAAGATAAACCAGAAGACTGCCCAAAAAGAATTCCAGTTGTGAAAATTTATAATGGATTAAATACTGTGTTAAATGATGCCTCAATAAAACTTACTGAAGAATTGAGTACATACACTGAAGCTTGGATTGAAGGAAGCATTAGCAACTTTGATTATCTTGTTGTCATAAACAAACTTGCAGGGCGAAAATTTGGTGATTCGTTAAATCACCCAGTGTTTCCTTGGGTCACTGATTTTAAAATCCCCTATGATGGTTACAGGGATTTAACAAAAAGTAAGTTTCGACTTAATAAAGGCGACCGGCAGTTAGATGCTACATTCTCTAGTGGAGCAGGTATGTTTAACATGAGTGCACTGACAACAGCTCCAATTCAGCATCACGTCTCAGATGTTTTGTCAGATATAACATATTATATTTACCATGCTCGTAACACATCCAAGGATATTCTTTGTTCACATGTCCGGTCTCGCTGGGTTCCTGATGAATACCCTTCGTCCATGGAGCGCATTTATGAATGGACACCAGATGAATGCATTCCTGAATTCTTCTATGATGAGAATATTTTTAAAACAATTCATAACGATTTGCCTGATTTAAATGTTCCTATCTGGTTATCCTCACCAAAAGAGTTTGTAGAGTATCATTACAAAGTTCTTGAGAGCAACTGTGTTTCAGAAGCATTGCATCATTGGATTGATATAATGTTTGGTTTCAAGTTGAGCAGTGTTGCTGCCAGGGAAGAAAAAAATGTGCACTTCTCACTGGTGGATCAGCACACAGATCTTCGAAATTATGGAATTGTTCAACTGTTCTCAGCACCACATCCAAAAAAGAAGTATTTGGCTGAAGAGCAAGAGCATTATCCAACAAGTAAAAACGAATTAAAAGGTATATGCTTGTTTAGAAAACCTTTTCTATACCTATTGTTTCTTTTACAGACACAAATAATAAATTAAGGGGTACAAAATAAAATTTATACCCACTTTATTGCAACATTTTATTAATGTTGGTTCAAACGCTATCAAAGAGAAAGGTCTTTTAATTTTGATACTTCTTTGGTACTGGCAACTGCTAACTGAAATGTAGCTGAGCAAATAAAATCTAAGATTCTTTCAAGATGTGAAGTTAAGTTTGCTGTTACGTTTTTTCACTCATTACTATTAATACCCGTACCTACATAATATATGAAAAGGAAAAACAACATTTTAACAAACTTAGGAAAAATAATTTTATATTTTTTGAATGTTTTTAAACCGGCATACACGTTGCAAAACAAAATGTAATGGTACAAAACTCCAAAATTACTAAAGTATGACAGAGAGCCACAAGTTTTCCCTGAATTACTTTTTCCCATTGTTCCCTGTAAATAAGCACATCATTTCTGTTTTTCAATTCTCCCTTGGTTTATTTAAAACATGTAGGATGACCATGGAGGAGTCATGGTGTGATAAACCTTTAAAGACAAGTAATCTCTATAATAATACAGAGTAAATTGTTTTGACGGGCCAATGCTCATGTCAGTAAAATTTTTAAACCCTTTTATCTCATTAACCGTTCATCAAAAGCACATGATCATATACATTTTCTTAATCAAGGCTTTAAGCTGTATAAAATAGCGGCTACGTGAAAACAAGGTTCTAAATTTTTTTTGTGGATGGGTTGCTGACGTCATCAAAATTCAAATAACGCTTCTTTTTTATTTTTATCCTGCTTCAGTGGATTTTTCCACGGGCTTTATTGACTAGTCTATATAATAATACAGAGACTGTGTCTGTCTGTTTGTAACAGGCAAAGTGGATATCGTCATTTTCCTTTGATGTCGCCGAAAAACTTATGTCTAATATGTTAAATTTTCTGACGTTACGGCGCGACGTCAATAACACTACTTTAACGTCAATATCCTATATTAAATTAATGAAGCCATTACAGTGCATCTAAAACTTTGAGGCCAAATAACTTGGAAACAAGGTGGTGACGTCAATGATTTTTCACTGCGTGGGTAACTAGGGAGCACCTAGGACCAATTTGGGTAATTTTCCCAAACCTGGGTCCCCAATCCGTTTCGGAATGGACGGGTTGATGACGTCATCAAAAAACCTTTAAACCCCAATATCTCTGCAACCGTTTGTCAAAAGTACATCATCCTATACATTTTCTTGATCAGCGTTTCAAGATCTATCTGATAAAGGTAACAGGTATACAAATTTCTAAAAAAAAAATTTTAAGGTTTTGACAGGCCATTGCTGACGTCAGCAAAATTTTTAAACCCTTATATCTCATTAACCGCTCATCAAGAGCACATGATCATATACATTTTTTTATTAGCAGTTTAAGCTCTACACAATAGAGGCAACGTGAAAACAAGATTCTAATATTTTTTTGTGGATGGGTTGCTGACGTCATCAAAATTCAAATGACGCTTGGCTTTTTTTTCATTTTTATCCTGCCTAAGTGGATTTTTCCACGGGCTTTATCGACTAGTAAAAATAATAATGCTGTTTTGATTTTGGCTCTGATGTTATTTTACACTGGTGGGCTATAAATCAAAACTTGTCAACAAAAAATCGACTAGCTATATGTCAGTTTAAATTCAAATTTTTGTTGCATTGTAAGATGATTCAACAAAATGTTTAATTTAAAAAGGAAACAAAGACTTGGAAATTTCAAAAGCAGTGGTGCCTCTAAGCTTGGATAGCATATTGAAATGCAATGAAACCAACCCAACTCAACAGAATTGGTGTGTGTTGCACATTATAAAAATGTTATTTAGCTTTTTCCTTTTTATAAATACAATGATTGCCTTTCTATTGTTAAGAAAAATGTTTTATGATATATACATTTTTTCTCCTGGTGACATTGGATTATTTTATACCTTAAGTGGATAAATTTTGGGGAGGATTAAATTTGGCGAATTTGGGTGAAATTAGCTAAATTAAATACCCGCCAAAATTTTGATAACTGACTATTCGCCAATATAAATACTCGCCAAATTTACCCTAATTTACCGTTCACCAAATTAAATCCCTGCCAAATGTAAAAAATAACCCTTTTTTAATTAAGAAAAGAAAACTTTTTTTTTATATTCACAACAAGTTTTATAAATACAAGTATGAAGGGGATTGTTACAGGTGTCATTCGCCAAAATAAACATTTTTAGTACACGCGAAATTAAATCCTCGCCAAATTTTATAAAAATTATCATTAAAT
Organism: Hydractinia echinata; assembly: GCA_030067915.1. Lineage (NCBI taxonomy): Eukaryota > Metazoa > Cnidaria > Hydrozoa > Anthoathecata > Hydractiniidae > Hydractinia > Hydractinia echinata. The sequence continues at coordinate 738,390 of JASGCC010000033.1, forward strand.
ACTCGCCAAAATTTATCCACTTAAGGTATTTCTTGCGTGTTCTCTATAACAAAATTATATGGATATTTTTTCTTTTGTTTTGACCAGCATCATAATTTCATTATGTGGGGTCTTGTTTTAGCATTATAAGCGTGTATTTTACAACCTAACCCATTGATCAATTTACGGAACAGTTTTGGTGCATGTTTTACCACACCCCTAAATCAATAATGATATGTATTGACACATGCAAGTATGCTAGGATGCTATTTATGGCTAGACCCGGACTCAAAACCAAATGTTTTATATTTTCATCTCTTGTCTAAACATATTAGAACCAAATGTTTTATATTGTTAAATGTCGAAATGTTTCAACATGTTTTTGACTGTGTCATTTTTAAAGGGAGGTTGGGGTGACCATACTGTTTAAACAGTACCAAAACAAGTGTGAATGTGGCAGTTTGGAATTATTGTTTAAAACAATCTGAAAGAATGTCTTTATTCCAAAAAACCTACTTTACATTCATAGCACACATAACTTATTGTACTCACAAAAACACATTTCTGAATGTTCATAAATATGTCATCTTGAGAATAATTTTTACTCACTTTCAGACGAGCGAACTTTTATGATAATGCAATTACCGTCATAAAAGATTATAAAAAAAGCAATCGTTATTTTTATGTTGAACTTTTTTTCATTTTTTTACTTTTATCTGTGTCCTTTCTTCTTATTATTTGTTATCTTACCCATGTTGTTTCATTATGATCAAAGTGTGGAAGTAAGTAGACATGTGCGCATCATACAGAAAGTGTTAAAAATACATTCGTTACTATGGCGACGAATGAATTATACAGAAAATAATGAACTTTTAAAAAATCTTTAAAACTCTTTTTCACAGAGTTAATTTTTTCAGAGAGTATGCCATACGTTTTAATCTCCATTTACAAAACAATAAAAGCTTTGAGGAGGAGGGTGACTTTGTTTTGTAAAGGAATGATACATCTCGGGTGCTTTTTTGAATTAAGGTGTGAATGTAAACCTAACTCGAGTTATGATGCTTTTTGTGATGAAACGAAGGGAATAATTTAGCACTTAACTTTGATGGGAAATATCTTTAAAAGTAAAAACATTCAAAGCATAATTCAAAAATGCTCCCGAGATATATGTATAGTGAATACAAAATTGCAAACAGAATGTATGAAAATCTTTTAGTTTTGTAAATGGAGCAAATTTTCTAAACAAGGGGGTCATTTTTTAAGGCGTTTTTTTTATGATCTAAAATTATTTTTTTCAAATAATATTTAGATCATTGTCTAGATAATTTTATATGCTTTTGGAATATAACTAAGTCAATGCATTGACCACCATTCAATTTTAGTTACACGATTTTTAATACATAGCACTTCTTTCCCTTACTCACACCTTAAATTCGCATTGTTTTGTTATTGTGCATAATTTGGAGTTTTATCCCATAATTTCAGTGCAATTTCGTGATGTCTCTGCCTCATGGGAATATGTTGATCTCACTGCATCAATGAAAAGAAGTAAATCTGAGGAGTTTGCACCCGACCAGGAAGATTTTCTAAAGCGGAGAAAAGCAAAAAGTTTTTATGAAACTGTAGTTTCTGCAACTTCCACAAACTCTGAAGATGATTATATGCCTCCAACAGCATACGATATTGATGTTAACGCTTGTGGTGTCGATTTTTTGGATGTTCTACAAGACACAGAGGAAGTATTGTTCCATGAACTTAGTATCCATCCTCCAGACATGACTGGAATTGGCATCCATCAATTTGGGTCTTTCTTTGATTCAAAGAAAGTAAGTTCTAATTTTAGATTCTTGCTTGCAATGTAAACATACCAATTGTTGGTACTTGTATCATTATTGTTTTTTCCAACCATGTTTAGACAAGGGATAAGTTTTACTTCATTAACGATGGTACAAAGTTACTGTTATGTCTTCTTATTGAAATCACACTACAGAAAGAAACACGTGTTCAAACATATTTGCCATTACTGGATGAACGCTTCAGAAAGAATGTAAAGTTATTCCGTACATTCCAGCATGCTGTGCCAAGGTATGAATTAAAGAAAGTGGATATTTTGCACAATTGGTTTTTACATCTACAGTATTATGGAGGGGTGCTTTCATGCTATCTTGAACTTATAAGCACAGTAGACCAGGAGTGTATAAGTTTTACATGCATACCAACAGTAAAATGAAACACTTATAGAGCATTTAAATAATACAATAAAACTTGTTAAATGAAAATAAAAATAAAAGTTGATGATTCAACTTTGTCTGCTTAAAAAATAGGTATACAGTTCTCAGTAAGCATACCGTATAAGCTCTATAAGAGATTGTTTGCATGAGACCTTAAGTAAACTCAAATTGTTTTAGTCACTTCGGTTAACAGTGTGTTTCTTAAGACTTTTTGCATGAATTTTATTACTTTGGGTGGCATTTCACTTTCAAACTAGTTTGAGATTTCCATGTAAAAAATCAGTATACATGTTTTAAACATTATTTAAACAGTTGCACTTTTCACTGTGAATTGAAATTTCCCTTTGCCCGGCAAAATCAAGCAGATGGGTCTAGTTACACCTTTTTTGCACTGAAAAAATAATGTGAAAATGTCATGTGGTTAGCAACCAAACCAACCAGAACCAGAACTTTAAAAAATTATTTAAATTGCTGAATCATTATTGTAACTGTGAATATGCATCTTTCTTGAACAGGTCCTTACAGGTTCGTATCTTGATCACTTATACGGCCAGTACTAGTCGAGTTCTACTTATATATATATACTTGTGTCAGTTCATATTTCATGCCCTGTCAAGCTTTTCTCAGCATAAGAAATTCTGATTTGTGTTTTGCTCAGAGAAAATATTATTGCAATTTTTTGATGAGTTTAAATGCATTTGATTTTAGGAACTTTATTATTGGCTTCACGACAGTTGCATAATGAATGCTGAATTTTTAATTTAATTTACTTTTCATTGACGTTTATTCCATTTGGCATTTTAGTTCGATACGATATGCAATTGAAGATTTTCTTGATCCGCCAAGTACAGTGGAATTAAATTCCCCATCTTCACCGCCTTCATCTTTCAGAACTGCATTAAACTTTCCACCATATTTTGCAAAAGTGCATGATTTTCTGAGTCTGTTGTATACTGCAGTTGGAGACTATCAAAATACAACACTGTCTACAGATGACAAAATGTTATTATCAACTGAAATTGAAAAATGTGTCCCTCACCTTCAAGTTCTTCTGGATGATTTAACAATTGATGGCTTACATCTTTTGTTAGTGTTTCTAACACCACTGTTTGAAATAAAAAGATTGCAAATCACAATGTTCTTACACTTGTTTTCTCCAATCTGCATGGCATTAGGACCTGCTCGGTCTCGATCAGTATTCCTTAGAGACCTGCAGAAGATTTACGATTCAATAAGTACATCTGACGAGGTTGCATTATTAACTCAGACATTTTTATCAAAAGTGCTATCCTCGTTTGGTCAGGATGTGTTTCTCCATTATTTGATGGAGTTAATATTAGATGTATTTCTGATTGATGTTCCCCATATAACAGGACCGCAAATATTTCACAAGTCTTCCTGTGTATCAGCACCTTTAAGCAGTGAACTTACATATAAAAGTGATTCAATGATGTCATACCAAATGTCACCTTGTGTGTTGACTGAAGTAGATTCCGTTTCCAGTTTCAACCTTGATAACATATTTGCAGATCAATCAGAGAATATGGTGGTTCTTAGTAAAGATTATACGCACAGTTTTACTGGTGATGGAGGCAGTCCTTCCTTTAATCCTGTATTAGAGAACTCCTTATGTGATGTAAACATTGAGGCAACAGCGGTGGATAAGTTGCCTGTGTTAAGCTCTCAGGAAGTCCACTCTCTCTCTGGAATGGAAAGTTTAATTGAAATTAACACTATGCGTGAATCATTGGGTGAATATTCGTCCTCATTCCCAAAGTGCTTTGAATACTCATCTTCTGTTCCTAATAAAACCGTCATGGCTGACTCTCCGAGAGAGGAGAATGCATTGAGTAATCGTACCTCAGTTTCATCTGTTCCTTTTACAATGCTGTTATCTAATGAAACGTCTGTGCAAGATGGCCTAGAAGAAGCTAAAGAAGTATTAGAAGAGGTACCACAAGAAGAAGAATTAGGCATCAAAGAGGATGAGCATGCCAGCACTTTTCAACATGTTGATATATATCAAACTATTGTAGAATCTGTGAGATGGCTCATGCCTTGGATTGGCCCTATACTTACCACTGAGTACATTGCTTGGCCATTATTAAAAAGGATGTCTAAAATATTGATCAACACTAATGGCAGTGGTGATGCAGTCGAAGCTATTGATCTCTTGCTGAAGAAAATAGCACCAGTTATTGATTGTCTGATGGAAGTTGCACTGCTTTATGGAGATTCAATTGTTTTGTTTTTATACCTCCCTCATATTGCACAACTGGTGAGTAGTTTTGATGTCCTTAGAAAACAACCAGCCATGTTTGCAAACGTTTGTTGTTGTTGTTGCTGTTTCATGTTCACAACCATAAGCCAGAAACTAAATTATGATCAAAATTGTGTGTGAAAACAGGATTTCCAACAGGTAGAATGATGAAGGAAATTTAAATGTTAGTTAATTAATAGGAAATTCGAATAATCAGATGGGACTTCGAAGCAAAAAGTTTTTAGACTATTGATGTTAGAATTATTGAAATTTGACTGTATGTTCAATGTGTGTTATTTGTTGTATTATTAAAAATATAGATCTCTACATCTTGCCACTTTGTCGTAATATTGGTCAACTGCTGCAACACCGTTTTGCCATTTTGGTTATTTAGGCATCAAACATAAATAAAATTACCTGCACGTCTTAGTGAGTATTTTTACTAATTTAGATTGAATCAGCCATCACATCTCCATCAGTGTCCATCTCACTGGGTAGCAGTCTTGTGTGTAATGTGCAGTTAATGACAGAAGCATGCAAAATGTTGGAACCTGAGAGTATATTGACCCATATTGAGGTGAGTTTGTGGATAAAATATGAATGAGGCTTTTCAATCTGTGCAGTAGATCCCTAATTTACAGATTTATAACACCTTTTCCAGTAGAGTAATTTGTGGTAGAGATATTTATTTAGGAAATCTACCTGAGATCTGATTAAAAGACAACTAAGTTCTAAATTGGTATAAATAGCATTTTAATATTATAGGAGTTCTCAGTTGATTTTTTTCAACCTTTAATTCGATTGCTATCAACCGTGAAACCATTTAGTACAGGAAGTGCTGTCAAGGAATTTCTCTCACGAAAGCTGATTGACATCCTCGGACTCCTCTGCCAGCGACTGAAGCGAGAAGTGGCACAAGACATTATGGCACCCTTGCTTCAACAGTTTTTCTCATGTTTTGATGGTATTTACGCATTGCGGACCGACGAAAATGGAGAAGCGCATGTGACAAGAAAATATTCTCTCCTTTGTCAATCGTTTGACAAAAATAATTTGGGAACAAGAAAAAGGGCAGCTTCAAATATTGACAATGTGAAAAAGTTTTCCAGTTTTGATGAGACTGACAATGGTTCATTTTCATTACGTTCTGACCGTATACCAGGCAATGTTTGTATTGATGATGTTTTGCAGGGAGACAAACTGGATGAGTCAAACACTGTTCATGATGAGCAATTTGCAGACATTTACGACACCTTTTCACCTTCTTTAGCATATCATGCCTACGTTTTGTTTTGTCGGGTGATGGGTCCTCTCTACATTGAGAAAACTTTGTACAACAGCGATTTGGTTTGGAATTTATTCACAAAACATGACAAATGTTTGACAGTAGCTGACACTGGAGATCAAGGCAATTTGTCGAAGGAAGTAACAGAAACAGGTTAAAATTATTTCTTGCTGTCTGGTTTGTACAATATTATAACATTGACTTTGTGACAGTTTCTTGTTATTAAAGTGAAAAGCTGCTGCAGTTACTCTTTTTAGACGCTGGACCTTCTGAGTAAATTTTTTTAGTAAAAAATTTTCATTTCATTTGTATTACTTTGTCGTCGATATTTTTAGACGGTTCAAACCTTAAAAAGGATTTGAGTGACTGGCAGCAACCTCTAGAGATGTCACACGAAGAGGAAAGTAAATATGCTGAAAGGTAGGACTCTTAAATACTTGATATTGTAGATAAATAAAAGATGAGCTTAATCCACTGTGCTCAAAATGTTATGTTTAAAGTTAAAGAAATACTTAAGCACCGAAACAAGATGCTAGTTGTATGCTAGCCTTTTCAGTTTCGTTATTGTCCTAAATTACGTAGCTATTCAAAGTTCTCTTGCAGTAGTTGGAAAACCAATTAAAGCATTCTTTGACATTCATTTATACAGGTCAGCTTGGCAGCACATTGATGGAAAATGGTTTCAACACTGGAGTGAGAGCAAAAGTAATTTTTTCTGAAATACTATTTTTTGAATTTGAAGTCAACAACAAATCAACAGTGATATTATCTCCATAAAAACTTGTTATTTCTTAAAAACTGTTTTTAAGGAGATAATAAATAAATTTTATTGATGTATCCATTGAAGTTGGGTTGTTATAAAAGATCCACTTATGTACCTTAGATACTGGTCTACCTCACCATCTAGAATTTAAAGATGTGAAGTTACAAACATATGCAGGTAGATAAAAAACGTTTTTGTTTACTTTGTTTGATTCTTTAAGCAAGAAAGAGGTTTAAATGTTGCTTACCCTAAATAATCAATTTCCTTCTTTAACGTTAGTTGTGTTGTTGTATATCTTTAAAAAAAACATTAAAAAAATCTTGTAGGTCACTCGTCTGTAATTCGAGATTTTTACGTTCCTGATAACGAACACTATTTCCTGTCTGCAAGTCGAGACAAAACTGTCAAATTGTGGTTGCTAAAGAATCATGGCAATGGAACAGCTCATCTTGGATACAGCCGAACATATGATAGACATACCCGTGCTGTTTTTTCTGTGCAAGGTATCGAATCAAAAAGAATGGTTGCTTCATGTGATGGAGCTGTACATGTGAGTTTGTTGTAAACAATAGCTTTTTCTTTCATATCTCCATGTGGCCCTTTATCGTTTCTGCAATTCTACTTAAAAATCAATGTTTAAAGTAGCGCGACATCCTTCATGAGAAATGAACCTGCTAGTCTGTTATAACATGATCAGCCATGTTGACGACACGTCTCACTTGTTTCAGCTTATTCCAGAATAACAAAGCTTTGTTTCGGTATTAATTCTCCTTAACATTAGCAGATCTGATAGAGTTATTACTTGGTTCCTTAGATCTGGGACCCAGTCACGGGGACTACAGTCTGTGAATTTGATGTTGGACGTAACAATAATATCACCAGTATGAGAACCTTACCTGCTCCTTCTACATGCCTTGCTATTGCTACAACAGAAGGAAACATGAGGTTGGTGGGGTAATTTCACTACCTATTCGAGAAACTAATCAACAAACTGTGCAAATGTTAAGAAACTTTTGGAATCAAGGAAAATCGATTCGTTATATGTGTGTGTGTGTTATATATACCATATGTAAAAAGTATTACAAGAAACTGTACTGAAAGAGAAAAGGGAAGTTTTTGTAATTAAGACTAAAAATTGTAGTAAGCGTATCCCCAAAAATACCAGGCAGCGATAATTTGTTTTCAACAGGTAACTGTAGCCCTTTTTTCTCCCACTTAAGACACAGTATAAAAAGAATACGAGAAGATAATAACCATTGTGTGCACTTTGTCAGGAATATCAGATTTTGAAAGAAATCAGGACGAATATCAAGAAAAATGAACTCGTGAAAACTTTTCTGCGTCTGGTCTCCAGTAAATGTTTTTTTTAAACAATTTCTAGAAGCTCCAATTTAAGCCGTTTATATTATATCAAAATTTCCCCTGTTTTTTTTTTAAATCTTTGCTTTAAATGTTGAACTATTTTGCAGACGATGTGTTGCTAAAAAAACTGATATTTCTCTTTAGATTGTATGATGTACGACAAAACAAGTTTGCCCAAGAATGGAAACTATCTCCTCAAACTAGTATAGGTGCGTGTTTTATCTTGTTTAAATAAAGACTTCTTCTAAACCTGTGCCTCTCTTAAAAGAGACTGCAGGTCAGTAAATCTACCTACACATGTATGTGACATATTTAGTTTATTTCGTGATACCACAATAACGCGAAACTCCCAAAACGCATCCTTGGATGGATCTTAAGCAAAAGAAGCTAAAGGAGGATATATTATCAATTTATCATTTCATTCATTGTGCGAAATGGTTCATCGCAAACAACACGAAAAAGCTTGGCTGAACTTGCGAAATTTAAAAAATGGAAACCTCACAAGAAAAATGTTAATTTCAAGATTTGAGAAGATGTTTTTGGTCATCAAAAATGTGACTGTTGTACTGGTATTGAGTTCCTACTGAATACGTCACTTCAGTTTCTTTTCTCTTTATATTTAGGTATAATTCGATCAATATGCACAAATGCAGAAGGTACATGGATTGCTGCCGGATTTTCAAGCGGTATTGTGTCTGTGTTAGACTTACAAGTTGGTATTTTGAGAGGACAAGCAAGAGTTCATGATGGTGAGATAGTCCAGGTATATAAATCTAAGTTTGTAGAGTTAAAGCTAACAGATCCCTTTATATAACTCAAATAGGGACAAGATTTTTTATTGAATCATCGTCGTTTGTTTGAAAAACTTTACGAGGTATCAAGCCACCATAATTACGTCAATGTTTACAATCAATCGCTTTATCGTTGATACAATAATTGTTTTGTAAAATTATACACAACAAATTTAATAAAATTAAATCTTGATGCTAGAATAATTCTAAAGGTATGGGTTGTACAGTCTTATTCAGTGTAGGTTTGTCACGGTTAATTAACAAGCTCTCGTTTAACACGATTCTAAAATCATTAGTCACGAGCCAAAATTTCGAGACTGTCACCTCATTCATAAATTGTACTGGAAAAAATGCGGATTGTTTTAAAATTTATCATAATAAATTAGATATTGAGATATCAGCGATTTAAGTTGATTTAAATTGTTGGATACGTTAAGTAAACTATAGTCATGATGTTCTTCATATTCAGAAAACCGTTAGTTAAGGCTAGTGGCCTTGAATTCCTAAGTGATCCTTTATTTTTTGGAGAAAAAAACTCGAAAACCTTAAAATCACACTAAGCGACCTCGAAAATATAGTTTTTATATGATACATATTTACCTTAAGATATCCTAGAAATTGTCTTTGTGTCTATGTGTCTATTGTGTATTTTTAAAAACAGCCAAAAATGTAGCTAAAAACTTTAAAATGTTGAAAACATGTGACATCAATAGTACGTTTGATTTAACAATGCAAAGTCAACATGCATCTGCTTCTGAAGTACTGTCACTACAGCTTAGCTTGCTATCAATCATTTTTGTATTTCTGTTTCAGATGGAACCGGTACCAGGCTATGGCTTCATTTCAGCATCAGTAGACTCTAATATTCGTATGTGGCATGAAGATGGAAATGTGTCACATATTTTAAAAAGTAAGTATAAGAATACTTCTAGAAATCAAACTTGTTGTATCACGATTACAAATTAAGGTACAGTGGTAATGTGTTTTCTTATATAGGTTCAAACGACAGTATCCATACAGTGGTGTACACAAAACAACAGCTTTTATGGTCGAATACAACTAACAAGTTGAATATCCACAGTAAAGAAAGATTTGTAAGTCCTCTACTAAAATTAATTTTGCACCTTGTGTTGTGATGTTCTTGTTAAGACCAGACCGTGCTTTTAAAGTCCTATCCTTGCTATCCAAGATCAGACCTTGTTACCGTATGAACAAATTTTGATATTTTACACCGGACCTTCCTATTTAAAACCAGATCTTGCTATTTAAGTCCTATCCTTGCTATCCAAGACCACACCTTGTTACCTTAAGAACAAATTTTGTTATTTTACGCAGGACCTTCCTATTTAAAACCAGATCTTGCTATGTAAGTCCTATCCTTGCTATCCAAGACCACACCTTGTTACCTTAAAAACAGACCTTGCTATTTAAGGCCACACCTTGGTATATCGTCTAAGATTTTATAACTTTCACATATTTTATTTATCCTAGACACCTGCAAGGCGGGTGGTCTTGATTACCATTTTGGAAAGGCTATATCTCTAAATCTAGGAACTTTGGATACTCTAGACTGGTTTTTCTGAAATTAGACTAAATTTCCTACAAGATCAAGTGGTTTCGGGGCTGCAGTGTGAATTACTTTTTTCTAAAATTCTAAAATGCACGACTTTTCCGGACAGGAAGGGTTAAACAGTTATTCTTAAAACAAACTGGTATTTATCCATGAGGCGCCTCATCTTAGAGTGAGTTATAAGGTCTTGGTTTTATACTTTGACACAAATTATTCATTTATTTATTTCTATGCCAACTTAGTCAATCACAAGATTTATTTACCTTTTGTAAAACTTACAAGTAAAGGAAACGCGAGGGAGAGTCCACATTTATGGAGGAAAGCTCTCTATGATACCCAACTTGGAAGAAGGACATAATAACCTGTCTCATATATTTTCGCAGGCGGTGTTTTTTTCTTTTGAAGTCATTGTGTTGTATTTACGCATGAATAAACAAACAGTTCAACTGTGCGTCACAGTATTGTCTGGATTAATTTAATGTTTTATGCATGAATTCCTTTGCATTTTCGTTATAAACTCTTTTCATCTATTTGTATTAAAAAATGTTGAATTAGAAATGCTGAGGCTATCGAGACTGTCCTGTGACTGAGATGATTTTGGAATGACCTTTCAAACAAAATCTTCCTCGCTTCCAGGGTTTTTGAATATCTACATGTTATTTTTTATAAAAACTAGGCAAAAAAACTAATTATGTTACAAGAATCTGCACAGTAAAGAATAATTAGATTTTTGATGAGAGGTGTTAGAGTAAAGTAAAGTCGAACGCAAAATGTGAAGAGCCTGCAGAAAATATATACAACATATGCTATCTTTCATTTAAAAAAGCAAAACGGACTTAAGACTTCTGAAAAGAAACGTTCGCTATAGACAGGTTTTAGGAGGTAATGTTAATTGGGATCTTTAAATAACGTCTGCTATAAACTGTCCGCTACATCGAGGTTTTGTTATGAGAATTTGACCGTCGCTTGTCCGCTATACTACTTATAGCGTTATAAAGTTGGTTTTCCACCAAGTAAAACAAAACGGAAAGTGAAATGAAGTACCTGGCCGTTCCTGTAAGGGACGTTTATTTAAGGCGGTGTTTACCAAGTTGTGTAACTGGACCTTTGTACAAAGAAGGAGGCTGTTCCGTCAGGGTTATAATTACGTTTTTATAATAACTGACTTTTAAAATTACAAATTATTTACTTCTATCGCTGTCACTATAGAGTGAAATTCTCATCTTTGAAGTATGGTTGAGCTGTCGATCAATATTTAGTTTATCTGACAGCAGCATGATACACGCTTCAGTTTGTACAAACATTTCAAAGCGAGGCTTGTGCAAAAGGTTGGTTTTACCTGCTCCATTTTGACGTTTGAAATGATTGTTTAAACCCCACTTAGCTACATTCCCGACTGGAGAGGAATTGTTTTTATCCAACAAGTATAATATATAAAATATAAAGCATGCATATCATCAATTTACATGTGGTTTTTAAGTTCAAAAATGTTAAATTTAACGTCTGGGGTCGGAGAGGGGAGTAGATATCGGTAAAAATGCAAGAGAGGGGGCTGGTGAGAGGAGGGGTTGCCCTTTCCAATTTGTGACTCTTCCCCAAGAAGAGAAAGATTAATCTAGATTACGCCTTTCATTTTTAACGATTTTTTACTTCTTTCAGTCTTCGTTTCATACCTATCGTATCGGTCAAGATTCATTTAAAGGAGCAGTTTCAAAGATGGCCTTCCTTCCAATCAATCGACTGTATTTGTTTGGTGCTGATAATGGAAATGTGATGTTATATGCTTGATGTAGAGACCAGTATTTCAAAACATCATAAACGAGACCTTTATCATACGAAATATTTCCAAGTACTGGCGCTTTGAACGGAAACAGTAATACGCATTTTATTCAGATTTCTACAAGTAAATTACGTATTTTTTTGGCGTTTTTGAGATTTCGTCATCTTTTTCTGTGCAACCAAAATATTCTGACCCGTGAAGGTTGTATTGGAGCAAAAGAACAGATTAGTTAATCAGAAACTAAAGAATAAAGAGAATAATTAATTACTAACAAAAGAATAATTAATTAGTAACAAAATAATTAGTAAAAAATATAATTATGGTTGCGTTCTAGGTTGGAGATTGATTAAAGAGATTTTTCCATACAAACAAAAATCCTGACTTTTGCGCGGATAATATTTTAGAGTCGACATCAAGTTTAAAGTATACTTTACTCACAGCACCACTTTGTGTTGCATCTGTTACGTTTTTTGATACTCAAGTGTCCCACACACCCAGCTTGTCCCTCTACCAAGCTCAACGTCTTGTTGGGACGCATATACCAAAATAGTTGTGGTAGCGGAGTCGTCATGTATATTATATATGTTTGATGAATACTATTCCTAACTTTCGTGCTGAGTACAAAAAACGATCTGGTAACTAAATTATGTTCGTGTTATTATTCTTTTGTTTATTTTTCTATTTTCTCACGTGAAAATCGTAGTAGTTGTCACATATAGATTAATTTTCATTTGACTTGGCTATTTTTAAACTGGAGAAAGTTCTGTAAGTATTTCTATGATTTCTTTTTCTTTTTTAATCTTGTTTCCAGTTCTTTTGTTTTGTTTTTTGCATCGGTCGAAACAACTAACTGAATCCCAATTAATAAAAACTTTAGAAGCACTGGAGACGAGGTTAATTTTAATTTTTCTTCCGCTATGGTAAAGAGGTTTCAACCGAGAATTTAACGGCCCTCCACACGAAAAAATGAAGCCGAGTGGATCGATTGCAAAAAATAGAAAAATTGACGTTTTTTTCATTTGCAGATGAGAAAATGCATACATTTCACTTCTTCCTTGAAGTTAGTTAAAATTCATCTGCTTCTTCATAAAAGTATTTTTGAACTCGGCTTAAAAACGAGGGTTAAAAAAATGTTTAATACAGCAGTTTTGATGAATAACATTTTATATTATTTTTGAAAAGTTTATTTTTATACACATGTACATAGATAGTGTAGATTAAATAACTGATTTGTACGTAGAAGAATAAAGAGATACAAAATAAATTTATAACTTATACACTTGAATTGTGTTCACTATTTGCATGAATAATTCGCGGTATAAAAATTTTGTGATTTCGCGGTCTGGTCCTTAAAACCGCGAAATAAAATCTTGCGAAAAATGCATTTTTTTGAACAAGTGATATGCAAAGCCAGGCTAGAGCAATGAGTGGTTGAAGGAACGTAGCAAGAACATCTTAAATGTCGTTTTTCTAATTCTTATACCAACATTAACGATTTTTGCAATACAAATTTTCTTTATAAAACCGCGAAATTAAAATGCCACGAATTTCTCATATTTCCTCTAACCGCGAAATTAAAATACCGCAAAATTTTTGTCGCGAAATTTTCTTGCAATAAACTACTAGTTTGGCTCTGATTGCGGCTGCAATGACTTTCTTAGTTACAATAGGTACAGAGAAATCGGTGTTTCTATGTATGTTTATTTGTCTGATCTCATTTTTTACTGGAAGAACTAGATAAGCATTTACGTTTTCAAAAAGTGGGAAAATATTTAAGTGTAATTTGGACCTTAAATTTTTTAAACATTTTTTCCAAACTAAGAAAGAACATCAGTAGTTGTCAAGGCCAGGTTACTTACTGAAGTTTATAGTTTAAAGTTGGAGTTTTTGTCGTCGAAAAATAAGGTTGTTTTTAGCGTGCACCCTTCTTATAAGAAAACTGTGGTAAGAACAAAGGGGTAGAAATGACAAAACAAGGATGATAATTTTACTGATTCTCTCTTTTTTCCTGAAACAATAAACATGAAGCATCTTTCAAGACAAAATTTTTGTGGACGCAATTGTTGCGGCTGAAATTTTTGTGGACGCAATTGTTGCGTCAAAATTTTTGTGGACGCAATTGTTGCGACTGAAATTTTTGTGGACGTAATTGTTGCGACTGAAATTTTTGTAGACGCAATTGTTGCGACTGAAATTTTTGTGGACGCAATTGTTGCGACTGAAATTTTTGTAGACGCAATTGTTGCGTCTGAAATTTTTGTAGACGTAATTGTTGCGTCTGAAATTTTTGTAGACGCAAATGTTGCGACTGAAATTTATTGTAAAATAAATAAAAGAAGGCTCAAGATAGAAAAACACATCAGAATAATTTCAGCCTGAACGTGTAAAAAATAAGAACACTTTAAGATGAAGCCAAATTTCCTGGTTTTTATATAAAATAAAAATATAAAAAAGGTGTGATAAAAAAAATAATACTTTTCCCAGCGAAAAGGTCTAAAAGATTTACTTTGATTGAAAAATGTAGTGTTTAATTTCTTCTTTAACTGAAGTAATAATGTAGTTAAGTGTTTTTCGAGCCTATCGAGACAATGTTGATTATTTCTGGGTAAGCGAGCAATTCTTGTCTTTATACTTTGACGAAACAAACAAATTCATTTGGAGGCGAAATTGCCCGAGGTGGCGTTTTTCATGCACCGGTATTATCTCTCCATCGCAGAGTCAATCAAGTTTTCGTATTTAAACCTTTTTACAATAAACTTATTGTTCTGTCTATGCTGGAGAGTTTTTTTTAATAGAGCGATTGCAATATATTTTTCATGTTTTTTATTTGATCAAAAATTATTTAAAGTTGAACACAAAAACTTTGCAATTAATTATTCATAGCATATATATCAAAAGTAAAGAAATAAAAAAAATTATCTGTAAAATCTCTTGAGGCTTTCAACTTATATTTTAAATTCTATCATAACAAGCCAACGTTTAACGTTCAAAATATTTGCATGGAATTTAGATAAGTTTTGGAAGAATTCGATCAGTTACACCTAAAACAGGTTATTATTGATATCAGCAAACCGTTTTACTGTCGCCGTCATCATCATTGTTGTGGTGTCGTCATTAAAATCGTTGTTGTTGTTGTTGTTGTTATTTAAAGATCAGCTTAACATCGCCATATTCTAACGCACAGGGTACAGGTTGGTGTTTGTGTATTCAGAGTGCATTTACGTTGGAATGACGTAGCTTTTCGCGTAAGTAAACTTCAATATGTAGGGCCCCTGAAACGTCTTTGAGTTTAAAAAGTAATTTGCGCGGGAAAGTTACCAGCTTATTACCTTAAGGCGGCACCGTACTTGTTCTGTACATGGAAGTCTCTATAAAGAAATACACTGCCTTTATTCGTCTCTCTTTTTCAGTTCCTAGACATGGCTGAACTTTAGAGTTTTGCATGAATGAAAAAATGGGGTCCTTTTATTTCTCAACTGTTATTATTTCACACAAGTTGATGCCTTTCGGCTCTCTGTCTGCGTGATTAAAAATACAGGGGAACGAAAGACGCAATCTCGATCCCAGAGTCTCTTGAACCAGTCACACCCAGAGAGTGTGAGAAAGAAAAAGTAGCCCAAGTAATGAGATTGTAAAAGCTCTCTTTATTTTTTTCTTTATTTTCAACTTTATCCCACATCCTCTTCCTCAGGGCTCTTATACCAATTTGTAACAGGACGACGACCCTACTGTCCTCAGATATGCAATTTGATTGGTTGCAGATTTTTTTCGCCCCAAACAGCGGCTTTAATATCTGGAAAATTCACCCTAGAGACGTGGATGTTTTTCTTTTTTTTTGTGCAAAGCATCTGAATTTTGACAATTGATAACGAGTGATTATTGCATTAACTTCTTTTCTACGACGTCACGTGTTGCTATGACGGCAGGTAAACATAAACTTTGAGTTTATTCTAAGAAATATTTGGCTGTCAAATTGCGAATCTTGGTAGACGTCTATTTTGGTAAGAATCGGACACCTAAACAGCTGCGAAACTTTATAATAATATTTACACCCATGCTGCTTTACACCCACTATGCCCAGTGGTAAAATAATATGGCTTGTTAATCGTTTCTAAGAGGATTATTTATCCAGTTTTTGCGGAAAATTGCCTTGTCATCAGTCACGTCATCAAATATAGCCAACCAAATTTTTCAAAGTACGTTCGAAAAAATGGAAACATTATTATCCCACAAACGGGTAATAAAACAATGCTAATGAAATTTCTAGTGCCTCAATCTATTTTCATATAGGCCATTAAACTCAAAATGAACTTCTAGTTTCGTACACCTCTTTCCACTCGACACGTGCTACTATGATAAAAAATTACAAGCATCAGATTTTAAAAGATTTTTTGAACAGCCTTCAGATAAATAAACTTTAATTGATCTGGTTGTGATCGATTAAAATTACTTTTTCTATTCATTATTTCTTTCACCTCGTCGTTACTGACAAGTATTAACGCTATACAAAAGAGTTGTTGAAAAAAGTATCATGGACGATAATAAATTGTAAAAAGTATTTTACTTCACTGTGTGTTGTTTTACGTACGTATCATAATTGTTTATTTACCTAGGACAAAAAAGAAATTGCTACTGGTGTCTTGTTAGACTGCTATACAAAATGGGATGTTGTCTTCATGAACAGGTTATGTGAATACTCTTCGTTGAAATAGCGAAGTTTAGTTTGTGGTTCCAAACTTGATATAAGAAGCGTTTTTTAGGTAACGTTTTTTTAGGTTACATATTGTAACGTTGGGTAAAGAGTATGTTTCTTTAAATTGAATTATGCAATAGAATAATATATCAGAAAACTCTTAGTAATCAACTATGTTTCTGAAGCTCCATCATCTTGTTCCCAGGGCTGTTTTTTGTTTTCCAACTTACAAAGGGTGAAATACGTAGCTTTTTTTCAGACTGCTTTCGGACTGCTCGTTTTATAAGAAAATGAGGTTGACCGTGTACGCGCAATGGTCAGACTTATTAAAGAATATTTCCGGGTTTATTTACTTTTTTTACATTAGGAAGGAAGATAAGGAATGTAGAAAATGTAAAAAGTTATGTAAAAAAAGGCAAGAGAACCTGGGAACGAGGTTACTTCATACGATAGCTACTGTTGTTTAGATTTCGAATTTAATTCTTTTATTTTATCTCATGAATATTTATACAGGATGGGAACTTTAGTCATATATAGCTACAGTATGTACAGTAAAACTGCTAACGTTTGTCCTGTTGATGATAAAAATTGTGAAACTAAATATATATGATAAAAAAGATTAGTAAAATTAGTTAAAATCAAACTGAGAATGTAGAAAGTGAAAAATGGAGTATGTGACGATGACATCAGAACAAATTTCTCGTCAGATTTTAACCCTAGCAAATGTTTACGTGACATCGCGTTGTTACAGAATGCCTTACTCGATATTATGAACGCATAGTACTCTTAAAAATTCCCGGCTGCATGTTTGTGCGAATTATTTAGACTTTTTCTGTTTGAATATCTGAGTAAAAGAAAACCAAGTTAGCATGCAACCGGTCGAAATTAATTCCTAACTGTTTGAGTTCCATTGTGCAAATTTTCATTTTAGAAGGAAGATTCCTAAGGCTTTAAAGGTTAAGTCCCGCTGATTTCTAAATGAACGTTTTTCTTGTTTAACCAATTTTGTATTTCTTTCTCGATGAATCATATGTTATTGCGTGCTCATTAATATGTGATTTTTGTTTCAAATATATGGTTGCCTCGATGAATTGTTTGAATACGTTTAAAATCTAACTTGAATTAGCCATTCATGTTTTGTACTCTATCACGTGACTAAGTTAAAAAATTTATTATATACAACTTGAAAGTTTTGTGTCGAGTATAATACAAGAACTACAATTTTACGAAGTTTCCGTCATGTCCTATAAAGTTCACGAAGTTATATACGAGGAAGATGAGGTTTGTTTTTGTTTATGTTCTCTCCTTATGTTTCCATGTATAATGGGCACGAAACAATGCGATTAACAACGTATTGCAACTGTGTTTTTCTTAACAGGATTTTGTGATTACTATATTTTTTTAAAAAGTGGTTGTTTTTTAAAAGAAAATGGCGTTTTTATCAATGAAAGATGAATATGTCTGGCAAAATTTCGCACAAGTAAATAATCTTTAGGATTTATTCTTTCTGTAGCTTCAGTTGCTCTCTGTTCTCTTCTTCGTAAATGTATATAGACCAAACATTTTTAAATTCAACTTTGTGTTAGTACGTCACAAAGGTTAAATGATAAGAAGCTACTTTGCTGTATTTATTATCTGTTTACCAATTTCACTGTCATCTCATATATCGCATCGATCATTTTAGTCACGCTAGCATTCGCTTCTCGTAAAAGACATCTGCTCTTTTATTTAGGCGCATTTGCGACAATTTATTATAACGAAAGACAGATCAATTTTTATTCCACAGTGTTACGACAACACATCAACTCAACTTCGTTTTTTTTTTAACACCAATACGACGGTATGAACATATTCGTATCGCCGTCCCGATGTCAGAAAATATACAGGATGCCCTGGGGGACTAGGTTGAAGTTGGCGAAGCAATTCCATAAGAAAAAGCGCACAAATAAAACGCTTGAAACTTGTAATTCGCGAAAGTTAATTTTCCATGAATTACAAGGTCTAGTTTTCGTCCTCAGAGCTGTTTAATTTAAGACAAATGCCGAAAATAGTTTATCAAGGAGACTGGGGACAAAAATAGCAAGTGCTGACTTTCTGAATATCATTTTTGGTAAGCTTAGTAAGCAGCAACCTTGTCTCCAGGGTTTTTTTTGAAATGAGGTTGAAGAATTATATATTGTTATAAAAACGCTTAAAAAAGCAGTAAGTGGATGCGGTTTAACATTTCCTAAAAAAGCGTTTCGTACCTGAAACATATTGTATTGAAATATCGCGGTAGAAATAGCGAATTTGCCACCCTCGTCCCCAGGGTTTTTCGTCTTTTTGATATGAGAGAAGACGACGACGTCATCTCTTTTATATCAGGAAGGCAAAAAACCCTGGGGACGAGGGTGCGAATTTGCGACAGGATCATGACAGACTTTGTTGGACTTCAATGTTTTAAGGCTCTTTTACAAACGCTTTTAAATTCTTTACTTACTTCTTGAGAAATTTTTTAACAAGGCCATTTGTGAAAGCTGTTTCCCTTGGTTTTGCGCTTTCTTCGAGTTCTTCCCGCCACGATTTTTTCCATTAAGTATATACACAATCTACTATGTACTTTCTATTTAGTTCGAAATGATTGAGATGGATAATCCACAAAACGAGTACGAAGACGATTTTCTAAGCAAAGTGGATAATACTTGGATGATGAACGAGGCTGAAGAATGGAATATGTTACAAAACTCGGCACAAAATTTGTCTGAAATGATCGAAAAGTTAGAAAGTAAAGTTGAAAACAACTTTCAAAGTTTAACTGAGAAAATTACTGGCATAGGTATATGTTCTATTTTCTTTTTGACAACACGACACAAAAAATTGTACATTTTAATTAAATCACGCGCGTTTGTTTGCGCATGCGCCGTTGTCTTGTGGGTCACCTTTCTGGTTTTGTTCACTGGACAAAATCAAAAAACGGAATGAAGTCAGTTCTATATATTTCTTGGTACGGTGTTGGATACAAAGATGCTTACAGATCCTTATGTTGTGATAAACCCTCCACCGTTGTGTCATTAACAAAAAACTAAACAAATTACCTTACTCTTAATTTTTAGAAAAAGAAGACCTTGACAAAACTGAAAAACTGCTGCAAAACTTCAAAACTCGTTGGTTGACAAAATGTAAAGAAACGGAAAATCTTCGTATTTCGTTAAAACGAGCGACGCATGAAAGTACAAGAGTAAACGACGAGTATCACGAGATGGAAACGTCCATAACGAAAATGCGACAACAATTCGGTAAAGCTATTGATTCAAGTGTGACGGAAATGGAAGAACTGACGATATGTAACAATGCTTTGTCAGAGACGATACAAGAACTGGAATCGAAAATAATCAGAGGAGAGAAAGCTTTCAAGTAGGAAATTGTTATTTTTGTTTTCGTTTCTACGAGAATGTTTTTTTAAAAAATTTTAATCGTCCGTTTCGAATTATTAGGCAAAATGCTAAAGACAATTTGGACTCGCTTAGACAAATCATAACAATAGCGGAAAACGACGACGTAAACATGAGAACGTTACGAACGAGACTGAAGAAAGAAGCCGACAAAATCGACCGAATGATTGTCGTTGAGGATTTGTTTTCGAGCGATAAAACGCAAACAAACAGCAACTTAGCGGAAAAAAGTCAAAAAATGGTCGATGCAATTTCTCAAGGACTTGTCGAAACATTAAAACAAGAACTTCGCGAAAGTCGCAATATTGCTGAAAACCAACGGCGCAGGATAAAAGATTTAGAACGAGAAAAGGAAGAATTTTTGGAAAACCAGCTAGCGTTAAAAAACGACGGCGTTGAAGAAATGAACGAGCTGCTTGGATATCTTCGTAAAAGTGTTTTGCAACGTACTCCAGACGGCAACGATGACGACAAGTCAGATTTCAACATTGTCAAACGAAACTTTAATACAATGAAGAATCTTATCAACAGTATGAAGGATGGCCTCGATAAGTCATACAAAAAGGTAGCTAGCAAGTCGAGTGAAATTATTGATTTAAATGATAACATAAAAGATCGGGATGACCAAGTCAAACAATACATCACTCAAGTCGAAACTCTGGAGAGCGAGAAGAGTCGCTGGAAGTTGAAATTAGAACAGAGCGAAAGTCAGTACCAACTTGCAACAAACGAGTTGCACACGGTACAGGAACGATTAAAAACACTCGAGGGAGAACGGAAAATATTGTTAGAAGAAACACAAGAATTAAAAGGTGGAAAGGAGAATATTCAAACAGTTTGCAGTAGTCTAAGTGGAGAAAACGAAAATTTGGTACAGCGAGTCAAAACTATGCAAACGGAGAGAGACAAAGTGTTTACAGATTTGCACGAACAAATCCAAAAACTTAACCAATATTCGATTGAAAACAATGAACTCGAAAACAAATGTGAAAATCTCGAACTTGCTATATCAAAACTACGGCGAGAATATCAAGACCAAACGCGGGAAATGAATATATTAACGCGGGAGAACGACGAACGAAAGACTTCGTTGCAAGATGTAGAACAAGAAAAAATAAAACTGAAACGCACTGTAAAATCGGTTGAAACGAGAAATAAAGATCTCGAAGATCAAATGTTTCAACTTACAAATGAAAAACAGAAGTTAACAAGCGAACTAGAAAAATCAAAGAAAACATACGAAAGTCAAGAAGAAACTTGTAGCGAACTAACAAGGAGACTAGAAACTAGCCGTGAAGAGCGCGGGAAAATTGAAGAAAAAATAAGAAGTGTTGAAAAAGAGAAAAAAGATGTAGAAGAGAAAAACAAAGAGTTAGCCTCGTCGCTACAACAAGATGAAGAATTAAGAAAGAAACACAAACTTTTATTATCTTCC
Organism: Hydractinia echinata; assembly: GCA_030067915.1. NCBI lineage: Eukaryota > Metazoa > Cnidaria > Hydrozoa > Anthoathecata > Hydractiniidae > Hydractinia > Hydractinia echinata. Next base: position 759,970 of record JASGCC010000033.1, read on the forward strand.
TACGAAAAACTTCTGATCAAATTACTCCATCAAAGAAAAGAAATGCTAGAACTTCTAAACTTAAATAAAACGAGCGAATTCAAAGACGTATTCTTACAGGTAAGCTCTACTCAAAGCGTAGACTATAAAGACATATCACAGATTGAAAAAAGTATTAAATCAACGGTAGACGAAACAGATAGTACATTTGAAGGAGTAACAACCGCGTTTAGACGCGCAACAACTGATGTGAAGCTTTATCACAACTTTTGCACCGAGTTGACCAACTACATGAAAAACTTTGATGATCCTGATTCGTGTTATAGTACAGAAAACGATATTTCTGAGCCAGCTTTGTTTGTACCCGGTCGTGACGTCAGCGACGGTAAACGAGGATTAAGCGCTCTAAAAACAATACCTAAATCCGACCCTGAGCTGCTTCCGAAGCTTATGAATAAAATACGGAACTGCATGCAACAAGGGAATCCGGACTCCAACCGCGAGATTTCAGAATTAAAACGCAAGTTAAATATTTCGAATAAAAGGGTTCGTCAGTTGACTACAAAGTTAAAAAGTCGGAAAACTTTAGAAGCAAGTATGAGAAATAAAATCTCTCACATGAAAAAAGAATTAAAAGTTTTTAAGGAATCTCACAAAACTTATCATGCGAACATAAAAAATACACCATCCTCTCCACAGCACACTCCTTCAAAAGAACAAACACCTTTCGTTTCAGTTGATATAGAAGATATAATTTTTAAGTTAAAAGCAACAGAGGAGGAGCTGAAAACAGTTAGAAATACTTTAAATGAATGTACGGATGAAAATTGTAAGAACAAGGTCGGAGAAGGATTAGAAGTTGTTGACACAAAATTAACCGAACTCTCTAATCAACTCGCCGCGTCGAGTAATATTCGATTAGTGTACAGCGAAAGCACTGCAGAACCTGACGACTTAAACGAAAGATTTGGAATTTTACAAGATCAGCGACATTACATGCTAGAACATTTAACGTTTACTAACAAGAGGTTAGAGGTATTATTAAACTGTTTAAAAGGTAAAAACGATGTTGATAAAAATAACAATAATTCACATGAAGCAACCATCCAAGAACCAGTGTTTACAAAACGAGTGTTAAAACGAGTCCGAGATTCATTTAAATCCGACCAAGCCGTTATGAAAAAGGCTTGTAGCATATTGGAACTAACTAAAGCTATCAGTATTACTGATTTATCCGAACTAGCCGAAAGTAAAGCGATAAATGAAGAGCAACGAGAAATGATCGTGTTAGTGAAAGATATGAACGAGAACATGGAGTCGGTTTTACGAGAGGCTCGTTCAAATATAACTGGGCCCAAAGTAGACAAGGTAATGGACCAGCCACAAAAAGGTGCGCCTCAGACCGAACTTGCATCCAGTGAGACAAGCAAACAAGGAGAAAAAGAAAATGAGTTAATACCGAAGTCTGAATTTCTTCAAAAAGAGAACGAAATGAAAGCAAGTTTAGAGAAGGCTCAAAAGAAAGTCGAAAATCTATCGCAGTTTTTAAAACAGAGAGAAGAAGAGATTAAAGAACGGGACGAGCTGATCGCTAAACTGAACAAGGAGTATGAAGAACTGAAATCTAAAACCATTGATCAAAACGATATTAACATCGCTACGCGCGACCGCATGATTAAGGCGTACGCCAACGCCAAAAAGAGGCTAGAAAAAGAGAACGAATTTTTACAGTTGGTAGTGAAAGAAGTTCGGGAAGAGTTACTGAATTTTCAAAAAACCTACAAGAAAGAAGAGGAAACGCAACAACACTTGCAAGAATTTGTAAACGAACTTCAAATTTGCAAATCTTCGTTGGAACATAGTCTTGACAGGATGGCGTACGAACTAAATATTGTGAAACGTGATCGAGACCATCTCATGAAAACCGTCCACTCTATGGGTATACAAAATAATTATCATAATCACTCTTGGTACGGTGAGACTATACCTATGAATCCTGGTATGTACAACGGTTACCATGGTGATCAGTATTGTCCAGAGTGTGATCTGTGCGCTTTTCAAGATTTTTCAGCAAGTACAACGCTTCCTTTCTCTGAAGACGAATGGGATTGTACGGGTTCTTGCGATGGATTTGAATCTTTACCCTCTGATGGAGAACAAGCCGATGTTGTATCGTCATCAGAATCACAAACATCATCAAGGGTGGCAAAAACTATCAGAACCGAAGAAGCAGCTGAGGCGATCAAGGCAAAAAATCGTCCTGACAGGTACGCGAGGAAAGAAAAATCTTCAGGAAATCCACTGCTTTCTCCAAAGTTGTCCCGCAGTCGATCCAAAACATCTCCTTCTGCTGATGTTTATGACAACATATCTATGGCTAGCACTATCAATTCCGCAAGATCAGGTCGTGTCCAGGGTCGGCGGGAGCAGCTTTTGCAGGGACACGGTCCTGGAAATAACCCTGGCATAATAGTTAGCAGCCGACGATCATCACAAGAATCTAGTGTCTCTTCAAACAATTCACGTAACCGATCATCACCGGACGTACGACATCGGAACTCTTTTCCAAACAATAACAATTTGGGTCATCCGAATCAAATTTTAAAAAACCCGGTACTAGATATTGACAGCGCTGTAGAAATGGCGGCAACGTCACAACAGCAATATTATGAGGACCGGAACATGACCCCGATCAGTCCAAGAAATCAGCTTGTTTCGCCGTTTCTAAAGACAAATAACGAAGTGAAAAAGCGAAAAAAGAAGTTTCTAGCTTTTGGTAAAAAATAATAACGCCTCCTCTTTTTACAATTTTGTTGTGACTGTGAATTGACAACACCTTTAACAGGATGAAAACTAGATAACAATTTTACGCGTTTGTTTTCTAGTCAACGTTATTTAAGCTATCATATTAATCCGTCTTCAACAAAAGACACGATACCAACACGATATAGATTATACATGTTTCTAACTTATTTATTTAATTAATTTATTTGTACATCTAAAATGTAAAAATGTTTATAAAAGAAATGTTATTACTCTTGATATTGAGTTCATATTCTTGCACGATTACAACTTCGTGTCATCGAGCCCTTTTCACTGTTCCAAAGAGTAGAAAAAGAGTCTGTAGGACAAGAATTATGAGATCATAAATTAAGCTGAGTCAGCTCAACACATTGTAAGTTGCTTTTGTTGACTTTGACTTCGTTGACTATTTTATAGCTTTAAACAGAACTGCAGTATGCGGTGGATACGAAGAAGGAAGAAAACAATTCTTCGACTAAAAAAAATTGATATCATAATACAAAAATCCAAGAAGTAATCTGCAAATATGAACTAAATATATACAATTTAAATGTCTCAATAAAAAAGCAAATATCTCTTTTTAGTGACTCGAGTTGGTTTATAGTTTTAGGATTTAGAGTTCTCGTCAACAGAAAGAAATGGAGTTAACACAGATATTTTAAGGAAAAAAGTGATTGCGGAAGAAAGTTTTTTTGCGTGAATCAATCGTGAACCGCAAAAGGTTTTTTTGGAAAATAAAATCTAATTTTGTAGAGCCAGAAGCTTGTTCCTGCAAACACATATTTCATAAAACCGCAAAATTTTCCTCGCAAAAGTGCAACAATTTCGCGATTGAAATATAAACCACAAAAGACCCTTCTTTAGATAATTGTCTTCCTTAAAGTATCTATACCGCTGCTTCATCTTCAAAAAATAAGAATGTGCGCTAAAATGCCCTTGATGGTTAAACCAAAAAGCGACCGCGAATGGTTTTGACTCTAAATTTCTACCGATAATAGATAAAAATTAGATAAAAATAAACATATCGCGCAGATATGAAATTTTTTTATTAAAAATGCGCAGAAACCAGTTTTTCCAACATTCTATCAGTGAGAGGTGAAACTGGTTTCAACAGCTTACGCTCGTGGATTAAACCTCTTCCAATTTCATGATGTTTTCGCACGGAGGAACGGATACAAGCATTCAAAAGAAACTGGTCGTACATATCTCTTTGTGCATGACTTCCGCCTAATCTGATAAACTCATGTTTCAATGGAAACAATAATTCCACAGCATCGCTGTATCTTTCATCAGTGAACGCTATAAATGCATCAAACAATCCAAGCCCAACTTCTCGAGTTAAACGATTATTATCCCCAGCAGAGTTGTTGACATACTCCTTCACAGATGTTAAAAAGTCGTCTTTACTTTTCCCATCGTTCTTTGCAATTTTGGACTTTAAGAAGGAGAGCAACATATGCGAATCGTTATAATCACGACATATGCTGCATGTTGCATGGTTTATACTTGCATACAAGTCGTCCCATCTGTCGCCGACATCAACGCCCTCAATTCAAACCTTTGGCAACAGTTGACAGCCATCGTTTAAATTAAACGCGATTCCACTTTTTTTAAACGCGGGAGCGATATGGTCATCGGTAGAGTGTCAGGGCGTTTTCATATTCTGCTTTTCGATGTAATAAATCCTAAATGCCAGTAGTTATTGACAAGCCAATGTGTTATTAACACTCCAATCAGGCGCCTGTTTCTACATACAAAAATCAACACCTTTTGAGAACTGGCATGTCGATTCATAGATATGGGCATTTGTGTGAATTCCCCAGGAGTCGTTTGGTATCAAGCCTAAACCTTCCTTCGTGACTCTCTCGGCTTTGTCAAACAGATTTGTTTCTTCCAAACCGAATGCGTAACGATTGAAGTATGTACCATACCAAGGATCCTTGTCATTCCATGATTCAAAATCCTCCCCAACACTGTCGCGAAGCATGGCTGATTTTCCTGTTGTTAGGTAGCCTAAGTAGGAGAAAGATAAAGCCAATGTGTCGCACGGGTACGCAAACAAAACCTCTTCCCATTTCTTACAAGCATTAGCGACGTTTTCATTGGCCCATTCGATAATAGCAGCACAGTGTAGTTTTTCTCGATCGTTCAACGTTGAATTTCATGCACCATACGATTCATATCTTCACCAATTTCTTTCACTTTTTGGGTCGAGACGAGATCCAGCTGACATGGCATTGAAAGCCGGCCTTTAACACTTTACCCATCGCAAACTCTGCATCAGCACACAACATTTTCTCAATGGCACCTATAATACCGCCAGTTTCAGGGTCGGGTGTATGACTCATCAACTGATGCAGGGCGTGGTCGTAAAGTTTGACAGCCTCGTTACTAGTCGTACTCATGCCCAGTCCTTCGTCCATCCATTCTTTGCATCTCGGAAGTGACTTTTTTAGTCATATCTCAGTATTATGTACTAAAACGGGAAAAATAACAATTTTTATTGCATAATTTTTTTTAACATACTCAGGGTATCGATTCAATATTAACTCCTTATTTTTCTGATACTCCTGACATTGGCTAAAATACTGACATTTCCCTTATTTTTGGCCTGGTACATCTGTTGTAATAAAGTTGCCAGTAACCCTAAAAATATAAATGTTATACAAGTATATTAATAGAATTCTTTAAGAAAATATCTAAAATGTGCACATTTTCACCAAAGAATGTGTTTCTCTTCGATTAACAAGAGGAGTGCCTTAACGAGTCCTGTACTCTTGCACACATAAAAGGGACAAGATGGAAACCTTTCAATTCGAAGAAATCATGCATCTAAAACTGCATCTCAAGATTTTGGACAATTTCAAACTGGAAATGATAACAATATCAAACAAAAAGACAACAAACACAACACACTTCAACAACACAGCCAACCATGTATACTTCCACAAATGCAGGCAAGACATCCAGCTCAGCAAATACTAATGCAAGGAACGCATCAAAGCATCTTAAATACCACCAGGGATCAAACTTACAAACTCAACACAAATCGCTTCTTTGCTTAGCGCCTTTATTTAAATATTGTCCTCTATGTCTATGTTCTAAAACAAGACCCTTATCCATACCATATTTAAAGGACATTATGAATATTCTCGTCCTTGGCTTAACAGACACTTGACTAACTGACAACCACAAGGAGGCCGAATTAGAGATAAAAGTATGGGACGATCAAGTGGAGGTGTCACTCTATACATTCGTGAAAAGCATGTACGACTGCTAAAAGCAGGTTCGTCAGTTTTAAGTATTTATTTAACTCGGGTAATATTTGATCAAAAAATGCAATGGAAAGAGCACATATAATGACATAAATAGAAAAATACTAATTAAATATTCTAAAATTAGAAACATTGCATTCTGTTTAACACCTCACACCAAAAACCTTTTAATTAAGGATACGGTAACCCCCTGAGGCACATACTCAGCATATTTAAAATATCCCCTCTGCTCGCCATATTAACCCTAGCAAATATATATATTCTGAAAGCCCGAATAAATTATCTGTAGAATGATGATAAAATATTTCCATAAAAAAAATCCAAAAAGTAGAAAAGAAATTATATATACAAAAATTCACCCTTCCAGTTCATTTTGTCGAACACTCCCCTCAGTTAAAATTTTTGTTTGTTGAAAAAAATATGATTTGCGAAAGCTCTTATTCAGCTTCTAAAAAACTTTGCTTTTTTTACTCAAAACAACACGTGGTTCCAAAAAATATAGCATATTTTGTGTCACAATAGCTGTTTTATGACTGATTTATCTATTTTTAAGCATGATAGCTCAATAACTTGATATTTCCTCACTTTCTGCGTTAGAAAAAGCAAAGTTTTGTAGCCAAAGATATAATTGTCGCAACAAACTTGTTTTCGTACAATTTCGACAAGATGGAGGGGAGTGTTCGACAAAAATATATATCGTTACGACTGAAAATTTTATTTCAAGAAAAAGCAAATCAAAGACCTTTGCTTTTACCTGCAGGAATCATGGTTACACCCACTTAAATGTATGAATAATTAATAACTCATGAATATTTTATTTAAGAATTAAAGGTAAAGTGGTTTTCGCAGAACTACGGGTCTAGTTATTGTTAAACAGACAACAGGATAACATAACATAACAGGATAAAAACGAAAAAAATAAATTAATTAATTAAAAAGGTAGAGATGATAAATAATAATATATTTGTATAGATTATTAAAGTGTGAATGTTTTCCTATGTTATATGTTAGAGATGCCAATTTTTATTCGTTCTGCATAACTCTCTTTAATTATTATACAGATTATAATATATTTGAGGAATTTTAAACTTTGAGCACACTATTGAAAACACTGAAAGATAAAAAAGATTTTTCTCATTTTTATCCCTCCTAACAATAAATATTTTTGATTCCTTTTTTAAAAATATCAGGAAAATATGCCAAAGAATCAAAATTTAAAAAAATACCCGTATCCTTAATGCACTTGTCATGCCATATTTCAACTACTGCTCCTTGGTAGGGCTTGTGCCACAATATGTCTGTTACCTCTCTTGGGAAGAGAGGGGAATATTTTATTGAATAATTTTACTCATTAAAAACGATTCCATGTTAGTTTTCAAAACCACGAATCACATTGCTCCTGATTACATGTGCTCAAAATTCCTTTTTGGCAAAAAACTGCCACAATCACCAAAAAAAGAGGAGCTTCAAAAAACAGGTTCACACTTGGTCAACACGGAATTTGGCAAAAAAGCCTTCCCATTTAGAGCTGCAAAAAGTGTGGAATAATCTTCCAGACCAAGTGACCTGTGATGGAAGTCTGCTTTCGTTTAAGACTTCCATCTCTAATGTATTTGGCAAATTCTAATGGAGATCACTTTTTAACTTTTTAATTTTTGTTTTTTATTCTTTTCCTTTTCAATTTTCACACATTATAAATGTTACTATGTTTGATTGAGCTGAGGCAGTCTAAGGTTTATCATTTTTTGTTTCTTTTTTGTTTCAGTGCACCCCAGTGGATACAATCCACTAACTATAGGTTTTTGTGATTTTTTGAGCTAGCCACTTTAAATATTTATTATTGTTATTATTTTTAATGATTCTTAAAACAAGCCACAATTCCCCTTTTTAAAAGTGGAGATCAAGGTGCACTAGAAAATTAGTGATCAGTTGCTCTCATACACTTAGCAACAAAAGTTTTTGACAAGAATTGAGAAGAAAATTGCATTTGCATCTTGAAAAAAACTAGCTATATAACAACTCCAAACTTGGATTCAGGATAGGTAGATCTTGCCTGCGTCAACTACTTGCGCATACCGAAAGTCCGATCTCCACATAGAAAATGGAGAAAATGTGGATGCCATCTACCTTGACTTTGGCAAGGCTTTTGACAAAGTTGATTACACAATTTTTCTCTATAAGATGAGAAAACAGAATTGATGAAAAAACTCTTAGAAGCTATTTCTTCCACATACAAAATTTGTTCTGGATGCTCCAATTGTTCCATTTAATAATTCTTTGGTAACTTGGAGCAGTCAGAATCGAAATTAGATAAAATACTGCAGAAGCAGTTCACTTGCAGAATTTAGAGCACTCAGCACTAATAATTTGACTTATATATTATATACTTCTTGCTCTGACAACCTATTTCTTTGGTCAATATTTTTCATTGGTGAAAGTCTTGCCATTTTGAACATAAATTACAAAACCACAGGAAACGGGACTTAATTATATATGTGAAAAACATTAACAAACAGGACATCCCCCTAATTGGTTAACCCTATTCGGTCCTGGGGGGGGGATTCTGTTTTTTAATAACTCCGATATGCTATGTTGCATGGCTATGATACTTACTGAGTTTCAATAGTTATCTATTAGACACCAGCATGTCCAATTTTTAGATCCCATACCTTACAGAGTCTTTGATATTGGCTATTACTCGAAAATACCCCTAAAAATCTCTACGAAATCCTTATAATCAGGAAATTATAATAACTCTTGTTAGGATTATCCTTAGAACTTGAAACTTACAACACAACTTTGTTTCATCAAGTAGAATTCTTCTGTATGTTTTAGACACGTCCGTGACTGTCCATGGGAGTTATTGTATGCAGATGATTTGGTTCTCATAGCAGAGTCGATGGAAGAATTAGTTGAAAAGTTTGAGAAGTGGAAGAAAGGACTAGAAGAGAAAGGGCTAAGGGTGAACACAGCAAAGTCTAAAGTCATAATTAGTAGCATTGCAGCCAAGTGTGACCTTGTAGTTGTAAAGTGGCCTTGTGGAGTTTGCAGGAAAGGGGTTGGTAGTAACTCAATTTTTTGTCAGACTTGCAAGCATTGGGTACATAAGAAGTGCAGTAGTATTGGTGGAAGGTTAAGAGCTGACATTCAGTTTGTATGCAAGCGTTGCAAAGGTGAGATTATAGAGAATGAAGTATTTCCAGCTTTAATGATGTACAACAGTGGCTCGTTAGAGATAGTTGAGAACTTCTGTTACTTTTAACTTCTGTTACTTTCTGTTTACTGTTAGGTGATATGTGGGCAGTGAAGGGGGTGTTGGAAGAAGTGTTACTTGCAGATATGTTCTGCTTGGAAAAGTTCAGAGAGTTACTGCCTTTGTTGACTAGCAGAGTCTTGCCAATTGAGGTAAAAGGTAGGTTGTATGAGGCCTGTGTAAGAAGTGTTATGTTGTACGGTAGTGAGACATGGGCAGTGAAGCAGGAAGATCTTGACCGTTTAGAAAGGAATGATATGAGAATGGTTAGGTGGATGTGTAACGCCAGTCTGAGAGACAGAAAGAGTTCAGATGAGCTAAGAAGCAGGCTAAGTATCTGTAGAATTAAAGATGTTATCCAGATAAGAAGATTGAATTGGCTGGGGCACTTGGAAAGAATGGAGGAGGATAATTGGGTAAGAAAGTGTAGAGACTTGATAGTTCCTGGGGCAAAGCCCGGAGGCAGACCGAGAAAGACTTGGCAGGAGGTTATAAGGACAGACTTGATACAGAGGAAGTTGAGTTTAGATCTAACACAGTCTAGATCAGATTGGAAGAGGGTCATTAATATACCCCGTCCAACCCATGCTATAGCATGGAAAACGGACGTTAAGCCGAGAATGATGATGATGATGACTAATCCAATTTCCTGTTTTTTACGGATTTTACCAGAAAATCAGGAAAGACTGGATTCTTGGGCAATTTTTTTTCAACTTTTCAAGCGAACTCTGGAAAATATGTTAAATAACTTTTATTTACTTTCGGAAACTTGGAACAGAATGTGACAATTCGAACAAATTTCAAGCTTTCGCTGACGTCACAGAAAATGTGCTGACATAAGCAAAAATTTATTGCTTTGTGTGAGTGCTATAAGTGTGCCAAGTTTGATTCAATTTGGACAAGCCTATGAAAAGTTATTGAGGGGCGGATCCGTCTCAGTCTTGGGTCCACTTCTCTTTCTAATAATGATTTAAGACCTTGAAGAAAAAACAAGTCACTCATTTTATCTTTTGCAACGATACATGGCTCATGAAAGAAATCTTCTACTCTAATATCTCAGAGCTACACAAGAACCAATCTATTTATCACATGGACACTGGTACCAATATAGTTACAAAATCATTTAGAATAAAAATTATGTGGATAGTCTAATTATAGTTTATGATTATGCAATTGTTTATGATTCCGTCAAAACAACACCATTTCTTCAAATATGCATAACTAAACAACATGTACGCAAAGTACATATTTACGTCCGTTGCTAGTTGCATTTTTAAAAATTAATTATAAAAAAATAGCTTAATTTGAGGCTGCATTATGCTTTTAATAAAAAATCTTAATCTTTTTTTGGTTTTTGACTTAAAAGTTCGATAATTATGCTAATTAATGCATGAGATCATGTATATTAGAAAAAAATGAGGTGCTGTTTAAGGGTTTATCAAGGTTAGCTATATGTGTTGATGCAAATATATTTTTACCTGACCAGTTTAATTTTTGAACATTATCATTCATAGCAGCACCAGTTTCTGAGCAGCTATAATCGATGATGTCATAAATCTGCATAATTAGCTAAACTTTCAAGACTTATATATATCTCAGACACAAATAAAGATTTTCAAAAAAATGAAAGATTCCACAGACAACCTATGTTTCAAGCTCTTTATAGTTATCAACTTATCTTTATAATAATACGAAGAGTGTGTCTGTCTGTCTGTCCGTGTGTCTGTCTGTCTGTAACAGGAAAAGTGGATATTTTCATTTTCTTTTGATGTAGCCAAAAAAATATGTCTCAAATGTTAAATTTTCTGACAGTACAGCACGACGTCAATAACACTACTTTAACGTCAATATCTTATAAATTAATGAAGCCGTTATATACAATGTACTTAAAACTTTGACGCAATAACTTGGAAACGAGGTGGTGGACTCAGACATTTTTATTGTGGGTAACTAGGGACCACCTGGGTAATTTTCCCAAACCTAAGTACCCAAATCCGTTTTGGAATGGACAGGTTTAATGACAACATCAAAAAAAAAGGCAACAGGTATACAAATTTCTTAAAAAAAAATTTGTGTTTTGGCAGGTCTTTGCTGACGTCAGCAAAATTTTGAAACCCTTATATCTCTGAAAACATGATCACAAAAACATGATCATATACATTGGAGGCAACATGAAAACAATTTTCAAAAAAAAAATTTTCTTTGTGGACTGGTTGCTGACGGCATCAAAATTCAAATGACGCTTCTTTTTCATTGATATCCTGCCTAAGTGGATTTTTCCATGGGCTTTATTGACTAGTGCTCTTATATGCAAAACCAAAATACTACACGCGTATGGTCGTACGGAAACTAGACAGTCAAAGAAAAGAGAAAGTAAATACTACCCCCAAAAGCTCAAACAAACTAAACCAAATATACAACAGTGCCTTAGGAGGATAGGTTTTCTCATCCCATATTTACCAAAAACATGACACAGGAACTACTCGCGCAAGAACTCGCGGACCAAAATCACTTTCCTTTTAAACCATGAAATCACGTGCACGCTACCGGTTAAGCTTGCTAACGTCGTTAACAATAATATTTATTAGCTTTCCGTTTTGGTTCGTTAAACCAAGGAGGCATTACTCACATAAGACTCCGCCTTCATTTAACAGAATTTTGTTCAATTATTCTAGTTAAAAATATCATGGTTAGTGAAAACGGGGTTTTAAAAATCTAGAATCTGCCTGGCCTGGACGGTGCACAGTAAGCGAGAGAACGGAATATCTTGACATCTTGTTCTTGGTAGCTCTAGCTAGGCAAATGGCTACATTTTTTTCAAGAAGAGAACTTAAAATTATTTATTTGCAAAGAAGCCTTGATCAAGTGACTTGGCTGGCCTGAAATGGGACAGATATAATAAATAGCAGCATTAAAATCTTAGTTAAAC
>JASGCC010000033.1:772232-802586 GCA_030067915.1 Hydractinia echinata
TATCCACAGTAACCAACACACTCTCTGCAGTTGTTTTCTTTGCCTGCAAAAATTGTAAAATCTTATCTGCTCTATCAATGCAATTTGAAGTTGCCTGTATTCCACTTGCAGGAGAGGTATACGCAACATTCTGATTTAGTGCAAGCTGATTTTTGCTTTGTATCTGTAAGGAGTTTGTATTTTCTTGTATGTCCAATGATGATGTTGATGATGCAACACTAACAGAAGCACTGGAAGATGTTTTGTCACTCAAGTTGGTTGTATTCTTGGTCGCTTTTTTGGATCTTCTCCTTCTCCTTCTGCTTTTTTCCTTTTTTTCCAAAGTAACACTGGTGTTTTTGTTGACATTTAAGACAGTTTTCACTGGTGACACTGGTTTTGAGAAACTAATATCATGTTGTTGGATGCTGCATCCTGCCATGTAGTCTGCCAGCGACATTTGATGGCAATTTGATTTTCCAGTCGGATTAGAGTTGTTTGTTAAAACTGAATCAATTTTCTGGTTAACATTCAATCCAGTGGTTCTTTCCCACGATGAGATTTTAGCTTCCGTTCCACTCAGATCCTGACAACTTACGCTTTTTTCTACAACAGACATTTGCTGATTGGAATACAACATACTAGGGCTTTGTGGATTGACTGAATTGTTGGCATTTAAGGGAATTAAAGGTGATTGAGAATTTATTGTTTTACTTGATGATGTAACAGTTATACTTTCTTTGTTTACAGTGAGATTCTGACAACTTATGCTTTTCTCTTGAGCAGCCAGTCGTTGGTTGGAATACCGTAAGCTAGGAGTTTGTGGGTTATGTTTCACTAGATTGTTTGTACCTAATGAAATTGAAGTTGATTGTGGATTTTGACCAAGTATTATTTTTTCAAGATTTAGCAATCTTCTTTCCAAAGAGTTTGTTTTTTCTTTTTCCGATTTCAATTCCTTCTGTAATAAAGCAATTTTATTCTTTACTTGACTTTCCATCTTGCACATGCTTTCTTTTATGGACTGAGTTTGTCTAGAGTAAGCATTGAGCAATTCATTCTTTAATTTTTTTAAATCTTCTGGAGTGCCTGTGTTTTTAGTTTTTGTACCCTCCTTTACGCTGATCTGGAGAGAATCCAATTCAAGCTTAATATTCTGAATGCCTTTTGAGATGACATCTAGCATTTCTTTTTTTAAGGAAACTAAGTCATTTTTCATCTCTTGAGTTTTACGAGAGTAATTATTCATTATTTCCTTCTTAAGTGCTTCCGAATCTTGCACTGGTGATTTGGCACCTAGAGCATTTTGAACCTCTATTAGTTTCTTCATTTTTTGCTCATGGTTTTTACATCTGTTTTGCAATGAAGTAATTAAACCTTTAAAATCTTGTACTGGTGATTTGACGCTTTGAACTTTTTGAACTTGTTTGTTGCACTTTTTTGTTTCCTCTGATATCTTGCTCATACGCTGCTCATGATTTTTACATCGGTTTTGCAATGCAGTGATCAAGTCTTCGTGATGGGAATGAACTGACACGTTTTCCAGTTGCTGTTTTCCCAACTCACCCAATAAGGATAAGGTTTCACAAACATTTTGCTTGGTGTTATTAAGTTCAACTTGAAAAGATAACATTACATTTCCATCGAAAGCCATAGTCACGTTTGTATCTATCCTATAGCAAAAAAGTAATTAAAATACAAAGCAATTTTTCCATTTTTTATTTTCATTTTATTTTAGCCTTAGTTGTTTTGGACAAACATTTGATTTCAGCTCTGAAGTTGCTCAGGAATTACTACATATTTTAATTTCATAAGATTTCAGTATGGCACTTGCTATCAACAGCACTTTATCCAATTTCATTGAACCACGTTTCGATTTCAATTTGATGGTGATACAAAAATTCTTAAGTCAAGATTTCAAGGTTCAAATTAGGTTTTGCAATTTGCAGTCTGCAAATTGAAATGCTATTTTTGCATATCTTTTTTCAAAAAATTCCAAATTTCATGTTTCATCATCAATCAGTTGTATCACATATTTCTGTAATAGTTTTAGACCTAATCTGCAAAGAGTTTTTCTTCTTTACAGTCAGCAAAATTTTGTGAACTGACTTTACATTTCTAATTTAAACTCTGTATTTATAGTAATAGACAAAAGACTTTTCATTCTTTTAAATTTTGTAGGTTGCTTGTCAAATTTCCAGGTTTGTTTAGCCTTGGTTTCTTAATTTTTCCACCTGGTCAAATTTTTATCATAACCTCATCCTCAACCCATAGCAAATTGGTTGATTATATATAATAGTTTTAGAAATTTCCACACAGATTTATTGAATTGGAATTATTATAACTTCAGAAAGATGGGGAAAACAGACAGACAGAAAGTGTATATACCACTTCTTAGACCGCCATCTTTATAATAAAATCACATGTACAAATCTCGCAAAGATATAAGCGGAAAACACAAACACATGGTTTTAAAGTGTAACCAATAGCAGAGAACAAAATGTAAACATAAATGGCGGATATATAACAATCCTCCACCAATAGTCCACAGTTTAAACGTATACAATGCGGTTCAAGTCATAGTCCTCGAAATGCTTTGGTAAACAGCGAGATCGTTCAGGTCGAGAATTGGTGTCCTTGTTCACATCTTCTGCAACGTCTTCAAACGGCTCAGATGTCTCAGGAACAGGTAACTGGACCCTTGGCTCGATTTCAGTAACGGTTTCGTCAACTTCTGACGGTTCAAACTGTGGTAGCACAGCCAGAGGTGGGTCTGTCTCTACCATTGCTGAATCAGCTAATCTCTCGCCAGTTGCAGCTCGCATTTGATCGATGTGGCGTTGAACGATTTTCTCTCCCACTTCAACATCGTATGTCACAGGTCCTCTCTTTCTCGAAATATTTGCTCTCACCCACCGTGGTCCTTGACCAAAATTTCTAATCAGTACCTCCTCTTGGTCTAGAAATTGCCGCAGCAGTTTCAGTCGATGACTTCGATTCTCAGAATCCATCTGTTTCCCCTTGACTGTCTGTTTCAGATCTGGTTTAACGAAATGGAGGGCACTCCTTAATTGACGATTGAACAGTAGTTCTGCAGGTGTCCTGCCCGTGGTGGTGTGTGGTGTGATGCGGTACGTGAACAGCAAACGGCTTACTCTGGTCTCAATGGATTGACCATTCGATTGTATCTTTTTAAGACAGTTTTTCACAGTTTGGACGGTTCTCTCTGCTTGTCCATTTGAAGCAGGATGGTATGGTGCAGAAAAAATGTGTCTGGTGTTATTTCGCTTCATAAATTGCTCAAATTCAGTGCTTGCGAAACATGGTCCATTATCACTAACACAAACTCCAGGCAGGCCATGCGTGGCAAAGATTTTGCGCAGTTGCTCAATAGTCGCAGTGGAGGTGGAGCTATTCATGACTATTACTTCCACCCATTTTGAAAAAGCGTCAACAACTATCAAAAACATTTTGTTCAAAAACGGTCCCGCATAATCCATGTGGATTCGCTCCCAGGGTTGGGTTGGGTATTCCCAGGAATGTATTGGTGCTGCAGCTGGCATTTTTTGGTGGATTTCACAGGTTTTGCAATTTTTGACGGTTAACTCAATCTCAGAATCCATCTTTGGCCACCACACAAAACTTCTCGCCAAACTTTTCATGCGAGTGATCCCTGGGTGAGACTGGTGAAGTTGTCCAAGCAGTTGTGGTCGTAACGAGCTTGGTATAATGACACGAGAACCCCACAGCAAGCATTGGTTGTCGATGCTGAGTTGATCCTTCCTCGAAAAGTACGGTTGTAATTCTATTTCTCGGTTTACTTTCCAACCGTTGGATATCAGGTCCAACACTTTGCTCAGGACTGGGTCACGACTTGTATGTAGCTTAACATCAGCGGAGGTTAGTGGTGCTTGCACTAGGTCCATCATGTGAATTGCACTTTCATTGTTTGAGTAATCAGAACTGTCTGCTTGAAGTGGAAGGCGGCTTAGACAGTCAGCGTTGGCGTGATTGACACCTGGTTTGTACTCCAAGACGTAGTTATAAGCAGACAGCAGGAGGGCCCATCTCTGAACACGAGCAGCTGCAAGCGGTGGAATTGGTTTGTTTTGTCCTAATAGTCCCAAAAGAGGTTTGTGATCAGTTATAATTCTGAAAGACTGTCCATAAATATATTGATGAAGCTTTTTGACTGCGAATACTACGGCTAAACCCTCTTTCTCAATGTGGGCATAATTAATTAAAAGAGTCCGTGAAATATAACATACGGGCTTCTCGGAACCATCATCCATTACATGGGCGAGAACAGCACCTATCCCATAAGGAGAGGCGTCACAGGACACAAGGATCGAACGTTGGGGGTCAAAAGGCGTCAGCAACGGTGCTTTATATAGTAGAGCTTTCGATTCGGTAAACGCGATTCGATTCGGTTTTCCAGTGAAAGGTTGTCCCCTTTCTCAGCAGACGATGCAGTGGTTCAATCATTGCAGAAAGGTTTGGTACAGTACTGGAAAAAGGTTGTTTAACATCGCGCTTCGCGTATCGCGACGGTATTCTCGATCCGCGATAGACGTTTTTTTACTTTCAAATTGTATCGAGAGGGCTTCGCGATGCATCCGTCTCGATATCATTCTCGAAGCTATCGAGGCCATTAACACTTTTTCATAATAGAACTATTTTAAAAATAAGAGTGTATTCAACAATGATCGCGGATGTTTAAATATAATTATACTTCCTTTGTGTTATATTTTTTTAACTTTTTAGATCGCATTTTAAAAGTTTATAAACGAAAAGCGGCGATAGAAATGTTTTTTTAGATCGCATTTTAAAAGTTTATAAACGAAAAGCGGCGATAGAAATGTTTTTTAAGATCGCATTTTAAAAGTTTATAAACGAAAAGCGGCGATAGAAATGTTTTTTTAGATCGAATTTTAAAAGTTTAAGAACGAAATGCGGTGATAGAAATGTTTTTTTAGATCGAATTTTAAAAGTTTATAAACGAAAAGCGGCGATAGAAATGCTTTTTTAGATCGAAGTTAAAAAGTTTATAAACGAAATGCGGCGATAGAAATGCTTCTTTAGATCGCATTTTAAAAACTTAAGAACGAAATGCGGCGATAGAAATGTTTTTTTAGATCGCATTTTAAAAGTTTAAAAACGAAAAGCGGCGATAGAAATGTTTTTTTAGATCGAATTTTAAAAGTTTAAGAACGAAATGCGGCGATAGAAATGTTCAAGTGTCTGCGGCCTCTTTGACCTCGCATAATTTTTGGTCAGCATGAATGCTAGTGCTGAAATTTGTGACTTTTCCTTACTTTTTTTATTTTAATTTTTTATAGATAACGATTATAATAGTTGAGCATTCCGAGATAAGCCTTTAACTGGGTAACATTCTCTGGAGGGGCTGTATTCCTTATAGCTTTGACCTTCTCTGGTGAAGGCGATATTCCTTCCTTGGTAATGTTGTAACCCAGATAAGTCACCTCTTCTGCTAGAAATACGCATTTGACTTCCTTCAGTCGCAATCCAGAGCTTTCAATCACTTGCAGGACTGACGATAAATTTCTTAAATGTTCCTCATCATCCTTACCAGATATTAAAATATCGTCTACTCGCACTTTGGTACGTGGTATATTGCGGAGTCGCCTATCCATTTCCCTCTGAAAAATGCCGGTGGCGGAATGTACTCCATACTGAAGTCTTGTGGGGCGGAACAAGCCACGGTGTGTGTTGATTGTGAGGTATTCTCTTGTTTCCTCGTCCAACTCCAATTGCTGGTATGCATGACTCAAATCCAGCTTTGTAAACTTTTCACCCCCTGACATTGAGGCGAAAAGATCATCAGTTCGCGGAATTGGATAAGAGTCACAAGGTGCAGCCTGGTTTATTGTCTGTTTGTAATCGCCGCATATTCTGATAGTACCGTCCTCTTTCTTTACCGGTACGATAGGGGCTGCCCATCTTGAATATTCAACTGGTTCATATACGCCATCTTGTACAAGTCTATCAAGTTCAGTGTCGATCTTGTCTTTTAAGGCATACAGGACTGGTCGTGCTTTTCAAAACTTTGGTGCGACAGAGGATTCCACAGGAATATGGACTCTAAAGTCCTTCAGCAATCCCATACTTTCCGTAAACACGGCGGCATGCTGTACTAATATTTGCTTTAGATT
Organism: Hydractinia echinata; assembly: GCA_030067915.1. Lineage (NCBI taxonomy): Eukaryota > Metazoa > Cnidaria > Hydrozoa > Anthoathecata > Hydractiniidae > Hydractinia > Hydractinia echinata. Next base: position 778,385 of record JASGCC010000033.1, read on the forward strand.
GGTATTGCTAGAATGCTTGACCTGGAACAAACTGGGCCAATCTAACTTGATTACTTTTAGCCAATCTCGACCTAACAATGAAGGAGATTCCCCGGGTACGATAGTCAATGGCAGTGTGTATTTCTGTTTTTGGTGTTCAACGTTTACAGCGGCTGATCCCAAGGGTGTTATGATTTCCCCTGTAAAAGTTTTTAACTTTAAGTTACTGGGCTGGATGGTCAACTCTGGAATGCATTTCCGTAATGTTTCTTCACTGATCACCGACATCGATGCACCGGTATCGACCTCCATCTTGATGGTTTTTCCTTCAATACTGACATTTACAAAAAGCGGTTCAACTCTGCTCCCTTCTAATTTATACAGGTTAAACATATCAGACTGTTCAACAGTGTCTTTGTAAACATTTCCTTCATGCTCGAACTCCAGTTGGTTTATTGGTTTCCGGGGTGGTCTGGATTTCTCATCATTTCGTTTCTTTTGACGACATTTTTTAACGGTGTGTCCTTTTTTGTGGCAATAATAACATTCAGCATCCTTGAATGGACACGACTCTGCTGTATGTTTTGTCCCTCCACATCGATAGCAATCCCTCCCTGGGTTGTCTCGGGCTCTCTCCAAAGCGTGGACACTCTCTGAATTGTTGCCTGTCGCTTGATGTTGGAGAATGCTTTTGGAGTACATTGCGGCTGATTCCATAGAACATACAATTCGTAGGGCTTTGGCTAAGATGAGGTCTTTCTCACTCAGGAGCTTTTGTTGTATTTTTTCCTCCTTAATACCACAAACAAGTCTATCTCTTAACATGTCGTCCAGTGTTTCTCCATACTCACAATGTTCACTGAGTCGACGCAAAACTGCCAAGTACTGGGAAATTGTTTCAGAAGGTTGCCTATCACGAGTGTTGAATCTGAATCTCTCAGCTATCGAATTGGGAGTGGGATATAAATGATCTCTCATTAATTGTACTAGCTGGTCATAAGATTTGGAAGCAGGATTGTTATTTGACAAACCTCTCAACAGCTGGTAGGCTTTGGCTCCACATGAGCTCAGCTCTCTTCTTGGTGGCATCTGCAATGTCATTTGCTATGTAGAACTGATTCACTGTCTCGATGTAATTGTTCCAGAGTTCCGTTGCCGGATCAAACTCTCCAATTTTTCCGTAGGTAGCCATTTCGGTAATATATCCTTGTCGCCACTTATTATAACTTCAGAAAGATGGGGAAAACAGACAGACAGAAAGTGTATATACCACTTCTTAGACCGGCATCTTTATAATAAAATCACATGTACAAATCTCGCAAAGATATAAGCGGAAAACACAAACACATGGTTTTAAAGTGTAACCAATAGCAGAGAACAAAATGTAAACATAAATGGCGGATATATAACAGGAATGGTATCTAAAAACAGTTTCAGACTTAAATAAGATCCTTGATGCCCTGAAGATAAATTAAACTTTTAAATGCATACAATCGAAATTATACAGAATATTTTAGCTTCCTTAGATATCTTTTAGAAAGTAGAAAAATAGACAATAAAAGTCTCAGTATGCTGATGATGCGTAAGGACTAAAACAGGTAACCACCAGTCTTCACAGAACGACCAGAGAACCAGCAGTGATTAGGCAGTCTATATAGAAGAATGGCCAGAAAACCGTCCATGAATGAATATAACAACTAGAGAATCGGCAGCGAATGAACTTGTAACTCTGCATGGGAGAGCGCAAACACTAGCCTTCAAATACTCCAAAAAACAAAGCACTACTATAACCAGATATAACTAGGTTTTACACCTCAGTCTCTGACATACTCCAGCCAGGGTGTAGTCTTGTACACTTGAAGCAAACAGTGTATATACACACTTTTTTAGAACCACTAAAATCTTACCAGAGGCTAACTGTTTTAATTTTTCAACATTTTTAAACTGATTTGTTCTTATTGTGTTCTTAATGATAAGAACATGTCTAAATGATTCTTCCTTGTTTTCCTCCCCTGATGCTTCTTTTTTCTTCAGTTACACGTTGTTGTTTTTTATAAGAAACATGTTTATAAGAAACCTACATGTAGAATCTTCAAAAATTAAGAAACTCTTACTACTACACTATATGTCTATTTCTGAAATAAGAAACTTGTTTGTTACAATCACAGCCCTCTGAATTAGCGAGAATGTTCGACGGCAAAAATTTGCCGCCGTTAAGTCAGCTTCGACGGCAAAACAAAAATCACAACGGCCGTCGTGGTCGACCTCCACGACGGCAAAATTTTGCCGTAGTGGTTTATAGACTGTACAAAAATAAAAGTACTATTTCCAACTTACTTATCTTGCTAGCTACTTATTTATTTCGTCAAACAAGTCTTTGTTAGATAATACCACGCATCAGTCTTTTTCAGAAATATTTGAATCAAGTAACGCGTGCGATGTAAAACGCACGTGCAAAGGATGTTACGCGTGCGATGTTGCGCATTCATTTTGCGGTAGAAAGGTGGGGGACGTTTTAAATCGTGAACCCCAAACACAATGATCGAGCGTCTATGTATAGCGACTCTCTTAATCTTAACTTCCTTTTCTACACGTCCGAAATAGTATGCATGACTATACTGTCATTTTCATAATACAGAAAAAAAATTACCGCACGTGGGTTTCGTTTTTAAAATTGTTTGAATAACACTTGTAGCATAAAGAAAAAAATCCATTAAATTCGGACCTGCTATGGTTTCCAATTGTTTTGTCAAATGAAAAAATTATCTACAATTAAATCCATGATAAAATGTCTGTTCCACCTGTAAGTGCAGTTTTGCGGACTTGCTTCATCCGTGCTCCATCGGCGTTCACCTCTGCATTAGTTAAGAACCGCATGGCTGGATTTCTTGTGTAAGACCTGGTTACCAACGACCAAGGGGCCAGACAAAAGAGATTCATGTCTACGTAGTTCTTTTAACTAAGTCAGGAGTCGGTGAATTAGCTAGGATGATCAGGTTGGCTATGAATAGGCTTGCTCGTGGATTAAAAGGACCAGGACTATTCAATAATTTTGAGATCTGAAAGTGGGGGTGTCCGACCAAGACGGAAATCTATCGGACGTTTTGTCCGACGAAAGTTCGAAACGAGCTTTGTGTTTGGTGTAGTGATTAGGGATCGTCTCCAAGATCGTTTCAGTTTTGATACGAATTGAAACGATTTTCATTGTATGGAAATCGTTTCAATATTTTTTTCACATCGTTTCATAATCGTATCATGAAACGAATTAAATGTTTCATATTTTATTTGCGAAACGATTTTGTATAAAACTACGTAAAAATGAAACGATTGTGAAACGATTTTGAAACAATTTTGAAACGATTAGAAAAAATTCTGAAACGATTTGATACGATTGTCAAAATATTATTTGTGATACGATGTAAAAGTCTTTGAAGTTATTGAAATGAATTTTGAAACGATGTTGAACTAATTAAAAACCAATTAAACTTATATATAAATGTAAAATTATTGTTTCTCTTTCTTTTATTCAACACAACATCGACATCATCAACAACATCTTTTATCGTAAATATCGTAAAACAGTTTTTCAAAACTAAAAATAAACAGTTTTTCTTAAAACTAACAATTTTTCCTTTAAAATGGAAAATATTGTGATTAAAAAAAATTTAAGAACGAAGAACGGCAATAGAAAAGCTTCGTTAGAACGCATTTTAAAAATTTAAGAACGAAATGCGGCGATAGAAATGCTTTTTTAGATCGCATTTTAAAAATTTAAGAACAAAAGGCGGCGATAGAAAAACTTTTTGAGATCGCATTTTAAAAGTTTAAGAACGAAATGCGGCGATAGAAATGCTTTTTTAGATCGCATTTTAAAAATTTAAGAACGAAATGCGGCGATAGAAATGCTCTTTTAGATCGCATTTTAAAAATTTAAGAACAAAATGCGGCGATAGAAATGCTTTTTTAGATCGCATTTTAAAAATTTAAGAACGAAGAACGGCAATAGAAATGCTTTTTTAGATCGTATTTTAAAAATTTAAGAACGAAGAACGGCGATAGAAAAGCTTTTTGAGATTGCATTTTCAAAATTTAAGAACGAAGAACGGCGATAGAAAAGCTTTTTGAGATTGCATTTTAAAAGTTTAAGAACGAAAAGCGGCGATAGAAATGCTTTTTTAGATCGCATTTTAAAAATTTAAGAACGAAAGGCGGCGATAAAAAAGCTTCGTTAGAGATCGCATTTTAAAAGTTTAAGAACGAAAAGCAGGGATAGAAAAACCTATGTGACAGCGCATAGGTTTTATTGAGAGACCTTTATTAGATTAATAATTTCTTTTATTCTTTTATGTTAAAAGAATGTAAAAGAAACACCTTGAAACGATTTTGAAACGATCTAACATAAATATACTGAAACGATCATAATGATACGATTTTGAAACGAATTATGGTATGTGAAACGATTTCAAGTAAATATAATAAAACAATCTTGAAACGATTATGAAACGATTATGAAACAATTTTATTTTTTAATGAAACGATTTACAAAATAGTGAAACGATTTCCATACGATCTGAAACGATTTCAAAAAATTAAACATTACTTTAAAATCGTTTCAAATTCGTATCACATGCTATGCTAATTAAAAAATGAAACGATTTGAAACGATTTTTTTTGAAACTATCTCGGAGACGATCCCTTAGAGATCATACAAAAACAGGAATGCATCACATTAAAAAAATGGCTCATAATATTTTTTCAACATTCTTGAAACCATAAAAAGTAGTGAATAGTCAAATTTACTTATAAATTCCATTGTTGTTTGCAGTTTCTTATCTCCTTTATTAAAGGATTTATAATAGTAGATTCAACATGCCTCTGTAAAAAAACGTTTAGCACTGCAAATATGGCTGCAAACATTTTAACTAGATTTTAATGCTGCATATTTATTATATCTGTCCCATCTTTCAGGCCAGCCAAGTCACTTGATCAAGGCTTCTTTGCAAATAAATAATTTTAAGTTCTCTTCTTGAAACTAAATGTAGCCATTTGCCTAGCTAGAGCTACCAAGAACAGAATGTCAAGATATTCCGTTCTCTCGCTTACTGTGCACCGTCCAGGCCAGGCAGATTCTAGATTTTTAAAACCCCGTTTTCACTAACCATGATATTTTTAACTAGAATTAATTTGAACAAAATTCTGTTAAATGAAGGCGGAGTCTTATGTGAGTAATGCCTCCTTGGTTTAACGAACCAAAACGGAAAGCTAATAAATATTATTGTTAACGACGTTAGCAAGCTTAACCGGTAGCGTGCACGTGATTTCATGGTTTAAAAGGAAAGTGATTTTGGTCCGCGAGTTCTTGCGCGAGTAGTTCCTTGTGTCATGTTTTTGGTAAATATGGGATGAGAAAACCTATCCTCCTAAGGCACTGTATATATTTGGTTTAGTTTGTTTGAGCTTTTGGGGGTAGTATTTACTTTCTCTTTTCTTTGACTGTCTAGTTTCCGTACGACCATACGCGTGTAGTATTTTGGTTTTGCATTATAAGAGCACTAGTCAATAAAGCCCATGGAAAAATCCACTTAGGCAGGATATCAATGAAAAAGAAGCGTCATTTGAATTTTGATGCCGTCAGCAACCAGTCCACAAGAAAATTTTTTTTTTGAAAATTGTTTTCATGTTGCCTCCAATGTATATGATCATGTTTTTGTGGATCATGTTTTCAGAGATATAAGGGTTTCAAAATTTTGCTGACGTCAGCAAAGACCTGCCAAAACACAAATTTTTTTTTAAGAAATTTGTATACCTGTTGCCTTTTTTTTTGATGTTGTCATAAACCTGTCCATTCCAAAACGGATTTGGGTACTCAGGTTTGGGAAAATTACCCAGGTGGTCCCTAGTTACCCACAATAAAAAATGTCTGAGTCCACCACCTCGTTTCCAAGTTATTTCGGCTCAAAGTTTTAAGTACATTGTATATAACGGCTTCATTAATTTATAAGATATTGACGTTAAAGTAGTGTTATTGACGTCGTGCTGTACTGTCAGAAAATTTAACATTTGAGACATATTTTTTTTGGCTACATCAAAAGAAAATGAAAATATCCACTTTTCCTGTTACAGACAGACAGACACACGGACAGACAGACAGACACACTCTTCGTATTATTATAAGAGATAAGTTGATAACTATAAAGAGCTTGAAACATAGGTTGTCTGTGAATCTTTCATTTTTTTGAAAAATCTTTATTTGTGTCTGAGATATATATAAGTCTTGAAAGTTTAGCTAATTATGCAGATTTATGACATCATCGATTATAGCTGCTCAGAAACTGGTGCTGCTATGAATGATAATGTTCAAAAATTAAACTGGTCAGGTAAAAATATATTTGCATCAACACATATAGCTAACCTTGATAAACCCTTAAAACAGCACCTCATTTTTTCTAATATATACATGATCTCATGCATTAATTAGCATAATTATCGAAACTTTTAAGTCAAAAACCAAAAAAGATTAAGATTTTTTATTAAAAGCATAATGCAGCCTCAAAATTAAGCTATTTTTTTATAATTAATTTTTAAAAATGCAACTAGCAACGGACGTAAATATGTACCTTTGCGTACATGTTGTTTAGTTATGCATATTTGAAGAAATGGTGTTGTTTTGACGGAAATCATAAACAATTGCATAATCATAAACTATAATTAGACTATCCACATAATTTTTATTCTAAATGATTTTGTAACTATATTGGTACCAGTGTCCATGTGATAAATAGATTGGTTCTTGTGTAGCTCTGAGATATTAGAGTAGAAGATTTCTTTCATGAGCCATGTATCGTCTGCAAAAGATAAAATGAGTGACTTGTTTTTTCTTCAAGGTCTTAAATCATTATTAGAAAGAGAAGTGGACCCAAGACTGAGACGGATCCGCCCCTCAATAACTTTTCATAGGCTTGTCCAAATTGAATCAAACTTGGCACACTTATAGCACATCACAAAAGCAATAAATTTTTGCTTATGTCAGCACATTTTCTGTGACGTCAGCGAAAGCTTGAAATTTGTTCGAATTGTCACATTCTGTTCCAAGTTTCCGAAAGTAAATAAAAGTTATTTAACATATTTTCCAGAGTTCGCTTGAAAAGTTGAAAAAAATTGCCCAAGAATCCAGTCTTTCCTGATTTTCTGGTAAAATCCGTAAAAAACAGGAAATTGGATTAGTCATCATCATCATCATTCTCGGCTTAACGTCCGTTTTCCATGCTAGCATGGGTTGGACGGGGTATATTAATGACCCTCTTCCAATCTGATCTAGACTGTGTTAGATCTAAACTCAACTTCCTCTGTATCAAGTCTGTCCTTATAACCTCCTGCCAAGTCTTTCTCGGTCTGCCTCCGGGCTTTGCCCCAGGAACTATCAAGTCTCTACACTTTCTTACCCAATTATCCTCCTCCATTCTTTCCAAGTGCCCCAGCCAATTCAATCTTCTTATCTGGATAACATCTTTAATTCTACGGATACTTAGCCTGCTTCTTAGCTCATCTGAACTCTTTCTGTCTCTCAGACTGGCGTTACACATCCACCTAACCATTCTCATATCATTCCTTTCTAAACGGTCAAGATCTTCCTGCTTCACTGCCCATGTCTCACTACCGTACAACATAACACTTCTTACACAGGCCTCATACAACCTACCTTTTACCTCAATTGGCAAAACTCTGCTAGTCAACAAAGGCAGTAACTCTCTGAACTTTTCCAAGCAGAACATATCCTGCAAGTAACACTTCTTCCAACACCCCCTTCACTGCCCAGCATATCACCTAACAGTAAACAGAAAGTAACAGAAGTTAAAAGTAACAGAAGTTCTCAACTATCTCTAACGAGCCACTGTTGTACATCATTAAAGCTGGAAATACTTCATTCTCTATAATCTCACCTTTGCAACGCTTGCATACAAACTGAATGTCAGCTCTTAACCTTCCACCAATACTACTGCACTTCTTATGTACCCAATGCTTGCAAGTCTGACAAAAAATTGAGTTACTACCAACCCCTTTCCTGCAAACTCCACAAGGCCACTTTACAACTACAAGGTCACACTTGGCTGCAATGCTACTAATTATGACTTTAGACTTTGCTGTGTTCACCCTTAGCCCGTTCTCTTCTAGTCCTTTCTTCCACTTCTCAAACTTTTCAACTAATTCTTCCATCGACTCTGCTATGAGAACCAAATCATCTGCATACAATAACTCCCATGGACAGTCACGGACGTGTCTAAAACATACAGAAGAATTCTACTTGATGAAACAAAGTTGTGTTGTAAGTTTCAAGTTCTAAGGATAATCCTAACAAGAGTTATTATAATTTCCTGATTATAAGGATTTCGTAGAGATTTTTAGGGGTATTTTCGAGTAATAGCCAATATCAAAGACTCTGTAAGGTATGGGATCTAAAAATTGGACATGCTGGTGTCTAATAGATAACTATTGAAACTCAGTAAGTATCATAGCCATGCAACATAGCATATCGGAGTTATTAAAAAACAGAATCCCCCCCCCAGGACCGAATAGGGTTAACCAATTAGGGGGATGTCCTGTTTGTTAATGTTTTTCACATATATAATTAAGTCTCGTTTCCTGTGGTTTTGTAATTTATGTTCAAAATGGCAAGACTTTCACCAATGAAAAATATTGACCAAAGAAATAGGTTGTCAGAGCAAGAAGTATATAATATATAAGTCAAATTATTAGTGCTGAGTGCTCTAAATTCTGCAAGTGAACTGCTTCTGCAGTATTTTATCTAATTTCGATTCTGACTGCTCCAAGTTACCAAAGAATTATTAAATGGAACAATTGGAGCATCCAGAACAAATTTTGTATGTGGAAGAAATAGCTTCTAAGAGTTTTTTCATCAATTCTGTTTTCTCATCTTATAGAGAAAAATTGTGTAATCAACTTTGTCAAAAGCCTTGCCAAAGTCAAGGTAGAAGGCATCCACATTTTCTCCATTTTCTATGTGGAGATCGGACTTTCGGTATGCGCAAGTAGTTGACGCAGGCAAGATCTACCTATCCTGAATCCAAGTTTGGAGTTGTTATATAGCTAGTTTTTTTCAAGATGCAAATGCAATTTTCTTCTCAATTCTTGTCAAAAACTTTTGTTGCTAAGTGTATGAGAGCAACTGATCACTAATTTTCTAGTGCACCTTGATCTCCACTTTTAAAAAGGGGAATTGTGGCTTGTTTTAAGAATCATTAAAATAATAACAATAATAAATATTTAAAGTGGCTAGCTCAAAAAATCACAAAAACCTATAGTTAGTGGATTGTATCCACTGGGGTGCACTGAAACAAAAAAGAAACAAAAAATGATAAACCTTAGACTGCCTCAGCTCAATCAAACATAGTAACATTTATAATGTGTGAAAATTGAAAAGGAAAAGAATAAAAAACAAAAATTAAAAAGTTAAAAAGTGATCTCCATTAGAATTTGCCAAATACATTAGAGATGGAAGTCTTAAACGAAAGCAGACTTCCATCACAGGTCACTTGGTCTGGAAGATTATTCCACACTTTTTGCAGCTCTAAATGGGAAGGCTTTTTTGCCAAATTCCGTGTTGACCAAGTGTGAACCTGTTTTTTGAAGCTCCTCTTTTTTGGTGATTGTGGCAGTTTTTGCCAAAAGGAATTTTGAGCACATGTAATCAGGAGCAATGTGATTCGTGGTTTTGAAAACTAACATGGAATCGTTTTTAAATGAGTAAATTATTCAATAAATATTCCCTCTCTTTCCCAAGAGAGGTACAGACATATTGTGGCACAAGCCCATACCAAGGAGCAGTAGTTGAAATATGGCATGACAAGTGCATTAAGGATACGGGTATTTTTTTAAATTTTGATTCTTTGGCATATTTTCCTGATATTTTTAAAAAAGGAATCAAAAATATTTATTGTTAGGAGGGATAAAATGAGAAAAAATCTTTTTTATCTTTCAGTGTTTTCAATAGTGTGCTCAAAGTTTAAAATTCCTCAAATATATATAATCTGTATAATAATTAAAGAGAGTTATGCAGAACGAATAAAAAATTGCATCTCTACATATAACATAGGAAACATTCACACTTTAATAATCTATACAAATATATTATTATTTATCATCTCTACCTTTTTAATTAATTAATTTATTTTTTTCGTTTTTATCCTGTTATGTTATGTTATCCTGTTGTCTGTTTTAACAATAACTAGACCCGTAGTTCTGCGAAACACTTTACCTTTAATTTTAAATAAAATATTCATGAGTTATTAATTATTCATAACATTTAAGTGGGTGTAACCATGATTCCTGCAGGTAAAAGCAAAGGTCTTTGATTTGCTTTTTCTTGAAATAAAATTTTCAGTCGTAACGATATATATTTTTGTCGAACACTCCCCTCCATCTTGTCGAAATTGTACGAAAACAAGTTTGTTGCGACAATTATATCTTTGGCTACAAAACTTTGCTTTTTCTAACGCAGAAAGTGAGGAAATATCAAGTTATTGAGCTATCATGCTTAAAAATAGATAAATCAGTCATAAAACAGCTATTGTGACACAAAATATGCTATATTTTTGGAACCACGTGTTGTTTTGAGTAAAAAAAGCAAAGTTTTTTAGAGCTGAATAAGAGCTTCGCAATCATATTTTTTTCAACAAACAAAATTTTACTGAGGGGAGTGTTCGACAAAATGAACTGGAAGGGTGAATTTTTGTATATAATTTCTTTTCTACTTTTTGGATTTTTTTTATGGAAATATTTTATCATCATTCTAACAGATAATTTATTCGGCTTTCAGAATATATATATTTGCTAGGGTTAATATGGCGAGCAGAGGGGATATTTTAAATATGCTTGAGTATGTGCCTCAGGGGGTTACCGTATCCTTAATTAAAAGGTTTTTGGTGTGAGGTGTTAAACAGAATGCAATGTTTCTAATTTTAGAATATTTAATTAGTAATTTTTCTAATTTATGTCATTAATATGTGCTCTTTCCATTGCATTTTTTGATCAAATATTACCCGAGTTAAATAAATACTTAAAACTGACGACCTGCTTTTAGCAGTCGTACATGCTTTTCACGAATGTATAGAGTGACACCTCCACTTGATCGTCCATACTTTTATCTCTAATTCGGCCTCCTTGTGGTTGTCAGTTAGTCAAGTGTCTGTTAAGCCAAGGACGAGATATTCATAATGTCCTTTAAATATGGTATGGATAAGGGTCTTGTTTAGAACATAGACATAGAGGACAATATTTAAATAAAGGCGCTAAGCAAAGAAGCGATTTGTGTTGAGTTTGTAAGTTTGATCCCTGGTGGTATTTAAGATGCTTTGATGCGTTCCTTGCATTAGTATTTGCTGAGCTGGATGTCTTTGCTGCATTTGTGGAAGTATACATGGTTGGCTGTGTTGTTGAAGTGTGTTGTGTTTGTTGTCTTTTTGTTTGATATTGTTATCATTTTCCAGTTTGGAAATTGTCCAAAATCTTGAGATGCAGTTTTAGATGCATGATTTCTTCGAATTGAAAAGGTTTCCATCTTGTCCCTTTTATGTGTGCAAGAGTACAGGACTCGTTAAGGCACTCCTCTTGTTTAATCGAAGAGAAACACATTCTTTGGTGAAAATGTGCACATTTTAGATATTTTCTTAAAGAATTCTATTAATATACTTGTATAACATTTATATTTTTAGGGTTACTGGCAACTTTATTACAACAGATGTACCAGGCCAAAAATAAGGGAAATGTCAGTATTTTAGCCAATGTCAGGAGTATCAGAAAAATAAGGAGTTAATATTGAATCGATACCCTGAGTATGTTAAAAAAAATTATGCAATAAAAATTGTTATTTTTCCCGTTTTAGTACATAATACTGAGATATGACTACAAAAAGTCACTTCCGAGATTGCAAAGAATGGATGGGACGAAGGACTGGGCATGAGTACGACTAGTAACGAGGCTGTCAAACTTTACGACCACGCCCTGCATCAGTTGATGAGTCATACACCCGACCCTGAAACTGGCGGTATTATAGGTGCCATTGAGAAAATGTTGTGTGCTGATGCAGAGTTTTGCGATGGGTAAAGTGTTAAAGGCCGGCTTTCAATGCATGTTCAGCTGGATCTCGTCTCGACCCAAAAGTGAAAGAAATTGGTGAAGATATGAATCGTATGGTGCATGAAAATTCAACGTTGAACGATCGAGAAAAACTACACTGTGCTGCTATTATCGAATGGGCCAATGAAAACGTCGCTAATGCTTGTAAGAAATGGGAAGAGGTTTTGTTTGCGTACCCGTGCGACACATTGGCTTTATCTTTCTCCTACTTAGGCTACCTAACAACAGGAAATCAGCCATGCTTCGCGACAGTGTTGGGAGGATTTTGAATCAGTGGAATGACAAGGATCCTTGGTATGGTTACATACTCAATCGTTCGCATTCGGTTTGGAAGAAACAAATCTGTTTGACAAAGCCGAGAGAGTCACGAAGGAAGGTTTAGGCTTGATACCAAACGACTCCTGGGGAATTCACACAAATGCCCATATCTATGAATCGACATGCCAGTTCTCAAAAGGTGTTGATTTTTTATGTAGAACAGCGCCTGATTGGAGTGTTAATAACACATTGGCTTGTCATAACTACTGGCATTTTAGGATTATATTACATCGAAAAGGCAGAATATGAAAACGCCCTGACACTCTACGATGACCATATCGCTCCCGCGTTTAAAAAAAGTGGAATCGCGTTTAATTTAAACGATGGCTGTCAACTGTTGCAAAGGTTTGAATTTGAGGGCGTTGATGTCGGCGACAGATGGGACGACTTGTATGCAACGTATAAACCATGCAACATGCAGCATATGTCGTGTTATAACGATTCGCATATGTTTGCTCTCCTTCTTAAAGTCCAAAATTGCAAAGAACGATGGGAAAAGTAAAAGACGACTTTTTAACATCTGTGAAGGAGTATGTCAACAACTCTGCTGGGGATAATAATCGTTTAACTCGAGAAGTTTGGGCTTGGATTGTTTGATGCATTTATAGCGTTCACTGATGAAAGATACAGCGATGCTGTGGAATTATTGTTTCCATTGAAACATGAGTTTATCAGATTAGGCGGAAGTCATGCACAAAGAGATATGTACGACCAGTTTCTTTTGAATGCTTGTATCCGTTCCTCCGTGCGAAAACATCATGAAATTGGAAGAGGTTTAATCCACGAGCGTAAGCTGTTGAAACCAGTTTCACCTCTCACTGATAGAATGTTGGAAAAAACTGGTTTCGGCGCATTTTTAATAAAAAATTTTCATATCTGCGCGATATGTTTATTTTTATCTAATTTTTATCTATATCGGTAGAAATTTAGAGTCAAAACCATTCGGGTCGCTTTTTGGTTTAACCCTCAAGGGCATTTTAGCGCACATTCTTATTTTTTGAAGATGTAGCAGTGGTTAAGATATTTTAAGGAAGACAATTATCTACAGAAGGGTCTTTTGTGGTTTATATTTTAATCGCGAAATTGTTGCACTTTTGCGAGGAAAATTTTGCAGTTTTATGAAATATGTGTTTGCAGGAACAAGCTTCTGGCTCTACAAAATTAGATTTTATTTTCAAAAAAACCTTTTGCGGTTCACGATTGATTCACGCAAAAAAACTTTCTTCCGCAATCACTTTTTCCTTAAAATATCTGTGTTAACTCCATTTCTTTCTGCTGACGAGAACTCTACATCCTAAAACTATAAACCAACTCGAGTCACTAAAAAGAGATATTTGCTTTTTTATTGAGACATTTAAATTGTATATATTTAGTTCATATTTGCAGATTACTTCTTGGATTTTTGTATTATGATATCAATTTTTTTTAGTCAAGAATTGTTTTCTTCCTTCTTCGTATCCACCGCATACTGCAGTTCTGTTTAAAGCTATAAATAGTCAACGAAGTCAAAGTCAACAAAAGCAACTTACAATGTGTTGAGCTGACTCAGCTTAATTTATGATCTCATAATTCTTGTCCTACAGACTCTTTTTATCCTAACATGTGAAAAAATACAAAAGAAAAATATTCCTATGTTTAAAATATTTTAAATATATTTTCTGGTTTAAAAATATTACCACTTATCTGTTCAGTCAGTGTCATTGAATAATATAGATATTATCATGTCATAAACAAAGGAGTTTATTCTAGGCTACGTTTCGACAGCTACAGATGTCATCGACTGTAGCTGTCGAAACGTGGCCTAAAATAAACTCGCTTGTTCATTACAATATCTACTATATTATTCAATATTTTCTGGTTATAAAATAAAAGCACGGTTTACAGTTATAGTTAATTTCTGTAAGAGTAGGGCAGGTCATGATAGTATATCTTTCTTTTTATTTTAGGATTTGTTGTAAAACCACCTGACATAAAAATCCAAAATTCAAAAGTTTCAGAATTTAATAATACCGGAGTTATGGCCAATTTAATAATATTGCAAATTAGGTGTCAGATGGAAATTTTTTTGCATTGACGGTCACCAAATGTTTCTTTTTAATTTCTGTTAGTATGTGGTGTATACTATTGAATTAAAAAAGAAAGATCACGTGACAATAATGGCACCAAGAGCTATGGGCTGCCGAAAACGCAAAAACAACTTTTGGATAATCAGGGTTCCCACTCTTTTTTCAAAATAAAATTTGAGGACTTTTGATAATATTTTTGTGATTTTTGAGGAGCTTTTGTTAACAAAATTGAGGAGATTTGAGGAGAAAAACTTGCACTTGTAAAAATGAAGGAACACACAGACTGGCATCTCAATATTTTCTTACAAAAGATAAGTAAGAAACTTTGCTTCGAATACAAACACAACAAAAAAAAGTAATGTTTGCAGGCCACAGCAACCACAAGTTGTGGTTATTCAAAATAAATAATATAAAAAAAAGCATATATAAAAAATAACCAAATGTCAATATTTTTTGGTGGAAATTTGAGAAGAAATCCTAAATTTCAAAAAATATTGAGGACATTTGAGGAGTTATGAGGAGGCGTGGGAACCATGATAATTTTAGAGCCCTGAAGGCGCGTAATATCACCTTGTTGGCAAATTTTTTTAAGGTCCCTATTTTATTGTAAAAACTGAAAAATATGGATTAGAAAACATCATCTTGAAAATTTTATTGAAAACTGAAGTGGTTTTGATGACGCGAAATAAGTGATACTACAACTACTATCTTACAGTGATCTGGGTTCAAAGGTAAAAAATGCACACATTTTGCTTCCCTTTTCTGGATTCCCTAAATTTAACAAGTTTAACAACAACAAATTTAGCAGTATTTGCAGAAAAAATTAAAAAGCTAACTGTGGTATAGCTATAGCTGGACACAATAAAATCAAAAATCCAACCTCGTTCCTAAGTCAATTTTCCTTAATGATGACAGCTCGTGATAAGGCCAGAAGATACTGGGGAGGAGGATGGTAAAAATGTTTCTTCTGACACCTTTAAGTAGTTGCGGAAAAGCATGGAGGTAGAAATAAACCTCCATGGCGAAAATGAGCAGCTGCAGCACATTACTTACCGTCGTCATTAGCTGTCAAATTACGAACAGTGAGATTTAGACGTACCATTTTCATTTGTTTCTTTTGCTTGACCTATTGTGTGAAGTAAGAATAATTTTCCTTTTTCTTAAATAAATTGGAAAATATCATTTCGGGCATACAACTTGATTATATATATAATCTTAAATAAATATTTTTTGACGTTAAGCCAGTCATCATTTTAAACAGATAAAAAGGAGTTTATAATCTCCGTAACTCGTGTCGTTAGAAAGTTCTCTTGTAATATTTTTTATAATTTTGGAGAGCCAACACCCTTTCTCGAGTTAGCGCCCGTGAATGAAAATTTAAAGAACGCCCTGGGTGTTACATCAATTAAGAAAAATAACACGTGTATAAGATAGGTTTTGTCATTTAAATATTATCCTATATACAAAATAAATTTTACAAAAAATAAATCACAAAACTTCATTTACTGTTAAGCAATATAAAAAAAAACAGTATAATTTTTATTGTCAGCAAGAAATTTGCGGACTAACATTGAAAAGCAACTTTCACTCAACTCATCGCTGAGCGACCAGATTTGGAAAACATCCATCCAATCGCATTTCAAAAATTTTGTTGACGGGCGAGCAATTAACTTATTTTTTACTCCTCGTGGAGTGGAGGAGCATCCGTGGACCATAAAGTGTTGGTTTATTATAGACTTTATTATTATTGAAATTATTTACCCAGAGGATATCTCTTCAGTTCCTAATACTGCTATCAACGAGGGTCCTGCAGGAGGGCTGGGGGGAGGGGGCTAGTGCATTTAAAGCTTCCACAACAATCGCTCAACTAGACAAGTTATTAATCCTTTTCTCGTGTTAAACGCTAAGCAAAAAGGATAGATTCACACTTTTATAGTAAATTGACATGATTCGGCCAGCGTTTGAACCAAAGACCTTACCCAGCAAACGCTCTACCACAAGGCTACAGGAATTCTATTAAATTTTCTGTTAAAAAATATAGCAGCGTTTGCTTACCCTTCCGTCCTGACCTTTCACTCCACATTCGCAAAAATTGCAGAGTTTAGCATTTTAAAACGTTCTGTTTTTGACTAAATTAATATCGTTAACATAAACTGAATTTTGTAAAAAAAAATTTGATACTTGAACATGGGTGTTGACACCCGAACTGACGTAGATTGTTGATTTAGTTCTGATAATCTGTACTTAGATCCAATAGATTTCATAGATACATATAGTTTACGTTATTTTAAAAACAATCTTGCGATTGTTTTCAATTAGATTTTATAATTAAGCGTTCTAAACTCAAACTTTAGAGTTTAACAATGCAAAATTAAGTTCTGAAGTTTTTATAAAAACGTTTTAATGGCAAAGATTTGTTCCGCCAAAAAAAAAAAATTAGGCCTCTCAATTTCAAAAGTAAGATCAGCAAAAAAACTCATATCGAAAAAACTTCTTGCCATAAGGTTTTGAGTCTATAAAGCCTATTTATATATATTATTATAATAAACTTTACATATCTAAATTTCTAAAAAAATCTTACTGTTAAAAAAATAGAAAATTTGTCATTCCTCAACTTTCAAGAAATTTGTTTGGTTTGGTTGGTAGATAAAAGAATGACTTTAAATGGTTTTTATACGACCAACTTCTTTCTAAGCAACAATTAAGCAACTTTTCAGTCAATTTGAACTCAAGTTGAAAGTTAAATTTCTTATAAAGAAATGTTTAAAAATCTGGCATACTTACTTTCACTACAGTTTCTTTAACAAAATATGATATTTTTTTACCTAAATATATCATGTTAAATCAAATAATTTGAGAGCTTTAAAAATCTAAAATATAAGATTGTTGTGATAACTGCATCAATCATTATACCTCCACCAAAAACCAAGGCGATATTTTGGACTGTTGGTTTGTAGACATCCAACAAAAACAGGATGAACATTGGTAAATTAATCATCAAATTTGTCATGCCAGATTGGATAGCAAGGTACCATGTTTTACCTTTGCCGTAAAGTACACTATCAAACAATGTATTAATCATGTATCCCAAATAAAAAGGGGATAAAATGAGGACCAGATTATACATATCATTAACATCTCCTTTCTCAACATTCATAACATAGTGAAAAAATAATTTCCAAAGTGGAATGGATATAGCCCAGATTACAAATATTATAATAGTGAAACACATGTATGCAGACATCTTTAACCTGTGATTGATGCCTTGAGCATCATGGCCTGTATCCTGTTTTAAAAGATTTGTTAGTGGTATGTAAGGTAACAGCAACCAGTTCCAAATAAATTCATTTGCTCGCCAATAAACACCTTGCTGTTTTATGACGTTCATCATACGAATAACACACAAGATGTAAAATATATTACGGATGAAGGAATCCAAACCAGAAAAAAATCCAACTTTTACCCAACTTTTTAGCCAGTTGAAATTGTACCGTGATCTTTTAAATATGTCATCCATGTTAAAATGAAAGTTTGTAATAGTAATTGTCATAGCGTAAATACAAATAATGCATGCAATTGCAATATTTCCATAAGCAATTCCGTTAACACCAAGTTGCAAAGAATACTTTACATTGCTCAGAAAAAATGTATCCAAAACAATGGACATAAAGACTCTGATTACCAAAATAATATACAAATGCTTTTGCCATGACAACATGGTTAACAAAACAACAACAAACTGATTAACGCTTTCAAATGGTATACTTATTAACTCAAGACGTACATACTTAATCGTACAGTCAATGGTTTTTTCATCTTGTGCCATTAGCTTTGTCAAAGGAGAAGCTAGTAAACCTATTGCCACTGCTAAACATAAATGAATAATAAAAGTAATTATTATTCCTAGTTTAACTCTGTTTTTGGTTTCCTCGTGATTTGATAATTTCTCACCAATCAGATTATAGAGTGGTAAAATCAAACCTTCCTGGAAAACTTCAAGAATCAAATTTATCCAAATAAGTTGTGAGGCGATATTGACACCATGAGATTTCGGAAGATCGCCAAGATAAAAGATTCGTACTGTTTTGTAAACAGTAGGTAAAAACTGCATGACGAGGAGTGCAAAATACAAACCATACTGGAAACGTGTGAATGTTACTTTCGAAATCAGTGGGTAGTAATCGCACGAGTTTTTCTCGTCGTTATCGTCGATAAACTTTCTCTCTTCTGGCTCCTCATTGCTTAACCTGCTTTGGGACTTGTTGGATAATTTTCTACGAGTCAAAATTTGTTTATTTTGTTCATTTTCTTTCTCCAAAATCCCAACATTTGATACCAGAATGTCCGCCATTTTGGATTTTTTTGTTGGCTTCTAAGAATTTGGGCGAATTGTCAATATGAAGACCTGAACTACGCTCGAACCCACACCCTGGAAAACCAACAGGAAGTCCCTGTTTGGGATAAATTTATAGGACTCTGCATAATCAAATTGGACGGGTAATTAAGAATATAGCAAGGCCTCTGGGGACGAAGTTAAAAACCGCAGAGCCCTTGTGAAGCAAATAATAACCTTAGCGGAGTTTGTCACCACACCACCTAAGGATCAACTATACCTCGATCCCAGGATCTTTGTTGTCTCTTTTTTAAGCGCAGAGCTAATGAGAGACAAAAGTTCCAGGACGAGGTTGGTATCAACTGTTTCTTTTTCGACAAAAATGAGATGAAAATATTGACTTTTGACACCAAACGCTAATCTCGTTCCCAGTGCACTTTACTTTTTTTTATTAATTAGGCGGCGATAGAGGGGCTATGAGACCATAGGATGCTATTATTTGTCAACAAAAGAGAAATTTTTAAAAACAATAGAAAACAAAATTAGCACCGAAAATAAAAATTTTGATATCAGTGAAATTCGATTTGAAAAAGTGTTATGGCGAAAAGGTATTGCATTCTTTAAGGGTAGGAACTTCCACGGAAAAAAACTTTCGCAAATTCAAAAAAAAGCAAAATCCAGGAAGTTAATTTATCCGATAAATCACATCTGAGGTATTTACCATAATCAAAAGTCTGCATCCATTACTGTTTCAAGGAATTCGGATATCGGAGAAATGTTCGTAGCACCAAAGAAGAATGAAAACCTCAAATCATGTTATTGTAGTTCATGAATGGAGAAGAAATAAATCACTAACTTTGAGATTTCCCCGGTTTTAGAATTTTTTTATTGTGAAAAAACTTTCGCGTTATGCCTATTTCAAATTTCCAAAAGGCATAAGCATTTGCGAAAATGACCAAAAAAATGAAAGTTTCTGCTCTTAAGGTATATATGTATTGAAGGAAGCTACTACCTTAAGGGAATTAATTTTCGCGGGAACTAATTTTCGCGGACACGACCCTTCCTTAAATTTCGCGGAAAAAAGGGAATTAATTTTCGCGGATCTCTCAGCAAAGGAAATTTCGCGGGAATTAATTTTCGCGGTTGAAAGAGTTTGAAAAATTTCGCGGGAATTAATTTTCGCGGTTGAAGCTTTTAAAAGAATTTCGCGGATATGTAAAATCAGGGAATACGTCTTTTTCACTTTAAAACTTCTATATAATCGAACATACGAAGTTTAGGTATACATTTCTAAATAAGGAAATCGAAGAAAATTTATGAATTTTAAAAGGTTTTTTATCTTGGAATCATATGGTTCTTGATCGTTACAAAGAAATTGTTCAAAGATTGTATTGCGAACCGAAAAACCAAATTATTATTGGATGTTTTTTGACAAAAGATGTTGACATTGAAACCGAGATCGTCGAACCAATAGAACCAAAAAGAAAGAAGCAGAAGACTAAAAAGAATACACCATCATCAAATCCGCGGTCAAATCAAGTACCAAAAAGAGAGACATAAGACAGTTATTTTTCAAGCAAAATGAGAAAAACATGGATAAGAAGACAATAGTTATTGATTGATTATTGTATATTTTATACGTAGCATGTATCATTTAAAGATAGTTTGAACATAAAAAACACATTTTGTCTCATATTTTTGTGTATTTTTAAAATTTGGAAAAAATTTAAAAAATTAAGGATTTTGATTTTTTTTTACAAATTTCGCGGGAATTTATTTTCGCGGTTAGAAGTTTTCTACGTAATTCGCGGGAACTTATTTTCGCGGATCAGGCCTTCCCAGACTTTTCGAGGGATTTTATTTTCGCGGAAATGGCCAAAATCCGCGAAAACCGCGAAATTAATTCCCGCGAAAATTAATTCCCTTAAGGTAACATGTTCATTGGACAATTCCTCTGGTGTACACACTTGGTTAGGGCCAAGCGAGGCATCAAATAGTGGATTGCCTTGTTAATCTCAACCGTTTTATATTTGCACCGATAATTACTAACATACTCTTTAAACTGCGCATTTAAAACACTCCTCGGCAACCGGCAAATTAAATAACAACAGAGTGTAAAAGCAAGATTTTATGACCAACAAAACAGTTTCGGCGGTACAGAAAAGTTACGAAATGATAAAGTCAGCGTACATACTGTAAAACGAAATAAAAGTTCTCACAAATTAGGAAAAAATGGGAAAAGTTTCAAGCTAAACAATCAAAAAAGGATATAAATAAAGGTTCGTTCACACAAAAAAATAAACTATTTAATCTAATAATTTCTCTATTTGTCACTATTTTTATATCTCTACTTTATATCATCAAAAAATAACAGTAAAATGTTTCTAAATTTACTAAATTATTTAAAAAAATCTTTACAAAATACAAGTATTTTTGATCACTTAAAAATAATTGGAGAGGGTGTTATTTTTTTTCAAATAAATAAATTAACAGAGTAGGTGGGATATTTATTCTGAGATTTAAGATAGGGAGTCATCAATAACTGGACGGTCAGCAATAACTGAGGAGGGGTAACAGGTTGGGTCAGCAATAACTAAGGAGGGGTAACGGGTGGGGTCAGCAATAACTGGGGGGACGTGTAGTTTTTTATTTTGAAACAGGTGGTAAAATTTTCCTGGACTTTAGTATTGTTCCCTTCCCCTTCAGTTATGTTACCACGGAAAGAAGAAAGGCTCAAAAAACAAAAACAAACACAGAGAAGCAGGTTTAAAAATCCAATAAAAAGAATATGTAAAATGGGGACAAAAAGCATAAAATACACCACAAAAACAAGAACGAAAGAAGTAAGTTTCCATTTAAGTGAAAAAAGAAACCAAACTATTATACACTAACAAATGACGCGACTCACGTGCACGTAAGAAGAGGCCGTTAATCAGTCAATTTAAATTCAAAAATTAATTTTTTGCAAATCAAAAAGTTACTGATATTAAAAGGTCCGCACCACTCACTAAACACATCATCTTTTTTCGCGGTCGGTTTTGTTAAACTTCTTCTCCACGTTGGGGTCGGTGGAACCACCCAATCTTCAGCATTTAAACATTTCATCTTTTCGGATAATTTAATGCAAAATTTTAGTTGGCACGGCCAAGAAAGTACATCGTCGAACAAGCCTTGTAGTATTCGAACGGAGAAATACACGTCACCATGGAGACGATCGATCTGGGCACGAAGTTGTGCACGATATCCTGGCTTGCCAGTAAAAAAGGTTCCACTGTGATAGATAATTTCGGTTGCTGTTGGTTTACGTTTACGAATGGGCCATTCCATTGAACGAACCAGAAGACGGTCAGTTAGTCTGAATGGATAGGCGATCATTGCTAAAAAGAAAAATTGTATTCATGCCTGTAAAAAAAACATTGCGCAGGCAGTACACACCAAATGGTTTCAACACCTTTCTTAATATTACGTCTGATCATAATACAACCCAGAGGTATTACATTGACCAGATTTTGAAGATGGTCCTACAAGCAATTAATATACATCGTTTCTACATAAGACACGTATTTTGAACGTTGTTCACCTGACATACCATCAACTTTGCCACTCTCATTTTTAATTCCAATTCCAGGCTACCGAGTTGAACCCAAATCGCAAAAGATCAAAGCAGTGCCTAAATTAATTAGTTCCTGCGAAAATTATTGGGAAGCTCGCTTTTCGCGAAAATTAATTCCCGCGAAAACTGGATTTTTTCCCTTTTTGAAAAACGGTTTACACTAATTTTTTTCTTTTGATTTGCCTAGAACTACATGTAATTTATTTGAGAATTTTAACTTCAGCAGTTTTTATTTTATGTCGCTAAGAAACGGTTTAAACGGAGAAACAAAATGTTATCAAATTTATTTTTCGCGAAATTTAATTCTCGTGAAATATTAGGACTTGCCAACTTCGCAAAAATATATTCCATGAAGGTATTAAAAGTCCCTTTTTCCACTACATTTTTCTAAAATGGCTATGTTCAATTCCAGTTGCTGTCCAATTCTGTCAAATTTGTGTCGAATTCTTTTATAACAGCAATGATTTTTGTCCAAAGGTATTCCAGGCTTTTTTAGAGCCTGTTCAGTTCTCTAAAAATAATTCTGGCTAACATACTGGTTGATTCTGTGTGGCCATCCCAAGTAAGTTATCAATAGATTTTAAAACTTTTTTCTTTGCTTTTAACGATAATTGAATTAAAAGATTTTCTTTCACCATGATTGAAATTTTATCTGACTTTCTTCTTACAAATCAAGCTCAATGATCTAAAAAAGATCTTTTCTAATGCATTATACATGAAGAAAAAAAAAATTAAACTCTGTTGGTGTTAGAAGACATGTATTACTAGGCGCCATAGACTAATATTTTTATTTCGACTTCTTGACTTACATCCTTCTTCTCATTTCACTACGAATGACAACACTCCAACTGTCAGTAACTAACCCATTGTAACTTTTTAAGAACCAAATGATGTGGATATTGTAATCAATACAATATATGCTCCAAAATTTACCCTTGTAATATTTCTTTCCCAGGTACTTTGTCTAAGTTTGCTAGATATTTTAGGCTTTTTTCAGGATTTCTAGGCACTCTTTTTTACTTCTTGGCCATTCAAGTTGCCACTCAGCCTGGAAAACATGGAAAACCCATGTTTTCCAGGCTGAGTGGCAATTAGTGTTCCTGCTACAGATTATTGGCAATGTGATGCTGTTTGGTCATTTCAGGAAATAGCTAAAAAAAAACACAACAAGAAGCCCTGCGGCTTAAAGATTTCCGCCATTAGCAATAATCTGAAAAAGTACTGAACTTTGAAGAGGACTGAGTAATATGTGGGAACAAAATCATTGAATATTCTAAAATTTTAAAATTCAATTTTTGATTATTATTGTAACTGTAAATCATAGCTAACTTAACTTACATAAACTTCAATTCTCTATAAGAACAATTTTAAAAGAAAAATAATAAACCTGAAAATTGATGAACAATAAAAACAAAATAAGAACAACGGCAAGGCTGAACATTTATCTATTTTCTCTTTTTCTCTGAAAAACAACTTGGAAAATATCTTTAAAGGTGGCAGCAATTTTTTTTACATAATCAGTTACGATTATTTAGGTTATTATTTAGGTTATTTTCAGACTACTACATATTCTTATTTTTTCTTTTATAACACACTTGTCACGATTTTATAGCTATAATACATTATCTTTCACCAAAAATATTCCGCCTCAACAATTCCTCTTTAAATTAAAATTCATGAATGATTTATTAGTTCTGAGGAATATAGCTTTAGTCTACGTGCTTGCAAAAAGGAAATGAC